>CAWUFW010007043.1:600000-1062831 GCA_963921515.1 Calotriton arnoldi | reverse complement strand
TATGTGTCCCATTGCAACATAAATTGGGGGAGCCAAATACTGCAGTGCAAATGAAACATTCCTTTGGCCATGTGCAGACAAACAACACCAATGGGGGCTGAGACCGTCAACAGTCATCAATGACACAATGACAGAAGTGACCATCAGAATGCAGAACCACATATTTGCACCAATGGGCACACAAATGCAGATACCCTGTGGAGACAGCAGATGTGAGGTGAACAGATACCATACCATGGCAGCAATGGGACACACAAACCATGATCACTGTGCTGACCGATGACCTAGGAGTCCCAGGGACAGCAGGGGAAACACACCAAACAACATACAGCCAATGGCACACCCAAGATATGCCAATGCAGTGGTGCAGATGCACAAACACAAACAGGCAGACCAACACTGTCATCATACACAGCAGGTGAGGGGTGGGGGTGCCAGTGTCCCCAGGCAACAACACAACACATGAGGAGAGCTGAATACCAATCATACAGATGTGCATACACTGCCACACTAAGGTAACTCATGGATCCAAATCCCCTATGTGGGCAAGCAGGCATTGACAGGTGAGAGGGAGCACAAAACACACATGTCACACAGGCACGTAGGAACAACAACTGACACAGCAAGTCACAGACACACCACAGCACCACCCCCAGGGCCCCCACAATGTGGTGACCCTGGGCTGAATAAAAATACCACTGTGATGACAAAGCTAAATGTCGTTCACACTGTGAACCACAGTCAGGTGTCCTGAGCAACAAACTACCATCACACCTACACAAGCACAAATCAATCAGCATGGCCAGTAAGCCAAGGCCAACATGGAGGCAGGGGACTAGCCGGGCAACAACTCTCATCTGCACACACTCAAGACCACACCCCTCGACCTCCAACAATGTGCAGCAGTGAAGTACACATGCACTGGTGACATTGCACATGCACCCATGACTATTCCAGGGTGGTGGGTGGGAACCAAGGTGTAGAAACACATCACACATGGACACTCAACAAGACTCCTGAATGTCTGACACACTGCACACTACGCTGTACATGGACATGACGGCAATACCACACCGACCAATGGGATCCCAGCCACAGTCACACACCAATGAAGAAGCCAAGGTCACCCACAAAGAACACACATAGACAACAACCAACATTGCAGCCCGGACCCTAAGGAGTGCCAGCAGTCACACACACAACGTGTCACAATCACTGAAAGATAACACAAACTGGAAATCACATGACAGGGGCAAACAACAAGTGCCAAAGGGAAACCTGACTGTGACCCATCTGCGTCTGCACACAAACTCTGCCCTGACAGCAAACACACCTATGGGTGACACCCTGATGACCAGTAATGTGCCATGCACCCACATCACAGAGAACACAGGGAGAAGACTTTGGGGGAACATAGCTCAAGTCAGCAAGCATCACAAACAGGTACAACACTAGGGATCACAGCATGCGCAGATGAATGGAAGTGAACACACAGACATGCACATACAACACACACCTTGGGCGCAGGCAATGTCACACGTGTACACACTGCCATGAGGGGACTCCACTCCTGTGTGAGGAAAGCTGTGCCATATGTTGCCTCAGTAGGGCCCCATCATGTCAGCTGAGCACTTGGTCACACAATCAACAATTAGCACCAAATGAGGGCTCCCATCACATCAGCCTGGTCATGGATGTGCCAACGGAATCATCAGCACAGATCCAACACACTTGTATAGCAATGTTGCACTGACTACACGGATGAGTCCCTCCCCATTGATGCCCAAACCTGCATGTCCACTGGAGATGGCAACACGGTCAGGGAAGTAGACAAATGCAACGATGGCAGGCACAACAGATGTGCAGGGGTGGAAGCCACAGATATGAAATTGCCAATGTAAGTAGGAAACCCATTGCCAAATACTGAACACATGACACCCTCAGATGCTGCTATTGATGACATGGATACACCACATGATAGGACACATTCCCCCTGGACCACATGGGTTCCTGCACAGTAACACTTCATAATCATGAGACCAGATATCACCATCACTGCAGCAAGGGCATGGTTAGCTGCACCAACAACATGTACATCTGAAGCATGAGCACTAGAGAAAAGAAAGTTGCTTTATTCAGCATATGTGTTGTTTGATAACGACGTCCAGAAGAAATTAGAGCAAAGGCCAATGGCCAGTCCATTGTCAAAGTTCAAACAGGGTGACACTGGCAGATGTCACCCTACGCATGCCTGCACAATACCAGGGACAATCCACTAGGAGGGGCAACCGGGGGGCAGGCCAGGCACCGCAGGGACAGGATCAGGGCTCACCAGGGGGAGTCAGGGAAGGGGTGGTGGGTGCTGGAGAGCCACTGACAACTGCAGTGGAGGTGTCTGACATGGTGTGTGCCGGCACAACTGGGGGGCATGACTCAGATGTCGTGGGTGCCGGCACAACTGCAGTGGACCCTGCAGATGGGGTGGACAGGTCCGCCACTGCAGTGCCCAAGTCAGACAGGGCGGTAGTGGACTCCACTGCAGTGCCTACCTCCAGGGGAGGAGAATGGGGAACAGGCAAGGTGGGTTGGACAGAGGGGGAGGACACCCTCACCACATCAGTGGCACAGACAAGCGCAGCGGGGGTGTGGTGCTGGGAGAGCAAGTGGCAGGGGAGAAGGCCGGATCCTCTTGGGGATGGTATATCTGTGGGTGGGGGAACCTGGGGCAGGGTGTGGTGGGGGCACCTGTGCAGTGGGGGCCTGAGGGATGGAGGACGGAGACCTTGTGCCTGAGCTGCAGGGCGGTGGCGGGGTCTTGCTCTTACCACTCCCGGGGGACTTGCGGGTGGGGGCCTCAGTCCGTCTGCGCCTGGGGGAGGGTGTCCGGGGGCGAGGGGCACTCTGCTCCGTGTGGGTGGGCTTCCTCTTCCCCCGGTATGCTGGAGCAGCTTCATCGGTGGGGAAGAGGCCGAGGTCACAGAGGAAGAGCTGCTGTGACTTTGGGGTTGCAGGTGAGGCAAGGGAGGGTGCTTTGGAGGGAGAGGGAACTGAGGACTGCGCAGTGCATGTGGATGCGTGTGTGTGTTCCAGGGCCCCATCCCCTGTGAGTCTGGCTTCAGTCCCCTGAATGTGCGTGCGTGTGCGTTTTGTCATTGGCGTGTGTGTCAGTGTGCTGGATGTGTGTGTGCTGGTGTGTGCCTGTGCCGGTGTGTGTGTGCCTGGGATGGGTAAGGTGCTGGGGAGTGTGGATGGAGCAGAGGCAGGAGGGGTGAGGGACCGTTTGAGGAGGGACACTGCTGCCGTCAGGGAGGAGTCCATGGACCTATTGCCCCTCTGTAGGTCAGACATGCCCGATGAGATGCCCTCCATGAACGACACCAGCTGAGTCAACAGCGCGGTGTGCGCATGGAGGACACTCAGCATGGCTGTCTGCCCTACATGGAGCTGGCGAAGGAGGTACACAGACTCCTCACTCAGGGCAGCAGGGGACACAGGGGCAGGGGTGCGGTGCCTGGCCCAAAGGAGACACGCTCCCAGACATGGGAGCCTCCACGGACCTGGGGAATGGGAGCCGATGGGAGGGCGGTGGTGGTGCTGGTGGTGGCGGGGACAGCAACACTAGCTGGGGTGTGGTGGCTGCTGACACCCGCCTCCACAAGGGAGTCATCCTCCGAGTTGCTCTGGTCCTCAGCTGAGGTGGATGCTGCTGAGGACTCCTCGGTGTGGCTCCCTCGCCCTCCGTGCCACTGGGTCCCTCCGACCACTCCTCGGCTGCTGACCCAGTCTGGCTCTCCGGCTCCTCCTGGTCCGTGGAGCTGTCCCCTTCCGTGGCCGTGGATGTATCTGCAAACAATGGGGAAACAGACAGACATCAGTCACCTGCACATAACGCACACACCACTGTGAGCACAGCACATCACAGAGCAAGCCCTGGCATCATTAGTTGTACATTGCTAAAAGTGCACTAATTGAACAGGAGAAGTCAATTGTCAGTCTGATGCCAAGCATGGCACTCACATCCCACATGGCCTTGCACCCATCTGTCTGGTGTCTGTTGGATTGCAACACCCCAGTGTTGACACATGCACCAAGTACACAGTAGTTGGACAGTGCAGAGGACACGGTGTGGACACATCACAGCTCTTGCCACTGAGTCAGTACAGGTTTCCGGATGTAAGGGATGCCCAGAGTCAAATAGGAAATGCATGTGATGCATACCAGCGACAGACACCATGATGCACCCATGTCCTGATAGCCAGCGCCACTATGGTGTGCATGTAGCACATGTCACTCCCCTGCAGGCTCACCAATCAGTAGACACATGCCATGGCGGAGGCATGACTGCAAAGTCATACATCACTGTCTCAGTGATGTATGACTTTGCAGCCAGACAACAACACTCTGCACTGTGTCACAATAGTAGGTCATGGGGAATGCAAGTCCTGGAGCTGCACAAGTGCACATGTACATCCCCCCACAACACATCCTCTTAACCCTCATCTGTCCAGGTCATACCTATTGGACATATGGGAGACCTGTGACACTACCCTCTGAACCTGAGCCCCTCACACTCTGCTGTGCATGGGGAACAGCTGCCTGAACTTCACATTTACATGCCCCAGTCTGCATGGGCAGCTGATCAGACACCTATGTGTCACACAAGTATCGTCTCCTATGGTCACATCTCCAGTGGCATGCTGAGCCCCTACCAAGAAACTCCACAGCAGTCCTGGCGACTAATCCACAGCACACTGACACAGAGGCAGACACCTGAGGGGTCAAATCACTGTGCACAATGTGTCCGCTGATACACGGGAGTGGGAGTACAGAGTGTATTGTATGGCCTGGAGTAGGCATGACTGTCCAGCCCCACATGAATGAGGGATGAGCCCTGGACTGTAGGCAGCTGGCTAAGTATGTGTGACACACGTCATATACATACTCCTGGGGCCCAAACATTGTTCCCACCCGCAGCATGGGTGTGTGCCAGGTACCCCAGCCACATGTGGTGGATCAGCTCAGCAATTGGACCACAGATCAAAGTAACACGCTGAATACATGTCAGAATACAGGCATTGTGTAAGCAATGGACCCACCCATGATGCCCACCACAGAGTCAGGGAAACAGATGCTGTCTCCCACCTTGAGTCAAGCAAACTGCAAGGACACAGTCCTAAGTGACAGAATTCCCTGCATGTAAGGGCCACACCTGGGTATCAGATGAGGAGTGGGCAGTGCACAATAGAGGGACATGGCTCCTGGACAACATGACTGCTGTACTGTGGCAGTTTAACCAGGCCCGAGGAGGGCACATAGCATGTTAGACAGAGTACACAGTGCAGTCTTTGACTCACCCCCTCCTTGCTGCTCTCTGGCCTTCAGCTGCCCATCCAGGTCTGGAAAGACCACCGCCAGGATCCTGAGCATGTGGGGGTCAGGGTCCGTGTTCCGCCCCTCCTGCGAGGAGGCGACAGCTTCAGCTGGACCCGTGCAATCCTCCGGGTCCAGCCCCGAAGGTCCTGCCACCTCTTTTGGCAGTTGCGGATCCGGCGCTTGTAGACCCCCACGGACCGGACAGCCCGGACGATGTCCTTCCATATCTCATGCTTCCGATGGGCAGAAGCCTGTCAGGATGACAAAGTGATAAGGCCTTTACTACACATGCAACATATCCGTGCATGACACAGTTGCATATACATGTCGCTATCACAGGGGCACATGGTGTACCCAGGCAGTGCACGGCTGCCCATGGACAGTTTTCCAGAAGTCACTACATGGTATCATTGCATGGGGAGTAAAACCCTGTTCAGAAGCACTGTCACTGCACCATACCTGTCCAGTGCAAGTCACTACACACTATGGGGGGTGACAACTACTCAGTGAGCCTGCTAGCCAGTGGTGTGCTGACTCTCAGCCTTGCTAGTCAGACAAAATGCACATTCAGAAAGGCAGTGCACAGAACACTCACCTGCTCCCCTGGTGTCCCATACAGCTTGCTGTACTGTGGAAGTAGGCTGTCCAGCAGGGCCTGGTTCTCCTCAAGGCTGAAGGCTGGGGCTCTCTCCACAGTACGTGCCATTGCAGGGTCCAGAGGGGCAGAGACAGCAGCAGTGCAGTGGCAGATGTCGTCCTGGAGCATGTAGTGCAGGCAAGTGGGCTCTCAGGGGAACAGGCAGCAATATATATGTGCTGGAGAGGCAGCTACTGTCCCTTGTGTCCAAAGTGATAGGTCCAAGTCGTTTGCATCTTCTGAATCTGGCCAATCCATGGAATAGCAGCACCAAAACACGCCCACAGCATCCTTCAAAACTTCAACTTCATGACATACATGATTTTGCAACATTGTTGTGGGTGACCAACTGATTTTCCAGCAACCGACTCGTTCGAAATTCGAAAACGCGTCCGTTGCCAGGCAAGCCCATTGTCAATGGGTGCGCACCGATCGGTCCATTGAGGTACAACGCGCACAGGGGTACAACGCGTACCCGCACACATTGAAAGCAATGGGCCGGCCGGAGGCACCGATCGGTCCATTGCTGTTCAACGCGCACAGGGGTACAACGCGTACCCGCACACATTGAAAGCAATGGGCCGGCCGGAGGCACCGATCGGTCCATTGCAGTTCAACGCGCACAGGGGTACAACGCGTACCCGCACACATTGAAAGCAATGGGCCGGCCGGAGGCACCGATCGGTCCATTGCAGTTCAACGCGCACAGGGGTACAACGCGTACCCGCACACATTGAAAGCAATGGGCCGGCCGGAGGCACCGATCGGTCCATTGCAGTTCAACGCGCACAGGGGTACAACGCGTACCCGCACACATTGAAAGCAATGGGCCGGCCGGAGGCACCGATCGGTCCATTGCAGTTCAACGCGCACAGGGGTACAACGCGTACCCGCACACATTGAAAGCAATGGGCCGGCCGGAGGCACCGATCGGTCCATTGCTGTTCAACGCGCACAGGGGTACAACGCGTACCCGCACACATTGAAAGCAATGGGCCGGCCGGAGGCACCGATCGGTCCATTGCAGTTCAACGCGCACAGGGGTACAACGCGTACCCGCACACATTGAAAGCAATGGGCCGGCCGGAGGCACCGATCGGTCCATTGCAGTTCAACGCGCACAGGGTACAACGCGTACCCGCACACATTGAAAGCAATGGGCCGGCCGGAGGCACCGATCGGTCCATTGCTGTTCAACGCATCACTGTATATGTGACTGGCATAGGTCAGCATGCCTGTCTCAGATGGACATATGCCAGCCACAGATAGCTCCCAGGGAGTGAGGGGCACACCTACATCACGACAGCCTGTCCAAACCTTATCATAAGGCATGTAAGGCTGCATTTCCTATTGTGTGTATGTTGGTGTACATGTTGTCCTGTGGGTGTCACCTGTGGGCAGCCACCCCCAGGCTGTGCACGTGTTCATGGGGACAGGATCCTGGGTGTTACGTGTACGTGACCACTGTGATGTGCAACTGTTCATATCTGTGCATGTGTCATGGTCACATTTCACAGTGGTGTTTGTGTATGTCATGTCACATACCCCGTGAGTCCCATGTGGGACGGTATGTTTGAGCCAGGGTGTCCCAGTGGCACAATAGTGATGGCCCTCCACAGTCTTTGTGCATGTAGTGTTTACAATGTCTCTGATTTCATGTGCACAATGGGAGACAGTCTCCACATCCACGTTGTGTGTGCATGGACTCTGATGTTGTGCGTGTGTGTCACAGACGTCCATGGCTCTCCTGCCATGGCAAGTGTGGCCACTACCTGTGGGGGTCATGTTTGTTTTGCTGTGGTGTACACATGATACTCCAGTTGATGCCAGTGTCCATGTGGCATTACAGGGTCCCTGGGAATGTGCCTGTCGTTGAGCTGTGGTGCCTGGGGCACATCTGTCCTCACATGTCACTGGGGGGTGACTTTGACACAGCATCATGATATCCAATGGGCCAACCTGGGACAAATTGATGCCACCTGTAGGACCGTGTTGACAGATGTTGGCCATGTATGTACCATACATGTCGTTCCGGTACTGCACACTTCATGTAGTTGTGCCTCATGATGATGTATGTTGGGAACTTGAGTGTGTTCAATGCCGCATATGTGGGGTGACTGACGATCTTGCTTACTTCTCCTCTGCACTGCAGGGCTCCTGCTGTCCATCGGCCATTCCCAGACCTGGCAACGATGGTGGAACGGGACAGCATCCGACGGTACCGCTTCACCAGGCAGCTGATTGAGGATTTGGCAGTGCAGTTGTCCCCACATTTGCAGCCTGGCCGGCCGTATCCTACAGCGCTGACCCCCAAGGTGAAGGTGATGGCAGCCCTACACTTCTTTGCCACCGGTACCTTCCAACATACTGTGGCGTCTGCTGGTGGGATGTCACAGACCATGTTCAGCCGTGTGCTCCGCGATTTCTTGGCGGCAATGTTGCTCTTCCTGAACCGGTACATATATTTCCCTAGACTGCGACGACTCACTGACGTGAAGAGTGACTTTTATGCCCTGGGGAGGATGCCGCATGTCATTGGCTCCATTGATGGGACACATGTGGCTTTGGTACCACCACAGGCCCAGGAGCAGGCCTACAGGAACCGCAAGCACTACCACTCGGTCAATGCACTGGTGGTGTGTCTTGCAGACATGACCATCACACACGTGTGTGCCCGTTTCCCTGGTTCAGCACACGATGCCTTTGTGATGAGGAGTAGTCGCATCCCCAGGTTGATGGCACAGATGCAGAACCAGCGTGCCTGGCTTGTCGGTGTGTACTGACTTTGTGCCATTGTGTGTGATCTGATCTGTAGTATTCCGCCCACTTTTCCAAGTCAGCTGATGTGCACTTGTCTGTCCGTAGGTGACTCGGGATACCCCAACATGCCGTGGTTGCTGACACCCCTCAGGAACCCTGTGACACCTGCCCAGATGCGCTACAATGAGGCACATGGTCGGACCAGGAGAGTGATTGAGCGGACCTTTGGTCTCCTGAAGAGCCGCTTCCGCTGCCTGGACAAGACCGGAGGGTCCCTCCCATATGCCCCTGCGAAAGTGTGCAAGATTATCATCGTCTGCTGCATGCTCCACAACCTGGCAGTGCAGAAGGAGTTGCCTCTCATCCAGGATGACGATGACCAACATCCGCCACCTGTGGAGGATCCTGGCCTGGACCACGATGCCAGTGACGATGATGATGATGATGATGGTGATGGTGATGTCCGCACACAGCTCATCACCAACTTCTTTAGCTGAATGTGCGTATCCTGAGGTGTCATGTGAATGATGTGAGTTGGCATGATGTGTGGGTGGTGCTCTGGTGCTGTTGGAGTGTGTCCATGGGCTACTTGACAGGATGTGTGTTGCGATGTGTGGTGACAGGTGGGCTGTACTCCCCAACAGTGTTGACATGCTAACTTGGTTCTGGGTGGGTATCTTGTAACATGTATTGTGCATGAGTTTTGCTGATCTGTCCTGTACTGCATTGCTTTTGACTGTGTGTCATTTCTGTCCTTCACAGGGTACTTTCAGATTCGTTTGGTCAACTGTGTCCACCGACGACGTGATTGCACATCCAGGCTGGTAGCTGTTGTGTCCCTACAGGTGATGTGCGCCACACCCATGGACTTCCTTCCGTCTACAGTTGTTGACTGTGTGCCCGCTACCAGGTGGGGTTACCTTGCATCTGTAGTGGTTACGGCATGTTGCTACTGTGTAATAAACCTGTGCTTCACTTTGTGATGTGCGTTGTCTGTGGTCACACATTTGACTGCCATTTGCTTACTGCACCTGTGGGCTACTTGACTACAACTGGGAATGGGTGTGGTGTCTGTGCATTGCACCGTCTTCCCTGGCAACATCAGTGTAGGCAATGAGTCAGATGGCCTAGGTGTGTATGTGTTGTGTAGCCCTGGTGGTGTGTCTCCCTCATATGTGTCACGTTGCCTGTACTCACATGCCTGTGTTGTCCTTGCTGTTGCAGTTCGCATACACAGTGTAATTTTGCAGTTCATCATCCCCATAACAGCACCCACGTTGGAATCACGACAGAGGCAAGTATGGTGTATTAGTGTGTTTATTGTGATACATCTGTGTTAATAGTGCATAGGATGGATTGTGCTGTACATGAATCTTGCAATCCCAAGTTCCTAGGTGAATTGAAAGTCCAGGTAGACAGGATCCCCAGTATCGGGGCCACAGTTGTCTGACACATTGTTCCAACTTGTACTCCCCATGCAATGTGTGGGAGTAGTGTTGCCATCAACAGGGTGAACAGTCTGTGCACAAAGGCGAAAATCCAGAACAGGTTCAGGCTTCCTGGGAGTTGCGCTTGGCCATCAGCCTCTCACTTTCCCCTCCTCGGACGACCCCTCTTCTTGGGGGGGCCCTCAAGTGCAGGCTGCTGCGGTGCAGGGGACTCTCCGCCAGAGTCCTCCTCCCTCCCTGTGGCAGTTGCAGTTTGTTCGGTACCAGATGTTGTTGGCACACAGGGAGGTGTGGACTGGTTGCTGTTCATCTGGCGGAGGCATTGTAAAATGTCCCTGTGCACCGCCGTCATCTCATGTAGTACATCCCACTTGGACTCCACGCGGGACATGTGGGAGTCCACACGTGACATGTGTGACTCCACGTGGGACATGTGGGAGTCCAAGCGGGCATGATGGGCAGCCTGCTGCTGTTTGATGTCTCTGAGGAGCCCCACTACCTGGCTGAGCTCTCCGGTGCTGGACTGGTACGCATCAGCTATGCGTACCAGTTGTGGGTCTTCATGCACACCAGCAACGTCTGCAAGCAGCGACCTCTGTCTCCCACCACCCCTGCTGACATGTGCAGTGTGTGCAGTTGCACGCACAGATAACCCTGGTCCACCTTGGGGGTGGTGGTGGTGGTGGTGTCCATGGCCCCAGGTTGGTCCAGGGTCACTGCGCTGGTGTTGTTCCTTATTCTGTCCATGTCGGCAGGGATGGTATTCGTGGTGACAGTCGTTGGAGGGGTGGGTGCAGGGGGTGCAGCTGGTGGACCTGCTGGTGCTGCAGCTGGTGGTCCTGCTGGTGTAGCAAGTTGACTTGCACCGGATGTGCCAGGTTGTTCATCGTCCGAGGAGGACAGAGGCTGTACGACGCCAGTGAGCTCGGCATCCTCTTGAGCCTGGGACTGGGACTCCTCAGCGTCTGCTGCTGTGTCCCTATCATCACCTGTTTTTGGGAGACACAAACAATGTATTTCATGTTTCTGCAGGCATCAGTGGTTGACACACCTGACAGTTGTGACTGTGCCTCGGGGTGCGGGCCTGTACATTGTATTGTCCTAAGTCGTCACAGTCAGGGGTTGATATTGGTGTGGCACATTGTCCTGCATTATTTGGGCATTTCTATGTATTCTCTGGGGTGTGAACATGGTCTGCATTGATTGTGTTTGGTTGACAGCCAGACCTCCTTCCCACCCACCCACCCACCCACCCACCCACCCACCCACCCAGTCAGTTATCCCACCATGGAACGTGCTTGCATTGCAGGGAGTGGAAGTTGTCTCTCAGGATGTCAGTCAGTGGTGTCCTGCTGTTTGTTGGTGCACAGTTGCCAGCAGGGCCTTCTGCTCCCCACAGCAGTA
Organism: Calotriton arnoldi; assembly: GCA_963921515.1. Classification (NCBI taxonomy): domain Eukaryota; kingdom Metazoa; phylum Chordata; class Amphibia; order Caudata; family Salamandridae; genus Calotriton; species Calotriton arnoldi. The sequence goes on along the minus strand of CAWUFW010007043.1, from coordinate 1,051,209 downwards.
GCCAGTGTCAGCCATCTTGTGAGTCCTTCTCCACTCCCTGTGATGTGAGCATGGTTCAGGGTGGTGTTGATGGGACAGTTGTGGGGGTGACCAATGTCTGTGACTACGACTCCCATCATGCTATTGCCTCCACCCCCTTCCCAGCATGCCCATGCTTCCTTCCTTTTGACTCTGCTTCCCTGTGGGGTGGGCTGGCTGTGCTGACAGGATGGCTGGGAGTGTTGTCCTGGCAGTTGTTTGGCTAAGAGTCCCAAGAGTGTCCCTGTGCTTCACACAACATAACCCAGGGTGGTGGTGCTTTGTGGGATCTTGTGTTAGGATGGAGGGCATTGCATTCTACCAGGTGGGTACTGTGGAGTTTGTGTTGGTGGGGGGGTGAGGGGAGGTGCTGGTGACTATAGTCAGTGCTGCAAGTCCCCCTTCCCACCCAGCCAGCCAGATATCCCACCATGGAACGTGCTTGCATTGCAGGGAGTGGAAGTTGTCTCTCAGAATGTCAGTCAGTGGTGTCCTGCTGTTTGTTGGTGCACAGTTGCCAGCAGGGCCTTGTGCTCCCCACAGCAGTAGCCAGTGTCAGCCATCTTGTGAGTCCTTCTCCACTCCCTGTGATGTGAGCATGGTTCAGGGTGGTGTTGATGGGACAGTTGTGGGGGTGACCAATATCAGTGACTACGACTCCCATCATGCTATTGCCTCCACCCCCTTCCCAGCATGCCCATGCTTCCTTCCTTTTGACTCTGCTTCCCTGTGGGGTGGGCTGGCTGTGCTGACAGGATGGCTGGGAGTGTTGTCCTGGCAGTTGTTTGGCTAAGAGTCCCAAGAGTGTCCCTGTGCTTCACACAACATAACCCAGGGTGGTGGTGCTTTGTGGGATCTTGTGTTAGGATGGAGGGCATTGCATTCTACCAGGTGGGTACTGTGGAGTTTGTGTTGGGGGGGGTGAGGGGAGGTGCTGGTGACTATAGTCAGTGCTGCAAGTCCCCCTTCCCACCCAGCCAGCCAGATATCCCACCATGGAACGTGCTTGCATTGCAGGGAGTGGAAGTTGTCTCTCAGGATGTCAGTCAGTGGTGTCCTGCTGTTTGTTGGTGCACAGTTGCCAGCAGGGCCTTGTGCTCCCCACAGCAGTAGCCAGTGTCAGCCATCTTGTGAGTCCTTCTCCACTCCCTGTGATGTGAGCATGGTTCAGGGTGGTGTTGATGGGACAGTTGTGGGGGTGACCAATATCAGTGACTACGACTCCCATCATGCTATTGCCTCCACCCCCTTCCCAGCATGCCCATGCTTCCTTCCTTTTGACTCTGCTTCCCTGTGGGGTGGGCTGGCTGTGCTGACAGGATGGCTGGGAGTGTTGTCCTGGCAGTTGTTTGGCTAAGAGTCCCAAGAGTGTCCCTGTGCTTCACACAACATAACCCAGGGTGGTGGTGCTTTGTGGGATCTTGTGTTAGGATGGAGGGCATTGCATTCTACCAGGTGGGTACTGTGGAGTTTGTGTTGGGGGGGGGGGTGAGGGGAGGTGCTGGTGACTATAGTCAGTGCTGCAAGTCCCCCTTCCCACCCAGCCAGCCAGATATCCCACCATGGAACGTGCTTGCATTGCAGGGAGTGGAAGTTGTCTCTCAGGATGTCAGTCAGTGGTGTCCTGCTGTTTGTTGGTGCACAGTTGCCAGCAGGGCCTTGTGCTCCCCACAGCAGTAGCCAGTGTCAGCCATCTTGTGAGTCCTTCTCCACTCCCTGTGATGTGAGCATGGTTCAGGGTGGTGTTGATGGGACAGTTGTGGGGGTGACCAATATCAGTGACTACGACTCCCATCATGCTATTGCCTCCACCCCCCTTCCCAGCATGCCCATGCTTCCTTCCTTTTGACTCTGCTTCCCTGTGGGGTGGGCTGGCTGTGCTGACAGGATGGCTGGGAGTGTTGTCCTGGCAGTTGTTTGGCTAAGAGTCCCAAGAGTGTCCCTGTGCTTCACACAACATAACCCAGGGTGGTGGTGCTTTGTGGGATCTTGTGTTAGGATGGAGGGCATTGCATTCTACCAGGTGGGTACTGTGGAGTTTGTGTTGGGGGGGGTGAGGGGAGGTGCTGGTGACTATAGTCAGTGCTGCAAGTCCCCCTTCCCACCCAGCCAGCCAGATATCCCACCATGGAACGTGCTTGCATTGCAGGGAGTGGAAGTTGTCTCTCAGGATGTCAGTCAGTGGTGTCCTGCTGTTTGTTGGTGCACAGTTGCCAGCAGGGCCTTGTGCTCCCCACAGCAGTAGCCAGTGTCAGCCATCTTGTGAGTCCTTCTCCACTCCCTGTGATGTGAGCATGGTTCAGGGTGGTGTTGATGGGACAGTTGTGGGGGGGCAATATGTGTGACTGCGACTCCCATGATGCTATTGGCTACACTGACTTGGCCAGCATACACAGAATTCCTTCCTTTGAGTGGTCTTCACTGTGTGTTGGTGTTGTTGTGGTGGCTACATGTGTGGATGTGTGTGTTAGTTCTATTTGTGCCACTGCCTAGCTGTAGTTGTGGTTGTGTTTGTACATGTGTTGGCACAGTTGGATGTGACTTTTTTGATGGCATGTGTTGTGTTTATCTGACTGACATACACATTTTGTGATGATTCTGTTCTAGTTGCTGTGTAATTGCTATGAGTGCATGGTTTGACTCTCCCCTTGACAGTGATGTGTGTGTTTTGTGGCAGTTTATTGTGTACATTTGTTGTGTACTCACCAGGCTCTGGGATGTTCTCTAGTCCATATACGCTCACTGGCGGAAGGATGGCCCGCACCTTCTCCTCCCAGGGCCTGAGGTATATTGGCTTGGCAGGAGGGCCACTGCCGGTGTGTTGGCTGTTGATGTAGTCTATCTTCAGCAGGTCCCGTACCCTCCTGCGCACGTCATACCACCTGTTCTGGATGTCCGTCTTTGTGCGCCGACATGGTGATTGGGCGTTCACCCTGTTGATGATCCTCTCCCACATCTTGGTTTTCTGCGACATGGGGGTCTGTTGGACCAGAGTGCCAAACAGCTGTGGCTCCACCCTGAGGATCTCGTCTACCATGACTTCCAATTCACTATCTAGGAACTTGGGATTCTTCTTGGGGGGCATGGTGATGGGTGGTGATGGTGGGTGATGTGTGTGTTGGTGTGCAGGTGAGGGTGTGTGGGTGTGTGTTGTGCTGGGTGTATGTGAGGTAGGTATTTGTTGGTGTGCTGATGGTGTGTGGCTTGTGTGAGGGATGAGCTGTGGGTGTGTGGTTGCTTTCTCTTGGGTGCTGGCAGTGGAATGGCATTTGCAAAGGCTCATGGTAGTGATTTGTGTCCTTTATATAGGTGGAGTTGTGGGTGTGTCTTTGTTCTCTGTCCCCACCCACCCCAGTATTTATTGGCTTGGTAATTGCTTGTTTGGCCTTTTTTGGTTGATTTTTCCTTTGTGCTGTTTGTGTATGTTGGAAACGTTCTTGTGACCGAGTCGGACCCTGCATTGGTCTCGTACGGTGTTTTCCGTTTCGTTCACGCTGTGTTTGTGCAGTTTTGTATGCTGCGTACGCGTCGGTCGCGGTGTATTGTGTTGCTTCGGCTCGGTTTTGTATGCGTGTCGGTCGTACGGCTTGTCCTCCGTCCGACTCGGTCGTGTTTTTCGCGCCTTGCATTGTACTTTGCGGTTTGGAGTTGGCGGGTACGATTCGGTCGGATTTGTTCCGGATGCGTGTCGGTCGGTTGGATTCGCGTGTTTTTCCGGCCGGATTGCTATTTTCCGAGCGGCTCGGTCGGTCGGCTTGGTTTCCTAACGTGTCGGTCGGATTTATCGCGGCTTGCATCGTACTTGGCGTGTCGGGCGCCACTGGTACGTGTCGGTCGGTAATTTTTCCGGCTCCGAGTCGGTCGGTGCTTTTTCCGGCCCAAATCGGAATCGACCCCATAGTGTGTGGGAGGAAATTACACCACTGAAAATTGAGAAGGGAAAACATGGTTACAATAAATAGTGGCAATTCGGGCAGAAGAAGGCAAGGAGGATGAAAGCTATGTAGATGTTTAAAATAGGCATGAAAGGCCTATAGAGAGACGTTTAGATCCAAATTCCTCAGTAGAAGTAGGAGGTGAAGAACCTATAAAACTAGTAAACTTCACCAGGCTCAAATTTGGAGATATTTTTTCACAAAGAGAAACTGATCCGAAAGATTGTGCAAAGATATTAAATGTATTACACTCTGTATTTAGTATTAATACTATTCCGGCATCGTCGAAGATAAGTTTGCCCAGACGATTACTATAATAAAATCCACCTAACGAAGAATCATCAAACACATAAAAAAGAAGATGAAAAAAACTGGAAAAGAACTGGAATACAATTACAAATGGAATTGGATAGCTGCAGCTATCACGCCAATTCTTCTGGTACAAAGATCATATGCTTAACTAGTCATGTGCCATTATGTCCTGGAATGTGGCACAGCAGAGAAAAAGGTGACAAATAATAGAAGAGCTAATAAATAATGGGTCAATAATAAGTTGTTCTCCAGGAGAGTACCTAGTACACTGAAACATTGCAACTTAACAATTACTTTTTTATGGGATAAAGGTAACGGAAATTATAAATATCCATTGGGAGGCATGATGACTCTGCTTTCAACATCAAAAGTAGAAAGAATTTACCATGATGGAAGAATTTTGACTGGGGTAATTTGTGGACTGGGAATAGAACACAAGGGACTTGGGCTCTGTTATTAGATGGATTAATAGAAATGTATATCTACCACAAGGAAAGCAATATGATGATCATGTGGATCTTTGACAGAATTATTGGACGATACAGAAAATAATTATTCCAGCTTCATGATTTTACTGCTTGAAACTTTAATGCAAAGCTACCCTCTAAAATATGATTTTACAATCAATAACAAAATGAAGGCTTGGCTCTTGAGATCCTCTATGGTGGGTTCATATGATGTCATTGTTTCCTCCAAACACTCCATCAAGACTCTGGTACCTTTGGAGTACATATCAGTGCTTATCGTATCAGTCTTAGAGCCCAGTTCTGATTTCAGTTAAGTCAGCTTTTATTTCTTCTCTTAGTCAAGATTTAAAGGGTCGTGACCAAGTCTTTCCTCAAGAGCTCTGTTCTGACAAGGGTAGAAATGCCACTTCCCCTCTCTCCACCCTCAGTGTTTGCCAGCTGCCGCTCCTCCTGAAGCCTATCACTGTCACAGTAGTAGGATGTTCCTTGTTGTTTGTGTGCCCGATTCTTTGGCGACATGGAAACAGATTTTTGGGGCATGCCACCGTTTATATTTGCAGAATTGCCTTCTTCACAGCTTATTGTTGAGGACACTGCTTACCCGAAAAGCTCTTCACATTGTAATATGTTCATTGCTTGAGATTGTGGTGCAAGGTATTCATGGGGGGGACCAGCTGCCTCACCGGGGGAGTGTCCCTAGCCCCTATCATAACTTCCATTTTCAAGCTCTGGGGCACATGATCATTGTCCGCGGAAGCCCTCTCTTATGAATTCTGATTTGCAAGACATAGATTCATCAGTAGGGGAAGGCTTTAAACCCATCTGTAAGCATCCAGCTGCTTTTCGCCTCTGCAACGGGGCGTGGCACCTCTGTTCGTATGCAGCACAACAAATAGGGTTGTCCCCATCTGATTCATTTTTTAGATGACTTCCCCCTCCTCTTGTATGGGCAGGTTTTGGGATAGGGCAACAAGAAGCCCCATTCATTTCTCTGATCATCACTGAGAGCTGTCTCATCCAGGAGCTCCTTTGCTGTGGCACACAGATGTTGTACAGGCTGTGCCACCCCAGCGGGACTCTAAGAAGCAGATAGGGGCAGTGTGCTGGGAGCCTGCTGCAGTCAATATCATTCCTGAACCAGGTGGCACAGGCAAGACCATCTCTTCTACAGCATACTGTGTTCAGTGGTGAAGAGGGTCACCCCTCTCTGCCATTTTGCTCTGCACCATCTTGTGCTGCTGTGGCAGGACCCCCGGGCAACAGGGCTGGAGTAGGGAACCAAAAGCAGCCCTGGCAAAAATGCTCAAACCATCCCCTCTCCCTCTGTTTCCTCACGCAAACTCTCTCTTTCTATCCATCCATCCATTCTCTCTCTCTCTATCTATCCATTCTATCTCTCGCACCATACTCTCCTTTCTCAATTCTCCCTCCCTAATCATTTTCTTTCAACCTTCCCCCTCTTTCTCTCTCTTGAAGCCTCCTCGTGCCTGCTGCAGTTAACCTCAGAGAACAGGGAAAAGTGATGGAGGCCAGCAACTGCTCTGGGCTTTTCAAAACCAGCCTCCAGTGCCTCCAGCCCACTGGGGAAATGCTCGGCGGAATGAAAGACCTGTCCGGCCCTGCCTGGTAACACCTGACACCGCTCCCAGTCCATTCCTCCAGACTCCACCTCTGGCACCTTAGGAGTGCCTCCTATGGTACAGGATCGCCTCCGCTATCCCCGGGTGGGCGAGATGGCAAGAATTCAATAGGTTAACCACTTGCCACGTCCTGGAGATGAGGCTTGGTTGGAGCCTCTCTGTTGTGTTACTATTCAGGTCAGCATTATAATGATGCCCCTTCCAGGACAGGTAGCCTTTCCATTATATTTCTAGTTGTAACTAATCTACTTTAATTATGCAAATATCCATGTACACTATAACACCTTAACAGCCACACTCTGGAAAGCATGCTGGTTACTGTGAAAGGCAAAGAGTGTACTTAAGTAGCATCAACTTGAGAACAATTCACATATTGTGCCCTCGTAGCCATATCTGTCCGTCCACAATTACCCTTAAGCGATGTAGATGAGATACTCACTGTTATCGACAAGCGGCTTCCACTTGCGTGCCCACTCTTCCATCTGCTGTGCATATTGCTTCTCAATCTTGGCTCTGTCCTGAAAGCAGGCTGCAATGTCATCGCACACCCGGTAACCCTCATCCAGTCGCTTCACTGTGCTGCTGTACTGGTTTGGCTGGAAAAGGGGAATTAAGCCTTTTGTGAGTGGGACTATCTAGAGACTTGGAGCCCTCCCTACTAATTACACACACACGCATGCACGCACGCACGCAAACACACACACACACTCTTTTTTTTCTAAACTGATTGAAAGTATTCTTCCCATGTTCATGTACTCATCTTACTTGGCCAAAACTTGCTGGACGTGGCATATCCCTAGAAAACAATCTTGACTGCCTGGTGTTTGCCATATTCTTGAATACCTGAGGACCTCGGCGTATTCATGGAAGACTTTCCTGAAGGTCATGGAGGATCTGTATCTAAGGATTTATACCCATACTAGAGGGTAAAGCATGAGGTTGCAAAAAGAGTAGCACTCTGGAGACAATGCCCTCATTCTCCTCACTCTTACCATCCAGAAGCTGTGGTTGGCGACCTCATCCTCTGCCACCTCGCTGTAGATGTCAGACATGGTGACCTCCTCCTAGATGTTCAAGCCTAGAAGATGGAGAGAGTGATGAGAACGAGAGTCCAGACCATACTTCATTATTGCACACAGGTTAGTGTTACTACGTGGCCAGCTACATGGGGCTAACACTGTACATCTCTTGATGATAACCCTCCACATGCCATGATACCCTCCACAGCCCATCTAGAGTACGTTCCACCTCCTCGTGGGAATAACCCTCGGCAGCCGCACATTGATAATGTGCCTCATGCCTCCTGCCGAGGATACTTGTCCACAGCACATGGCGTTACCCATCCACAGACCACCATAAGAAAGACTGCCAGTTATATGAAGAAATGCATCACTAGACCATGTCCAGTAAGTCAGGGAGAAGGGCACACAGAGCTGAATGATGTAAGCATTTCCGGGTCACAGTAAACATATCAACGCAAACTGCTTTCTATGAGAACTGGAAAGTACTCCAACATGTCAGGACACCGACAGAAACTTCTTGGAAGTTCTGTTCTTGAAAATATACCAGTAAGAGAACTTTAAAAGTTCCCAAAACTTTGAGTTCCTCGTTCATTATAAACTATTCCTCTGGAAGAAAGATTATCAATTATATGAAGCAATGCATCACTAGACCATGGAAGGCCCATGTCCAGTACTTCTGGTAGAAAGGTGCTCAGGACTGATTAATGTAAGCATTTCCGGGTCACAGTAAACATATCAACGCAAACTGCTTTGTTTGAGAACTTCAAAGTGCTCCACCATGTCAAGACACGGACAGAACGCTCTTGGGAGTTTCGTTCTTGAAACTATACCAATTAAAGAACTTTAAAAGCTCTCACTTTGGGCCTCATTTCCAATGCGACTGCGCCACCAGAGCGTCACTTTTTGCGAGTCTCCAGTGGCGCAGGGGTCTGCTCCATATTTAACAGGCAGAACTGAGCCTCTTTGTGTGGCTTAATGCGGCCTTGTAAATATTGTTCCCTTTAATGCAGTTTTCTGCGTTAATGGGGCGTGCAATGGGTGTTGCTGTGGGCGTTCCCAGCAACACCCATGGCTTTTTGACACTGCCCCAGATTTACAAGGAATCCTAACTCTGAGGCAGCACCAAGAACATCCGCCTCCCCAGGGGAGGCGTAAGGGAAGCGCAACGAGGTGAAATACCTTTATTTCTCCTCGTTTTTCCTTTTTCTATGTGTGGTGCATTCTGCAGCACACATAGAAAGAGGAAAACGCCTCTTATGATTGTTTTTGTGCAGGAAGGTTTTCCTTCCTACACAAAAACAATTATCCCTGCAACGCAGGCATTCTTGCACCATGGCGCAAAGGGGCCTGCGTTGGCGCATGGCAGCCCATTGTGTGCCAGCGCAGGGGAAAAGGACAGGAATGCATTTTATCTGATAAATACCGCACATTCCTGCCCGTTTCTTTTGCCGTAGCTCAGTGCAGCAGGAAGGCCTGCGGGGCTGCCCTGTGACAAAATCTTGTAAATAAGGCCCTTTAAGTTCTTCATCCATTATAAACTATTTCTCTGGAAGAAAGATTTTGAATTATATGAAGCAATGCATCACTAGTCCATGTCCAGTACTTCTGGGAGAAAGGTGCTCAGGACTGATAATGTTAGCATTTCCGGGTCACAGTAAACATATCAACGCAAGCTGCTTTCTATGAGAACCGCAAAGCGCTTCAACATGTCAAGACACAGAAAGCTCTTAGGAGGTCCGTTCTTGAAAATATACCCGTAAGAGAACGTTAAAAACTCTCAAAACTTTGAGCTCTTCGTCTATGAATTTTGAATTTAATTCTGCTTACAAATACAGGTTAATTTAGTTCATAAACTTTAACTAATGGTTAACATTAGTTTTTCTGAGTACCGCATAAACTGCCTCTATTCTTTAAATATTTAAGCTGCTATGAAATTTCAGTTTGTTTGGTCCTGTGATTTAATTCCCAGCAAATCACTACTTAAAATTCAAAGGTGCTTCTCTAATAAAGGAATACATCTAATACGAAAAGGCAGTAGAATGTAACTTATAATATGTGGCAAGAATAAATGTATTGATCTAACTATTCCTAAAATGAGATATTTTTACTTGTGTATTAAAGAAAGGAGCCCGCAGGGGCCGTGAAACACTTTTTCACGCATGGCTGGCACAAGTTGTTACAACCGCAGTACAATTAATTTTGAGGATTTGGGTCATAGAGTATATGGGCCTCTTTTACAAGAGGCCTGCGCCGCCGGAGCGTCACCTTTCTTGACGCACAGTTGGCGCAGGCCTCTGAATCATATCTGTGAGGCTGCGCAAAGCCACCCTGCGTGGCTTTGCATGGCCTCTTCGATATGGTGTACGGTAAGGCAGCGCAAAGCGCTACGTTGCCTTACTCTGCGTCACGGTGGCGTTCCATGGGTGTTGCTGTGGGTGTTCCCACGCAACACCTATGGATTTTGATGCTGCCCCAGATTTACAAATTCACGTAAACCTGAGGCAGCGCCAAAATCTTACGCTTCCCTGGAGCAGGCATAACGAGGAGAAATGTTTTCATTTCTCCTCGTTTTTTCCTCTTTCCACGTGTGCTGCATTCTGCAGCAGACATAGAATGAGGAAAACACCTCTCGTGATTGTTTTTGTGCAGGAAGGTGCCACTTCCTGCACAAAAACAATCATGCCAACAACACAGACACCATTGCACGATGCTGCAAGGGTGCCTGCATAGGCGCTCAGCTGCAAAATGTGTGCCGGCTGAAAGCACAGGAATACCAAAGAAACTCATAAGAAAGAAAACAAGAACAATCACCATAAACAGAAACCAGGGAGGGACGAGCTCAGGAATGGAACGGAAAGACCTGGACTTGGAGTAATGAAGATTACCGATGACAAACCGGGCATTCCTGCCCTTTTGAGTTGGGGTGGGCAGCGCAGCAAAAAGACTTGAGGCGCTGCCCTATGCCAGTTCTTTGTAAATGACGCCCCAAATGCCCAGCTTTCTAGTGCCCCTTGTCTTACAGCTAAAGAGCTGTTTTATAATTACAACTTCTGCGGCTGTGCACATCCCATATGTCTTTAGAAGGTAGGTAGCTTTTATAGTTAGAAAATATCTTATCCTTTTTCAGATAATGATTTATTGCCTTGTTTTTATTTCTGGATGAATGACTCCTATACATGAAATGAATGTGAACAGATTATATATGGGGTAAATTATGCGGTCAAATAATTGACCAATAGTGGGAAACTGCAAAGATAAATTGCTAATAAGTCATGTGTTTGCTTTGAGGTGCAAGAGGAGCTGTTAACAATCAGAGATGTTTCTTTCTCTTTGCTACAACGAATAATATTGAATTTCCTGGGCTCGTCATCTGTGACAGATCAAGATGGGCCTTAATTAGAAAAACAGCCTGAAGTGCAACTTCACATTCAAGTGGTAATAATTAATAAATATAAACAAAAGCAGTTATGTGCATGATAACAATCCCATCTGGGAGATGCAAGTTTTCTAAGAGAGTGATACATGTGTATGTTACCATCGTTGTTAAATTAAAATGGGCTTTACCACAGGACCTGCCTATAATCCTTGATCAAGGTTCAAAGAAGAAAAGATAAGTTTTCATGCCTTTCTTTCTATTCGCCCAAGAATATCTCGAGTTCACCTTGAGATCAGATATTATGCGACTTCACTTGTTATGTTGTCAATATTGTACCACATTTCTGCACTGGTTGCTGCGCTGAAGAAGGCAGGTGCATGAAATAACATCTTTAGACTTCAGCAACCACTACAAGTATAATCCCATTTGTTTCGTTAGGACATGTGGACCACCGTACTGAGGGAAATGAGCTTCAATGTATTATTTTTTATACATAAATCAATTAGAGCAACATATATGGCATTGAAATAATTTGTTTTCAGCTTTTTTACTCCTCTTTCCAAAGCACATGGATAAATATGAGCAACTGGTATGAGTGAGTAGAATACTTAAGTGTGTCTGTGGATTAAATCCATTGGAATTCTGGTTTAACTATATGATGGATTCTTTTTATAAGATGTAAATTTTACATCAATGAGAATACACACTTTTTGAAACTACTTTTCACCTGTTATCTACTAAAGGAAGAAATAGGCGCAAAATATGAAAACAACCCAGATATTTTGCAAAATATACACAACTGTCTAAAATATCTTTCAAGTTTCTAGAAATATGATTATGTGGGTGAACTTCGCAAGATGAGGGTCATCTATATAATTAGGATTAGTTTATCCTTTCTCTCTTCCAGGGTCTGTTTGGGAAATTACCATTTTGATGGAATTTGAAAAAAAGTGGATTAGTGGGAGTAGATTGTGCTTACAATTTATGAAAAACTGCTAGCTGTATGGATGTGCACTGTCACAAGTGTGAGTTGGAGAATAGGAAGATGGCTGATCTTATAAGAGTAACAAGGGAAATTGAATTGACATTGTAGTGAGCACAAGCAAAGGGGGGCGCTTAGTTTGTATTTACAAAAATAGGCAGCGCATTTTCAAAAGACTTATTTTGTTTCTACTATTTACACCTACACTAAGCAGGCATAATTGTGTAATGAGTGTAGGTAAGTTCCTCCAAAAACCCCAAGTTTTTACAAGGGGTGCAGAGTAAGGAAAGGCAATTTTGCACAGATTAATGTTTTTTCATAGGATGAAAAAGAGAAAAATTAATGCACATTTATGTTAGCCCAATGCTGAAGAATTGTCCCTTTTGCAGGTAACCCAGTTGTAAAATTAGATCTGATAGGTGTACCTATGTGTAAAGATGACCAAAGACGCTGGACTCCTGTGATCATGTAGGTAGCTTGCTTATTAGTAATGTACACAGGGTGACATCCTTAACATTCCATATAGAACTAACACAGCAGGCAGGGCAGCAGCAGAGTGTGACGGGCCTAGCAGGAACAGATTCAAGCACATCTCCCTCTTTTACAATGATGACATATTCTGAGATGGTTGTATGGGATTTCACAGAAAAACAATTTCATGGAATACCATTACTGAGATACCATTTCATCCAAGCTGTTTACTGAAAATCTTCAGAATGAATGACATTTACCTTTTCGTAGAAACCAATTCATTGAAAGTCGTTTTGGTTGAACTTGGATTTTGAATGCTTATTTTTTAATTGTAAATGCAATGGTTGCAGGTCTTACTTTCAGAAACAGTTTTGGTCAGAGATATTTCTTTCAGTGCTTTACTTCAGGGGACATTAGTTTATGTTTCTATCTTTTACATTCTCAAGCAATTACTTCGGATGCTTTTAATTTGCGGACCACTCACACCAATCCCTGCCCCCGAGAGCCCCTCACCACACCTAAACTACACTCATCCCTTAAGCCTAAAAGCCCTTTTTACCCCAAAATTCCACCCTCCCTGAACCATAGCATCACTTCCTACCCCTAACTCCACCCATTCCTGAACCCTAAAACCCCTTTCTACACCTAAATGCCACCCACCCCATAAACCTTAAAACACCTCAGTACACCCTAACTTCACTCATTCCTGAACCCTAAAACCCCTTTCTACTCCTAAACACCACCCATCCTGTACCCCTTAAAACACCTCAGTACACCCAAACTCCACCCATTCCTGAATCCTACAAAACCCGCTCCGCCCTTAAACACCAGCCATCCATGAAACATAAGAAGTCCTCATCACCCTAAACTACTCATCCCTGACCCCTAAAAACCACTTTCTACATCTAAACTCCACCCCATCCTGAACCTTAAAACCCCTCAACACACTTACACTCCATCCAGTCCTGAAACCTGAAAACAGCTCAGACACCTCAACATCACTTATTCGTGAACCATAAAAAACCCTCACCACCCCTACCCTCCACCCATCTCTGAATGCTCAAAACCCCTTTCTATGCCCGAGCTCCAATTATTCCTGACCCCTCATCATCCTAAACATTTCACACCCCTGAACCCAAAACCCCACAGTAGTCCTAAACTCCACCCAAGTTTAATGTAATTTAGTAATTTTCCTTACAATTATCTTTCCTTTAAAATGTTTCCTTTAATTTTTGATTTTTTTTGTATTTCCTCAAAATTGTCTTTCCTTGAAAATTGATTTTCCGAGATTTGGTATCCTCCAATGTGGTTTCTCAGTTTTCTTTTTCCATTAATTCACACACATCAATCTGTAAGACATGTAGAAGCAGAACCCACCACATCCCGCTCCTTTACAAAAGTGTCAGCACATTTTATCAAGGTATTGTTCCACCCTTGTGCCACGCAAGGGGACGCAAGGGCAGCGCAAAACCTAAATGAGATTCACAAAGCCATGCAAGGCCAGCTTGCGTGGCTTTGCGTGGCTGGATAAATCTAGAGGAACGCAAGGCAGCAATTTGCGCTGCCTTGCACCACTCTGTGGCAGGGAAACATGCCATGGGTGGAGCGTGGGTGTTCCCGCGCATCCATCCATGCATTCTGACACATTCCCAGATTTACCAACACTGGTGGACCTGGGAGTGTGTCAGAATTGTACATCTCCCCACCAGAGGCGCAACAAGAAGGAATATCTTTATTTCTCCACGATGTTTCCTCTTTTTTAAGTTTGCTGCATTGTGCAGCACACAGAGAAAGAGGAACATTCCTCTGAGGATTGTTTTTGTGCAGGAAGGTGTCCCTTTTTGCACAAAAACAATCCTGCCCACAATGCAGGTACCCTTGCACCACAGTGCAAGGGTGCCTGCGTCGGTACTAAGCAGCAGTTTGTGAGCCAGCACAGGCAGAGAGCAGGAATGCGCCATATAATGTTAGATATGGTGTATTCCTGCCCTCTCCCTTTCACTCAGTGCAGCACAGCAAGGTGGCTTGCTGCGTTGCGTGAAATATTGATAAATGTGGGCATTAGACTTTAGTAACAGTGGTAAACACTCCAACCAGGGCCCAAACAACCGCCCTTAAAAACAACACAACACGCTACGGATAGAATTAGCTTAGCCCTCCAACCAAAGCAGGATGAAACTTGATGCCAGCTGCTCTCATCCCTGTCCTAGGGCATTCCTTGCAACACACATCACTGCACTCAACACTGTCCAGTGGCCATTCCATGCAATCCAACTCCCGCACACCTTGCGGGACCATATACACTGCACTCATCCCTAAAATAAGCATTCAGTGCAATATACCTTTGCACTTGCCCAGTCCTAAAGTACTGCGTGCATGCAACATCTTTACACTTCTATCGGCCATAGGGCATTCTGTGCATTAAATATCACTGCATGCTACGCTCTCACAGGCCATGCGAAACACTTCAACTCCCACACCACCAGTGGGACTGTACATTGCATACATCCCTGTATAGGGCAGTTCTTGCAGTTCAACCCCTACTCAACTAATGGGATCATACACTGCACCCACCACTGTCATGGGACAATCTGTGAAATTCAACACTCATTTTGCCCTCTCGCAGCCTGGCATTCCATGCATTAAATATCATTGCCCTGTAGTAGGGCATTCCATGCATTGAATATCACTGCTCTCATCCCTGTACTAGGGCATTCCATGCATTAAATATCACTGCTCTCATCCCTGTAGTAGGGCATTCCATGCATTAAATATCACTGCACTTATCCCTGTAGTAGGGCATTCCATGCATTAAATATCACTGCTCTCATCCCTGTACTAGGGCATTCCATGTAACACACATCACTGCACTTATCCCTGTTATGGGGCATACTATGAAAGGGTTCGTTTCTCCGTGAGTATTCTAGTTAGTTTTGAAAATTATACAAGCATTGGCCAAGCCAGTAGGTCTCGCCTTTGGGACCTTATAAGTGTTTAGCCAGAGCTATTGGCTTTGCCAATGTCTTTAAGCTATGTTGTGAGCAGCGTTGCTGCTGTGCATCATGTTGAAAAGTTATAATAAAAAAGTGTTATGAACATTTTTGTTTACTTCTATATAACGAAGAAGACATTATTTACAACTGAACGACCCTATTAAAAACATAACTAATATAAAAAATGTCTTATAGTTTTTTGTCCTTGCAATGCTGGCAACTTCTTCCTGCCTGTTCTAATGCTTGTTTGTTAAAGCTTTTTTGTTTGGAGGAGAGGGATATAAACAATGGGAGGGTGGAGGTTGAGAAATAGTACCTGAATTACAACAAAAGCAGCATACGGACACTAGGGGAAGAATCAACAGATGCCAGATTCCGAGGGCAGACTGCACTTATGGCAATGGGGCACAGTAGAGACTGTGTGAACAGAGTCTGAAAACAGTATAATATAAATAGAAGCTTTGAGGTCAGAGATAGATAATGAAAATGGAGATAAGAGGGTGTGTGTAGGAGAAGAAATAAACATGTGAGAAAGCCAGACTGAGTTAGTATGAGAGGAGAGCAATAGACTAAAAAGAATGATACCTACAGGAAGGACAAAGGGTGACAGAGAAAGAGAAACAAGAGAGACAGAAAGAATAAGAAATTGTGTGTGTATGTGCTTGGGAGAGAGATAGAGGAAGCGAGAGAGAGAATGAGCGAAACTGAGAGAGGGGGAAAAGATAGTGCCTGTCAGAATGAGAGTAACCACAGGAGAGATTAAAAGAAACAGAGGATTAGTGCCTGGGGGATGGTGAGTCAGAGAAAGAGAAAAGGCAGAAGACTAGTGATGGAGAGAAAAAAGAGCAGCAAAGAGGAAAAGAAAAAGAGGAGAGGGGAAATGCTGAGAGGAAGAGTGGAAAGAGATCAACAGAGGAGAGAAAGAGGAAGAATAGGAAGTGCAAAAGGGTGAGAAATGAATATACAGGAAAGTGGAATGAGAGAAAAATACCTGAAAACCATGGAGAAAAAGTAAAGGAATGAAGGGGCGAAAGTGAAAACTGACTGAGAAATAAAATCTAAACTGATGTTCGTCAAAGAAAAAAAGACAATGCTTGAGAACTAAAAGGTTAGGTAACGTTAGAAATAAAAAGTAGAAAGACAAGATAAGAAAGATGGATGATATGAAAGAGGGAACGTTAAGGGGGGGCACATAGATATTAACCAAATAAGAGAAACCTTTTGAAAGAGTGAGAAGACCAAGGGCAAGAAAGTTTCAGGGGGGGAATAAATGAGAGTGTTAGAGAGAGGCAGAAAGAGAGAGAGAGAATAAGAAGGAATAAGAGGGCAGAGGAACAAGACAGGAGAAAGAGAAAAAGGAGTGCGCAAGAGAGGATAAGATGGAGAGAAACAAATAAGAAGGAGAGAGGGTTTGAGGAAGACGAGAGAGAAGGAAGACGAAGGAGAGTGATTGGTAGGAAGATCAGAAAGAGGGAAGATGAAACAAGAAAGAGGAATAGGAATTAGAGAGAGGGAGCAGAGGAAAATAATAGACAAGACGAGTAAGGAAAGAGAGAGATGGGGAGAGCAAGAGTGAGAAACACAATGATGGAGGGAGAGGAGGACAGACGAGAGGTGGAGAGCGATAAGAGAGCGAGTGTAAGAATATGATGAGAATTTAATTTGTGAGTGCCATTTAAATTGTTATTTGTGTAATTATCCATAAACATAGATCAAATGGCATTCTTAAAGTTCATGCATATCTCTTGCATAGGAGTTGCTGAACAAAGTCCTGCCTGATAATCATAGTTTCTGTTAAGTGCTTGTGAAGTGATAACACGCCTACCACTGACCAGTCACTGACAGCGGGACACAGCGTGCAGGGCTCACCTATGACTAGGGTGCAGACTTCAGGAACCAGGTGGCACTAGAAAGCCACTGACGGCATGGCAGAACAGACTACAGGAATCACCAGCCAATGGCCAGTAAGAGAACCTGTGCCACTAATCTATCACATATCTATCCACATATACCCCTGAAAAGGACTCAGGGTAGGGAACAAGAGGCGGGGGTACTAGGAGAGGCAGCCTCCAACATGCAATGTTTACCACAAGAAACCTCTCCTAGTTCAGTGACCTAAGTGCTTACAAAGTTATGTGAGTGCTGACATCTCACAAAAAGTGAAAGACTGGTCTCACACACCACCTGGTGTCATGCTTCATCATTGATCAGTCCTCGCCCCCTAAAAACTTGGTTTGATAAGGGGCGGGCATACACCTGAAGACAGGGATGCACTTCTAAATCTAAGTGGGGGCCCTTATAAAAGAAGTGAGTTAAAAATCATTACAAATGCCAAACTAAATTTTAATGTGACTGGCATCCATATGGTTATTAAAAACAAAAGTACGGTGAAAATAAGGAAAATTACTGTCCTCCCACCGTGTGAGTAGTCAACATGTTTCTGCCTATTGGCCATTTAGGTCCGTGGCATTCATCGGGACTTATCAAACAAGAAATGGGCTCCACCCTTACCAGAATTGGTTAGAGGGTTCCACTGGGTGGGGTGAAAATATCACACTCCACCTTTTGAGGTAACAAATCAAACCCTTGTGGTGGGACCTACTTGCCCCATGGGAGGCTGTGGACGAAATGCCACTTGTGGCAAGACGTGTAACTGATGCATCTTCGGTCAGTACACCTACGTCTCCACTGATCGCCTCCCCGATGGTCATCTGGTAAGGGTGGAGCCCATTTCTTGTTTGATAAGTCCTGATGAATGCCACGGACCTAAATGGCCAATAGGCAGAAACATGTTGACTACTCACACGGTGGGAGGACAGTAATTTTCCTTATTTTCACCGTACTTTGTTTTTAATAACCATATGGATGCCAGTCACATTAAAATTTAGTTTGGCATTTGTAATGATTTTTAACTCACTTCTTTATAAGGGCTCCCACTTAGATTTAGAAGTGCATCCCTGTCTTCAGGTGTATGCCCGCCCCTTATCAAACCAAGTTTTTAGGGGCGAGGACTGGTCAAGGATGAAGCATGACACCAGGTGGTGTGTGAGACCAGTCTTTCACTTTTTGTGAGATGTCAGCACTCACATAACTTTGTAAGCACTTAGGTCACTGAACTAGGAGAGGTTTCTTGTGGTAAACACTAATCTATCACAACCTGCCTTCAGGGGTAGCTGCCTTTGGTGCAGCAGGTGCAGTGGCACCGGGGCACAGAGCCCCCGTGCGGCCCCTTAGCACTGATGATTGCTGTGTTTTACTACCCCAACAATAGTCAAAGGGACTAGTATTTTCCTTCCTTGCAGCAGGGCCCATGGTATCCTTGCTACGCTACTGCCTACCTACCTTCTCTGCTACTGCCTTTCCTCGGTTTTTAAGGTAGCCTCTGTTCTCACAATTAAGGGACATAGAGCGATTTTTAAAGGGTCACACAGTTTTCCCAAACAGAGAAGCTGAGGCCACAACTCAAGTGGAATCATGATGCTGCTGGGAACAATGTGATACCAAAGGGGATGATGGACGGAGCGCTTGAGCAAATCAAACACTCACCCCCAGTCAACTGATCTGGGTTTAATCCATCATCATTCTTTAGCTCACTCCACCACCCCAGTTCAGACATGGCCATATGCAAATCAGTCTGACCCTGTGCCTCATGGGAACAGTCCAGCCCGAACTGCCAAGCCATGTCTTCCCTGGACCGGAAACAAGCATCCTGGGACCGGTTTCTGGCTAATCAGCCGTCATCAGCCAGGCTAGCTTGAATCCAGTGGCAAAGTGAGCAAGGGACCCACGTCTGGGCATACCCTGCCAACTTAGGGTGAACAAAGCGATACCAAAGGGGATGATGGACGGAGCGCTTGAGCAAATCAAACACTCACCCCCAGTCAACTGATCTGGGTTTAATCCATCATCATTCTTTAGCTCACTCCACCACCCCAGTTCAGACATGGCCATTTGCAAATCAGTCTGACCCTGTGCCTCATGGGAACAGTCCAGCCCGAACTGCCAAGCCATGTCTTCCATGGACCGGAAACAAGCATCCTGGGACCGGTTTCTGGCTAATCAGCCGTCATCAGCCAGGCTAGCTTGAATCCAGTGGCAAAGTGAGCAAGGGACCCACGTCTGGGCATACCCTGCCAACTTAGGGCGAACAAAGCGATACCAAAGGGGATGATGGACGGAGCGCTTGAGCAAATCAAACACTCACCCCCAGTCAACTGATCTGGGTTTAATCCATCATCATTCTTTAGCTCACTCCACCACCCCAGTTCAGACATGGCCATATGCAAATCAGTCTGACCCTGTGCCTCATGGGAACAGTCCAGCCTGAACTGCCAAGCCATGTCTTCCCTGGACCGGAAACAAGCATCCTGGGACCGGTTTCTGGCTAATCAGCCGTCATCAGCCAGGCTAGCTTGAATCCAGTGGCAAAGTGAGCAAGGGACCCACGTCTGGGCATACCCTGCCAACTTAGGGCGAACAAAGCGATACCAAAGGGGATGATGGACGGAGCGCTTGAGCAAATCAAACACTCACCCCCAGTCAACTGATCTGGGTTTAATCCATCATCATTCTTTAGCTCACTCCACCACCCCAGTTCAGACATGGCCATATGCAAATCAGTCTGACCCTGTGCCTCATGGGAACAGTCCAGCCCGAACTGCCAAGCCATGTCTTCCCTGGACCGGAAACAAGCATCCTGGGACCGGTTTCTGGCTAATCAGCCGTCATCAGCCAGGCTAGCTTGAATCCAGTGGCAAAGTGAGCAAGGGACCCACGTCTGGGCATACCCTGCCAACTTAGGGTGAACAAAGCGATACCAAAGGGGATGATGGACGGAGCGCTTGAGCAAATCAAACACTCACCCCCAGTCAACTGATCTGGGTTTAATCCATCATCATTCTTTAGCTCACTCCACCACCCCAGTTCAGACATGGCCATATGCAAATCAGTCTGACCCTGTGCCTCATGGGAACAGTCCAGCCCGAACTGCCAAGCCATGTCTTCCATGGACCGGAAACAAGCATCCTGGGACCGGTTTCTGGCTAATCAGCCGTCATCAGCCAGGCTAGCTTGAATCCAGTGGCAAAGTGAGCAAGGGACCCACGTCTGGGCATACCCTGCCAACTTAGGGCGAACAAAGCGATACCAAAGGGGATGATGGACGGAGCGCTTGAGCAAATCAAACACTCACCCCTAGTCAACTGATCTGGGTTTAATCCATCATCATTCTTAGCACTGATGATTGCTGTATTTTACTACCCCAACAATAGTCAAAGGGACTAGTATTTTCCTTCCTTGCAGCAGGGCCCATGGTATCCTTGCTACGCTACTGCCTACCTACCTTCTCTGCTACTGCCTTTCCTCGGTTTTTAAGGTGGTCTCTGTTCTCACAATTAAGGGACATAGAGCGATTTTTAAAGGGTCACACAGTTTTCCCAAACAGAGAAGCTGAGGTCACAACTCAAGTGGCATCATGATGCTGCTGGGAACAATGTAGCCATCAGAGCACCGCTCTCTGACAACTCAGCCCTCGCGGGCAGCTGAACAGTATAGATGGCCGCCCCAACCCAGCCTCGAGGAGTTGCCCCGCACAATGTGAGTTGCGTTCTCAGAAGCAGGGTGTCTCCTACCCTCACGGGGGCATTGATGGAGCCCGGGCCGGGGAAGGCAAAGCCGGACCCAATGGGGGCCCGGGCCAAACCCCGCCTGGAGGCGGGAAGGCTCCCGCCTCCCCCGGGGCGCAAGCCCGGGAAAAAGGGGGCGACCGCGATTGGTCGCCCCAAGTGTAACTCGGCCTCCCCCAATCAGGGGAGCAGGCCGCAAGCCACGGAGGGGATTAAGAAGGGGGCAAGCAGCCCCCTCGAGCATTCAATCTCCTCCGACGGCAAGAGGAGAAGGAATCGGCGGATCGAGCAGGACCGGAGCAGCTGGAGCAGGTGGCGTCGCAGCGGCAACAGAGGACTACGCCTCCGGACCTACCTTCAACACAATCCAGATTTCTTCACCGGGACCCCGGGGGCAGCTGTTCAGACAAAGGAGGCGGCGGGCACCCGAAGTGCACTGAGGACCGTACCAGCCACAGGGTCCCCAGCTTTCCCGATCAGGCTTTTCGGCAGCGAGGTTTCCTGCCTCGGCTCCCTGCGTCAGGAGCGGTTTCCCCGCCCTCGGGCCTGCTGAATCGGCCGCGGGGGAACCGGCTTTGCTTGCCGAGCCATCATCGACCCGGTTTCTGTTTTTCCTGGCAAGGGACTCAACTTTGGTGGTCCCGGCCTGCCCGCCTCGCCTCCCGCCTTTCCTCGCTGCACTGTGGGCGGCTCAAGAAGGACCGGCACTGCGGGACAGCAGGGAGCTCCAAAAACCGGCGCAAACCGCCGCCCACCTTCAGCAACAGCAGCTGAGCCTCGCTACACTCGGCCTTAAAGGGGCAGGACCCAGGCTGCAGCTCGAGCACAGCCAGGTGTCTTAAAGGGGCAGGAGCCCGCAAGACACCGCCGGTTGCAGGATTAAGCGAATCCTTTGGCTTTGGGGATTATTGAGACGGTTTTCCACTGTGGATGTGGGCAACAAGCTGTGTGGACTAAATCCACTACTGTGGGCACCAAGCACAGCCCTCACAGTTGGTGGGTCAAGCACCACAAAAGACAAAGCAGGTGGGCCAGAGCACTCAGGACTGTTGTGCCACAGCCCCCGATCCACCATCTCAGCAACAGTTCGCAGCGGGATGGCCAGCAAGCATGGGGCAGCCGGGAGGGCGACACGGCTTCCCGCTCGTTTCAGGGAAACGGAAGGCGAGGCAGAAACTCCCCAGAAGGGGCAGAAGAGGCAAAGGGGGGGCAACGGCCCGGAGCTGGACGAGGATCTACAAGCGATGCTGGACAGAGCCAGGGCATTGGTGGCTCTAAAAGGGCAATCATGGGTGGACCAACAGATCAAGGAGGGAGCCCATGGGAGAGGGAAGAAACAGCGACAGGCGTCCCCGCCAGCACCACCCACCAATAAACCCGGCGCGAAGGGGCATGCAGTCAGAACAGCGGCCCCCGCAAAGAACCCCGAGACAAGGGCTAAGGTCCCGGCAGCCAGGAAGGCGGCACAGGGCGGGCTCATGGGTGCACGAGCCAAGAGCAGGAGGGCGGCATCCCCCGAGCTGGTGTCCAGTTCCGACGCCGAGGAGAGCAGCGAGGAGGAGGGGTCTGTAGCCAGCATGGCGGCCTCTCAAGACTCGCACAGCGGTCGGATCAGCGCGGACAAGGGTAAGCACCACAAGAGAAGCAGCGGGGGGCACATGGACAGGCACAGCGCGATAGCCTAGCGGAAAGGGGCCCAGGGCAAATAGTAAACCTGGGCACGCAACAGGGCGTGAGTAATTTGGCAATGCTAGGGCCCGGGCCCGGGCCCAATCAGCCCCCTTAGCACCTAGGGCAAGGTAGGGACCAGCAGGGCTTCCAAGGGGAGGCTTGGGGTCCCCCGGCTTGAATGTCATGGTGGCAGTGGCCGGGGGCAGAATCCTCTTTTGGGGTAGGTCCACCATGGGCTGCTGGAAGCCAGGGAGGCAGCAAGGAGCCAGGGCGAGAGCCAGACATAAGGGGAGGCACGAAAAGGGCAGCAGGCAAAAGTAAACAGAATCCCCCAACTGGCACAACAGGGTGAGGTGGCATCACCAGAGGAGGGCACATAAGGGGGGGCCAGCAAGGCAGGCGGGGTGACAGGCGAGGGCGCAGACCTTAAAGGGAAGCCGGCCAGTGCATACCTGCGCCCTTCCCCGAGCGATCCCCCCACAACCACAAAGCTCCTAGGTTTGGCCAATCTCATCCCGCTGGCCGTGAAAGAAAGGATATGGAGGAAAGAGTTTATAGACATCTTCTCCCTGCTAGAGGTACGCCAGGCAGGCTTAGACCTGACAGTACAGGACAAAAAAGACGATGATAGGAGGGAAAGGCGCAAACCCAGGGTAGAGAGAACAATTGAGAATTGGCTAAAAGCATTCAGGACCCTGGCTTGCGTTTTTGTGGAAAAATTCCCCCAGAGCGCGGCGGCACTCATTTTGTACGAGCAGAAGGTGCACGAGGCACAGTTGAAGTATCAGGGGGAGGCATGGTTGAAATACGACGAGGGTTTCAGGGAGAAGATGCAAACATGGCCAGTGATTGAATTGGACTGGCAAGACATGGAGGGTTTCTCAACACACATGATGGCGGCCAGGGAAGGCGTCAGCTCCAGGGACAGCAATTTTTGCTCCTATGGGAGTAAGGGCAAATATGAAGGCCAAGGGTTCAAGGGTAAGAGCCAGGGAACTACCAAATCTGGGAAACCATGCTGGAAATTCAACAAAGATGATTGTAAATGGGGGGCAGGATGCAGGTTCAAACACGCGTGCAGGTCTTGTGGGGGAAACCACCCAGCGATCCGCTGCAAGCAAGGCCAGGGAGCAGGAGCGGGCAAAGAGAGAACCGGCACAAAGAAGTAACGAGCGGGCCCCCGCGGTCGGGGAGCCAGGGGCCAAGGGCAGGGGACAGCTGCTACCAACCCCAATTAAAACATGCAGGCTGGTTTATCTATTAGACCAGGATCCTAAGGCAACAGACAGACAAAAGTTGGCAGAGGGTTTCACACAAGGTTTCATAATACCCTACAAAGGTCCCAAAGGGGCACGGGAGAGCCGGAACCTGAAATCGGTAAGGGAAAACACAAGCATAGCACGAGACAAGGTAGGCAAGGAAATCCAACTGGGGCGGGTGGCCGGCCCGTTCAACTCCCCCCCCCGCTGGAGAACCTGATGTTCTCCCCACTAGGAGTGGTACCCAAGAAGGAGGAAGGGAAATTCAGGCTAATACACCATCTGTCCCACCCGCAAGGGCAGTCCGTCAACGACTGGCTGGAACAGGATAATTGCTCAGTAGCCTATGCATCAGTAGACGACGCAGTAGACCTGATACGGCAGGAAGGAAGGGGAGCCCTACTAGCCAAAACAGACATTGAGTCGGCTTTTCGACTCCTGCCGGTCCACCCAGACAGCTACCATTTGCTAGGTTTCCAGTTAGACGGAAAATATTACTACGACTTATGCTTGCCAATGGGGTGCTCAATATCATGTGCATATTTCGAGGCATTTAGCAGCTTCCTAGAGTGGGAAGTAGGGAGACGGGCCCCGCGAGGGGGTCAGGTCCATTACTTAGACGATTTCCTTTTTGTCGGCAAGGCAGGCACAGGAAATTGCGCCCTCCTCCTGCAGAGTTTCACAGCACTGGCACAGGAACTAGGGATACCGCTAGCACAAGACAAGACAGAAGGCCCGACCACAAAACTGTCCTTCCAAGGGATAGAACTAGACACGGTTGCAGGGACATGCAGGTTACCACCCAACAAGGCAGCGGAGCTCAAGGAGATCATGGGTAGGCTGAGGCTACAAAAGAAGGCCACACTAGGCGAGGTGCAACAGTTGCTGGGGAAACTGAACTTCGCTACAAGGGCGGGCATTTGCAAGACGGCTGGCATGGCTGACCAGGGGCATGACGCAAAAGCACCACAGGGTCCGCTTAACGCAAGGGGTAAAAGCAGATCTAGAACAGTGGGAATCCTTCCTGTCCTATTTCAATGGCATCCTAATGTGGCGCGAGCCATGGGTACCAGCGAATCAGCTCGAGCTGTTCACGGACGCAGCTGGGGGCCTCGGTTTCGGGCCATCCTAGGGACAGTGTGGTTGGCAGGGGCATGGCCAGAGGCCTGGAAACAAGCAGGGGCAACAGCAAACATTTCACTGCTGGAGCTCTTCTCCATAGTAGTGGCTTTTCACATCTGGGCAGAGCGACTAGCAAACAGGCAGATAACACTGTGGTCTGACAACCACGCAGTAGTGCAGGCAATCAACACGGGGACGGCGAAATGCGCGTATGTGGTTGGCCTGTTACGAAAGTTGGTCCAATGCCAACTGCGGGCGAATATAGCACTTAGGGCACGACACGTCCCGGGAACAGACAACTCAGTTGCGGATGCCATTTCTCGTTTTCAGTGGGCAATATTCCGAGACCTCGCTCCAAATGCAGACCAAGGGATGACCCCGGTGCCGGAGGAAGTATGGGCATGGGAAGAGCTGGGTTAGAAGTGATGCTGGAACATGCACTGGCCCCGAAGACAATGCACCGATACCGTAAGTGCTGGGCGACATTTACTGCAGCTACTGAGCTAACAAAGGACCAGCCGGCGGGGCAGAGCGAGGTCCTGGGTTTCATAGATTGGGCCTTTAGAGCCGGTAGGACAAAATCTTGGGCCCAGACCCATTTGAGCGCAGTGGCATACTACACAAAGATGGTGTCTGGGCAGAACCCCACCAGGGGTTTTTACTGCAGGATTGCATTGAAAGGGTGGGGCAGAATGCAGAAGGCAAGTCGAGACGCAAGAAGGCCCATTCATTTCCAATTACTGCAACAACTGGTAGGGGCTCTTGGGGAGTTATGCTCATCAAAGAGCGAGGCCATACTTTTCAGGGCAGCTTTTGTGCTAGCTTTCTTTGGGGCATATAGAGTGAGCGAGCTGGTGGCTCCAGCAGCAAGGGACGCAGGAGCGGCATGCATACACTGAACCGACGTTAGGATTGGGGAGGGCCACATGGACATCCTGCTGCGGAGGTCAAAGACAGACCAAGCGGGCAAAGGGAGGTGGACCAGACTACATTGCATAAGGGAGAAATCATGCTGCCCGGTATGCCTGGTACGGAGATACATGGCAACCGTAAAAACCAGAGAAGGGCCGCTATTCAGACATGAGGATGGGACATTCCTTAGCCGTTTCCAATTTATAGCAGTGATGAGGAAGGCCTTGGGGGCGGCGGGGCTCCAACCCAGGGCATTCGGATCCCATTGATTTAGGATCGGGCCGCAACCACGGCGGCCGGGCTGGGCATGGGCAGCGAGCAAATCAAGGGGATTGGGCGTTGAGCATCTGGCGCGTTTCAACGGTACATACACCCCACCTCACACTGAGCCCGGATTTTCTCCCCCCCACCTTTATAGGTCCGACCATGCGGCGCTGAACGTTGTTGTTCATGGGACATTCCTACGTCACACGAGCACAACAGGTGGCAGCGGCCAGACGCAAATTCGGCGGGATCTGGCTGCGGGACACCGAGGTAGTCTAGATTGGATGAGTCGGTCCAGGATGAAATGGGACCAACTGCTACCCGCAGCGCAAGCAGCGCTAGGGAGAGGTGGCAAACCGGACGCGGAAATAGTCCACCCGGGAGGTAACGACCTGGCCGCACTGGGCATGAGGGCCCTGCTAATGACAATGCAGGCGGACTTAGCTGCTTTGGCAAAACTGGTGCGCCCCGCCGAAATAATCTTCTCAGAGATAATAGTGCGGAAGTCCTGGAAAGGGGGTGTTTGACTTGGGGGCAGTGGAGAGATACAGACGCAAGCTAAACATTTCTATGACAAAGATATGTAGGGCCAACGGCTGGGGATTCGTAAGGCACAGCTTCATAAATCTTAGGTCGCCAGGCTACCACCTGGAGGATGGCGTGCACCTAACAGGGGTGGGGATGGATATGTTCCTGCTAAACATTGTGGGGGTGTTAGAGCAAATGGGTTTCTCATGAGCAATGGGAGAGCATAGGGGAGCAAGGGGGGAGCTCCCTCCGATCGGGGAGACCATAGGTAGCGTGGTGGAATACAACCTAAAAGGATAGGAAAGGAAGAGAAATTGATAGAAGTAGATGGAAGGCTCACGCAGTGTCCTTGGGATGCCTCACGGCAGGGACACTGAGGGAGCAAACAGTGGCCAGTAGCCACGGAGAGAGTAGATGGAAGGCTCCCACAGGGCCCTTGGGATGCCTCACGGCAGGGGTACCAAAGGAACGAAAGGTAGAACTCAGCCGCGGGCTGGATAGATGAGGTGCTCACATGGGGTCCTTGGGATGCCACACGGCAGGGACCCCGAAGAGCAGGGAGGGGCCAAGATGGCACTGAAGGCAAGCGGGACGGCACTTGCGGCCCGGGCAAGTCCGGACGGACACCCACCAAGTAGGTAGCAAGTTGAAGCCTAACCCCTTGGCAACAGTGGCCGTGGTATTGGGGCCCCCTCCGGAAGGTGATCTGTCTGAGAGCAGTGAACAACCAAAAATGGACTGAATGAGCCACGATGGCAAATCATTAAGCGAGGAACAAAATGTTATGTATGACCATGAGAAACAAATGTATAAAATGTTTAAGTGTTTAATAAACTGCAACCTTTTTTTGGCCCCAAGCAAGTTGTCCATGATGTGTTTAAAGGTCAAAGGGGCGCAGTTGGAAAATGACTAAGGGAGGGGGAGGCAACTCGCCACCTGGGAGGGGTTTAATCTTTGCCTGTCGGGGCTGTGTGAATAGCTCCATGTGGAAAGCCCAGTGGCTTGGCATGGCACAGTGCCGCATGGGTAGAGCGGGAGCACCGAGCACTACTTACCACCTTCTTGTACATTTTTGGGCAGTGTCCAAGGACAGACGGGTACACAGTGGAAGCGCGCTCATTGAGACTTTTGGAAAGTGCAAACGCCTCTAAAGTGCCTTGGTCATAAAGTCAGTCTTATGTGCCGCTACACATGAGAAATACAAATCCATGAGCACGACAGCCCGTACAGACTGATGGTCTCCTCACCCTGCAGGCTGGATATTAAGGTGTGCACCGAGGAACCACCACACAATTGTGTGCTGTCCTGCCCAGGTCAGGAGCAACTACCGGCAGTACTGTTGAAATCACATCCTCCCTCCTCACCCCGCCCTCCCTTCCCAGCCAGACATGTAATGCTGGAACAAACGCAGTGACATATGGCATAGTCTGGGAAGAAAAGGCCGTTCTCACTCTGAAAGCATTCCCTGATGAGTAGCAAAATATATATCCAAAGCTACCTGCCTGCTTCATAGACAGAGCAAAAGCCTACACAAATTAGCAATGTGATGGTTGGTGAGGGCCCGCTTGCACTATTGTAAATGAGATGGGCTCGTCCATTTAAAAAATGTCCATACAATCAATGACACACCCCTCACTTTCTCACATGCTTTGCGTGGCCAGTCCAAGGATTTCCTGCTCTCAAGGCAAGCAGATATTTGACCACATTTCCCCAAAAAGGAGCCCATAATTGATATTTCTGTTTAAAATCTGGGTCACCAGGCTGGAGGGGCACTAGGCGGCTGCCTAGTTAGTCTGCAGAAGTACTGCCTGAGATGTTTTTAAGGCACCATTTCCTGTAATTTGCTGAGGAAAAACACTCATTGTGAAAACCAACAGAACAAAGCGAAGAGCTAAAGCTGGGGGCAATGTAATTAGTGAGCGCGCTTGTGATTGTTGAATAGTTTTGAGAGAAGTGTTCGGCAGACACAGGCAGTTCTGTACAGGGAGCTAAAACCAGCGGACCTGAAAATATTTCAGCACCTATGTTAAAATCCATGAGGGAGGGAAACTACCGAGCCCAACCCCCTTCCAGAGAGGGTTGGGAATGATTAACAGTCGCTTCCGAAGTGGGTGGGATCTTTGTTTTGGTTGACACGGTCGCTAACTCGCTGCTACCGCCGGTGGAACGCTGATGCTCATTGGTTGACAGGGGACCTGCGCACCGTTCTTTTCTCGATGCACTGTTTGCTGGACTAATTTCAGGATATTGCGAAGCCACGATGACATCATGTTTGGCGACAGCCTGAAAGGGTTTGATAAAATAATAAAGTAAAAAGAGAAAGGAAAAGAGAAAGAGGCGGTGGTCCTGTCTGTACCCGAGGCAACCGGGACGCGACACCCTTCACCCCCTCCCCATACACAGTCCCTCACGTGACCCCTCCTACTCCTGGAGCCTGGTAGACATGGCAGCCAACATGTACAGTGTCTGAGGTTGGTGGGGTATGATAAATGGGAGCAGGAAGCGACTGCCGCACTGACAGCAGCAGTGATAGGAGCAGAAGTGCGGTGGGGACAGGGGCGATGGCGGAGGGGATGACATGGCAAAAATTGCGTCGGCTTAAGCACAGTTGTTTTTCTCACCCCTACAAATCAACAAACCAAAATCCTGAGGCAAGCCAAACTAAGAAAATAGTTTGGCAAAAGTAACCTAATGCACCTTGGAGAGATAAGACATGCAAGAGGGTCAGTCGCTATGGGCGTGAACCAAACCACAGAAGGAAGGACAAATGTGACAGACTAACCACACAAAAGAACCAGATTTAGAAAGGCACAGGAAGGAACCAATGAAAAGCGAGGGGCGTGCACAAATCCCATACAGTAGATAAAGCATGTCTCGAAGAGACAGCGCATGGGCTGCCTAGGTGAGACCTTAAAAAAATGGTAAATCAGCAGTTATCAGGTGCACGACATACATCAGCGTGGATCTGCTTTTTTGTGAATCAGCGCCCCCCGTAGCTGGAGTCAGGATATTGTCCTGTCAATAACAGCTGGATTTCCATTCATGACAAGTTTAGTGTGAGGTGCTGAACTCGCACCAGGCCAAGTCAGATTATGCACATGTTGAATTCTGAAAAAAAGGAGCCACTGATTCAGTCCGAGTTACATAAAGGCTTTTGCTGCAGGCAAAAAAAGGAGAAATTACCTTTCTGAAGCCATATTAAACGCATTTGAAACATTTTGGTGGCACTCGATAAACTGTCCCATGTGCCTTGAAGTTTTCCTCTCACAGTAAAGCAGCTAAGTAATGTCAAAGACAAACAGTGTTACTTTTGTACAGTGAAAATCTTTTCTCAAAGTCCAGGTGCTACATGG
Organism: Calotriton arnoldi; assembly: GCA_963921515.1. Lineage (NCBI taxonomy): Eukaryota > Metazoa > Chordata > Amphibia > Caudata > Salamandridae > Calotriton > Calotriton arnoldi. Next base: position 1,021,260 of record CAWUFW010007043.1, on the reverse strand, counting down.
GTAGCAGCAGGGCAAAGCTCTCTCTCTCTCTCTCTCTCTCTCTCTCTCTCTCTCTCTCTCTCTCTCTCTCTCTCTCTCTCTCTCTCTCTCTCTCTCTCTCTCCCCCCTGTTCACTGGCACACAACCACTAAGGAAATATCCAGTATAAGTGCAAGCTTACTTCACATACATAAACAGCTACGGCACAGGCACCTGCAGTGGAAGCTACTTTCACGTACCAAACAGGTGCATCATGGGAAGCAGCAGTGCAAGATTCCCCAGTGCACAGAGCTGATACAACACTTGCAGCAGCAGTACAAGCGTCCCTCACGTATCGATCAGGTGCATCATGGGAAGCAGCAATGCAAGATTCCTCAGCACACAGAACAGATACAACACTTGCAGCAGCAGTGCAAGCTTCCCTCACATTAACAGGACAGGAAAAGGACAGGCAGACACAGTGCAATTTCCCCTTGAAGATCTTGGACTTCTCAGATGGAATGATTCAAAGTGGGTAAACAGCATGGTAGGGAGTATTTAAATCCTAAAGTTGTTTTTATTGAAAAAATGTTTCTTGGCAAACTTCTACTTCCTTCCTATGTTTCTTGGCAAACAGCTCTGACCTCTTTGCACATTGAGCTCTCCTCTCAAACATTCTTTGCTTTGTGAACCTATGAGCACCTAGGGTAAGGTATTTGCACTACCATGAGTCAGGGACATTCACTTGAGGCCACAGGTTTACTCCTGAACACATCACCCAACTTCATCATTTTGATTATCTTATAGAGAAAACAAGGGTGCGTCCAAATTGCTGGACACAGAACCTGGGGCAATGGTATATAACAAACAACAATGGTTCACTGTAGATGTATTTCTAAAAAAAATAGCATTTAGATGAAGGTGTGGATACAGCCATTTTCTGCAAGTGGTACATTAATAAAAAATATACACAGTTTTAACATTTGCAGACATCACTCATGCCTTAGACTGGTTTCGCTCTTTTCTCTCTGGCAGAACACAAAGAATAAGACTCCCACTCTGTTACATGGGGTTATGTGGCCCTTACATACATTGTTGACATTGCTAAGTTAGCATGAGTTTTGCTTGCCCTATGCTGCTGCTTTTGCGCACGCCTCTGCTAAGAGTTTGTTTTCGCGATGCTTTGCCTCTGCCCTGTACATGATAACAGATTGTTTTTCACGTTCTCAGCTTTCCCTTCAATTCTGTCTGAACCTAATGTGCAAGGTCGATCAACAATGTCTCTTGTTATTCTGTTCTGGTCAGTCCCTATTACCTAGACAAAACATGTTACCAACAGCTGCAATATGGATGAATCGAGCTTTGATATGGCGTTGTTGCATGTTTTTGAAACACACTCGAAGAAAGCCGTTCCATGGAGCTGAGCTCTGCTGTTCCTATGATGTAAACCTTTGCGTTTAGGCTTTCAGGTAGGGGGTCTGCTAATAACGCCTAGAGATCTTCTGTTATATAAAATAACTTCTTACTACCAAGGGGAGGGTGATTAGGCCCAGTTATTTTGCCTTTTTCACAGTCTTTATAAAATAACGACTCCTTTTGTATTCTATGGTATTGTAACAATGCTAATGATGCTAGCTTTATGCATTTTGCTGCTGGTCATGGTTCGCATACTGTTTTATGAATCACTATAGTCAAAATAAACATTTTGAACTTATTTAGTGACTCTGATTATTCTTATTGTGGACAAGTATGTGAGAGCGAAAGATTGTCTTGTTCCCGCGACTCTGAGTTGAGTTGGGAGTGCTCGTGTTCTGGGTTGTCTAAACATTTGTAGCTTCTTGATATTTGTAGGAGACCGAATGAGACACTATTGCTAGTCGGTTGGGATTTTGGGTACTAAGGTGATAGGAGGTACACCCCTATTTACTGAGGTCCTGTTTTCTTGTGCATAGTTCTGTGTATGAGCAGAATCCCCGCAACATGGCGCCGCCAACGTTTGGTCTGGTTCTTATGTGCGAGACGCTTGAGTTGTGCTCGTGCTGGTCCACAATACCCTCACTTCTGTTTCCGGAGACAGCTGTGACGGAGTAACCTCCTATATTGACATTTGTATAGGTTTATTCAAGCTTGAAGTTTTAAAAGGTATTTCTTTTCTTATAACCCGAGTTTGCGCTGCCACTTTTTGTTCTACTGTCTTCTCCATAATGGCAGTAGTTGATATTCCGGTTCATAGCAGAGCCACGCTGAGGGCGCACTTGACTCGTTATGCAGTCCCTGATGCTGGGGCCGCGCTTATTTTTGTGGTGGAAGCCGATCCGGCTCACCAGTTTGAGGTTTTTTACTCTTGGGTCACCTTACCGGCGGTGGATGGAACTGATGATATGTTTCACACATATACTCCCACTGCCGTTCCTCAGCAGTATCAGCCTTATAGAGCTCTTGAGATTCAGCTTACAGCTTGGCAACATCGTATTTGTTTTAATGGCGCCCTTCCTCACCCATTAACGGCAGTCCGTTTAGGCCCTTTATCTATAAATGGGGTCACATGGCCCGTTTTGGCTGGGTTTACCCCACACCCACGTGCTTTTACAACTGCAACTCTGGCAGAGCTCCGCGTCTTACATACATCGTTAATACGCATATATAGAGTGGTAATACAGTACGTAACCCGCACCGTCCAGGTGGGACCACCTGGCGCTGCTGTACAACCTGCGGGTCCTGGTGGCGTGACCATCAGTCCCCTTATGGTTAATGCTGTCATGGGCAAGCGCCCACAGAATAAGGATGAATTTCCTTATTGGCTTGCCGAGAAATTTGGACAGATAGAAGCTGTCTTTCCTAATACCACTCCTGTGGAGAAACACAGGATCTTGACTATTAGTTTACCTAAAGACTTGATTCCAGAATTGGCTGATTGTAACACCTGGGGCAGGGTGTTTGCAGCGGTACTTTCGCCTTTGCTTGCAAGTCCAGTGAGTGCCTGTGATGGGAATCAGGAAAACCTTTCTTCTGCCTCGTCGTCCTCATCATCCAGTTTGTCTGATGCACCCCAGTCTAAATTGCGTATTTTTTACTCCTGGCTCAAAAAGACATACTTCGTTCCCCCATGGACCTACATTTGGTTGATGCTGATCCTAGTTTTCCTCTTCATGTCAATTGGATTTGTGACAGTGTTCTTTTTACTCATAAATGGCCATTATCTCCCTGAACGCTCTGCAGTAAAAATGGTCGACGGAACTTTGGCTCCTCACACATCGTCCCATATCATGAAACGTGACCAGTCTCTTGTGAACATTTCAGCTTTCCCAGTCCCTGATGGCATCGTTTGGGACAAAGTAGCATACGAAATTCATGGGCCGACTGAGGTCCTTCGAGTTCCGTACGTGTTTTGCGTCTCATTAGGAGATGTGGTGACACGGGACATACATTCGGATGATTGGGATGTGCAGGCAGTTCATGCATTATTTTCAGATTTAAAATATTATGCTGCCTTTGATGCTGAAGATTTGTATTTAAATTCTGCCAATTATGGTGATCTCTTTTGCTATCAAAATTATGGGCATCATTTTTTACACAAAACCAACACGATGAGACCTGTTTTTAATTTTACCCAATGGGAACATTGTCCAACTCCCTTGGAGGGAGTTCTAAAACTCTTAGAAATAAGTTCACCTATTTTTCAGATTATGATTTGACTAATCCTGAATCCTATTTTTTAGGCTTCAAAAACCCCCACATCTAAGCACCTGTTATCCCACACTAAACTGATTTACGCCCACTTATTTAGATCACAGTTGGCCACACATGGTTATGACCATTGGAAACAGACTATAGATTTAAAGTCAATCTGGTTCACAAAGCCGTGGCAGGTTCAGGGCACTGAGGCATTACATCGTGCCTGCCTGATCCCGACTCAATTGCTGTTTTTAAATAAAATCATTTACCAAACGTCCTGTTATGGCCTTGCAACTATCAAAAACCTGAATACCCCCTCCATTCCTTCGTTAGCTGAATATGACAATTGGCGGTTACATAATAACTACACCATTGAGGCTTTGCAGGCTCTCCTTCAAAATGCCTCCTTTAATGTTTCTGAGGTTGATTCATCAGGATGGTTGGTGTGGCAAACTAATACAAATGCATGCCAGTTGCGTTTCTATAATGTTACACCTGGTTTCATTCAGACTAAGCCTGACCCTCGTTATCCACCTCATCATTCTGTGACTACATACTCGGTAGGTAAATTGTGCCAGCAGTGGTTAGAGCACTCTACCCTGGCATCTGTGAAACAGCACCTTTCCCTCCTATCGAACAATATAGATTTGGCTGATTTTCTCCTGGGCCCACGTGATCCAAGGGCCAAGCGATTTATTTATGCCGCTTATAATGAAATTTGGAAACTTTCACAGATGGAAGCAGCCTTCCGTCTGCGTCAAATTGATCAGACAAATTTAGAAAAAGTCCTTGCTGTAGTGGACAACAGCATTAACACACTTTCTTCACGCATTTACACCTTAGACAATATTGTTTCTTCTGTAATAGATATTGTGCAAAGTGATGTTTCTGTGTTATATCATGGTCAGAATCAGTTAAGGTCGGTCATGCAATTAGCTTGGACGCTGCAGACACTGAAAATGGGTAAGGTGTCTTGGGACTATTTGAATGCCACTGCTTTATTTTTGCCTTTTAACCTGACTGATAAACAGAGGTTTATGTCCATGAAAGATGCTGTTTACACGCTGTTACATAATGAACAATTGGAACCTTTACCGTTTTCCGTAGCGGAAACGGACTCTGCTGTTTGGTTAATTCATGGGGTTATCACTTTGACATTTTCGCTTTTTCATTTTAAATCATGTTTGCAACACTTTCCTGTTGGCCGCTTTGAACCGCTTGGTAGTGCTTTTCTGCATGAATTATGGGCCCTGCCCTTTGCTTATCGGTGTTTGAGGGAGGATAAAGAAGCTTTCCTCACAGGGGAGGAGTGTGATTCGACAGTGGGTCACTCTCTTGTGTGCAAACACATTAAATTGCACGGCGAGTGTAACGTGTCAGCGCCGAATCTAGCTTGCTTTTTAAAGGGGACCCCAGTACCATCCATCACGCCTGTCTTTACATTGCTTACTAACGGCAGCTATCTCATTTTAAACAATCAAGACTGCTGTGGTTTGCGGGCGGGGGTCCCGTACTTGGTAACAGTTTCCCAGCGAGTAACTTGCTGTAGCAATGTCCTTTTCCTGCCCCCGCAGGGGAGTTTAGATTCTTAGCGTTGGCCTTCCATTCCGACTTTAAAAACAGAGTTCAACAAGTTGAGCAGGCTCAAAGCCCTTTTATTCCAACAAGAGGTGGCCCTCACTTCCGCCCGAGAAACATTCAGATTGCAGGTGGCTCGGACCTCGAGTGAGATACAGTCGCTTCTTAACACTAACCTCCCACTTCATTTTGGGGAACTAATTCACCAAATATTTAATGCATCTGAGACGACAGGCCTTGCACATTTTTTTAAATGTGTGGGATCTGGCCTGGTCTCTTCCTTTCAAACTATATTCGGGGTAATACCGGCTTTTATTCATTCTATATTTTCCAGTGTTTTCGGAGGGTTCCCCTTAATATTGGCGCTGGCAGCTGGTGTCCTGCTTCTCCTCCTTGTGCTTCGTAATGGCTGCTCACTTTGCGGCTCTGCACAAGCCGGCCCAGCTACAACTGTCCTGTAATCGCCTGTATGAGGCTTTTGGATGCTTGCCTTTAGCAACGCTTGGCGTAAGTTACGACTTGACATTCCGCTTTGCCTATTTTACTTGCGTGCAGCCAGTCCTTCATTGCAAAAGATGTCATTTTTTCTGGGCGATGGAACTTTGCTTATCGAACACGTGGTGTCCAATCCCTGATTTCAGCCGGTTGATGGGTCCCATAGAGGCGCATGACGAGGCTTGTTCTGTGGATGGTCAAATGACGCGTGCAGCTTTACTTGGAATCTTGGATCAATGGGATATCTGTGCGGCTGCGCAGACTTTCCTACAACGAAGTTTCATTGAATATCACGCCAGTTTCCCATTTATACTTTTGGAAGCTCCTGCTTGTGAGGAACATGATTGTTCCTTCGACTTACTTAATTGGATGTCATCGCTTTTTTCTACCAATGACAAGGATGAACTATTGGAAGGAATTGCATTCCTTTGCACCCAAACCATCATGGATTAACTACTTGGTCGTCCCTACTCCGCTGTCTGGAATACAGACTCTTTTTTCCAGCTCAAAGTGCCTTTAGCTTTTTCTTCGAACTTTCCCTTTTTTCTCCGATTTTTTTTTTTTTTTAGCATGTCCCTCACCGACTTTCTAAACACTGCCTGACTTTTGAACTCTGTTTTTGTTCTTCTGTCTATGTCCTACTGACTTACCAGGGGGAGGGTGTTACATGGGGTTATGTGGCCCTTAGATACATTGTTGACATTGCTAAGTTAGCATGAGTTTTGCTTGCCCTATGCTGCTGCTTTTGCGCACGCCTCTGCTAAGAGTTTGTTTTCGAAACGCTTTGCCTCTGCCCTGTACATGATAACAGATTGTTTTTCACGTTCTCAGCTTTCCCTTCAATTCTGTCTGAACATAATGTGCAAGGTCGATCAACAATGTCTCTTGTTATTCTGTTCTGGTCAGTCCCTATTACCTAGACAAAACATGTTACCAACAGCCGCAATATGGAGGAATCGAGCTTTGATATGGCGTTGTTGCATGTTTTTAAAACACACTCGAAGAAAGCCGTTCCATGTAGCTGAGCTCTGCTGTTCCTATGATGTAAACCTTTGCGTTTAGGCTTTCAGGTAGGGGGTCTGCTAATAACACCTAGAGATCTTCTGTTATATAAAATAACTTCCTACTACCAAGGGGAGGTGGATTAGGCCCAGTTATTTTGCCTTTTTCACAGTCTTTATAAAATGACGACTCCTTTTGTATTCTATGGTATTGTAACAATGCTAATGATGCTAGCTTTATGCATTTTGCTGCTGGTCGTGGTTCGAATACTGTTTTAAGAATCACTATAGTCAAAATAAACATTTTGAACTTATTTAGTGACTCTGATTATTCTTACTGTGGACAAGTACGTGAGAGCGAAAGATTGTCTTGTTCCCGCAACTCTGAGGTGAGTCGGGAGTGCTCGTGTTTTGGGTTGTCTAAACATTCGTAGCTTCTTGATATTTGTAGGAGACCGAATGAGACACTATTGCTAGTCGGTTGGGATTTTGGGTACTAAGGTGATAGGAGGAACACCCCTATTTACTGAGGTCCTGTTTTCTTGTGCACAGTTCTGTGTATGAGCAGAATCCCAGCAACAACCCTTTCTCTCCGAACCCACAGAGATCAGATGTGGAGTACCCCAAGGATCCTCCCTCAGCCCCACGCTCTTCAACATCTTCATGGCCCCCCTTGCAATCATCATCAGAAAACACAGACTCAGTATAGTATCCTACGCCGACGACACCCAGCTCACCCTCTCCCTCACCAAGGAACCCAACATCACCAGGCACAGTTTCAAGGAAGGAATGAAGGACATTGCTTCCTGGATGAGCAGCAGCTGCCTGAAGATCAACTCGGAGAAAACGGAAGTCCAAATCCTCAGATCCACCCGCTCCGCATGGGATGACACGTGGTGGCCCCCAGCCCTCGGAAACCCACCCACCACACGCCCACAACCTCAGCATCATACTCGACTCCTCACTCACCATGAACCGCCAGATCAATGCTGTGTCCTCCACATGCTTCAACACCCGTCGCAAACCTTCAAATGGATCCCCCCCGACTCCAGGAAGACCTTCACCCACGCACTCATCACCAGCAGGCTGGACTACAGAAACGCGCTCTACGCCGGAATCAACAAAATACTCCTTCGCAAACTCCAGACCGTTCAGAACACTGCAGCCAGACTCGTCCTCAGCATCCCACGACTTGACCACATCACCCAGCACCTCCGCGACCTCCACTGGCTCCCCGTCGAAAATAGAGTAACCTTCAAACTGCTCACAGTCGGCTACAAAGCCCTCCATAACACCAGACCCCAATACCTCAACAAAAGAAACTCCTTCCATGCCCCCAAGGGAAACCTCCGCTTGGCCACCCTTGCCCTTGCCGAGGTCCCCCACATCCACAGAGCCAGAACGGGGGGCAGGTCCTTCTACATCGCGGCCAAGACCTGGAATGAACTCGCCCTCAACATCAGATGTAGCCATACACTGCAAATCTTCAGAAAGGACCTCAAGACCTGACTTTTCGTATGATCTCGGAGCCTCCCGAACCACCCCCAGCACCTTGAGACCCTCACGGGTGAGTAGTGTGCTCTATAAATCCCTCATTGATTGATTGATTGATTGATTGATTGACTCATACACTTTAGATAATAAACTTGAAAACCAGCCATAAAACAATTACACATAATTCAATTTATTCACAGAATTAGCAGGTAAAATCAGCAACAATATTGTGAGATAAGGTATTCTAAATGTGAACAGGTGCCCAGGTGAATAATGAAGTGAGTGTTGCATCAATATAAAGAAAAGACTCATGACTCTTGACTCCTCAAATGATTCACAGGAATGGGTCAAAAAAATGAGTCTATGTAGCGTCTGTAGTTGACGGCGTGTCAACCTCAAGTCACTAAGAGGTCATCATCAGGACAGGAGAAAATTGGGTTGAGCACATAATAGTCGGGAGCCTTTAGTTAAACCTGAATTCGAGCAGCAAACCAGGGCCACTCAATGCCCAGAAGTAAATCCAAAAGAAGGGTTTGGGAGGCTGATGGGGACAGAGTGCTGCAGGCACAGATCACATGCTCCCTGTGAGTAAATCCACTTATAATACAAGAGATGAGATGGGCTCTAAGACACATTAATTCAGGCAAATCACTGGTGGGGGTGAAGTGGACAGTCTGCCAGCTGAGTTTTATAAAACTTACTCTGTTTTGCTAGCACCAAGTTATTGATCATCTATAGTCAGGGTCACTAGAATTATGCAACAGGGGAGGGCCAAATTATGCGGCAGGTTTGACTAAGTCACACAGTAAGAAAAGGTCAATTATGGAGGCGTAATGCAGCACATTTTGTGATAGTATTACTTCATTGTTTTGTAATTTTTACACTTGTTAACACTGTATGGGCAAAGGTTGCACCTCATTAGTACTAGCTTACCACCCAAATATAACAATAAGCCACAGAAAGCTGACTAGTCAACCTTTGTGAAGGGCCTTCCACGGCGAGGTAACAGGTTACTGTTTTTAGTAACATTTGAACGGTTTGAGCTAGAAACAAATGTTTTGGTTAAAATCTGCAGGTTATGCACCAGATAACGGATGTTGTGGCGACTGCAGCAAATCCATAATTATACGAAAATCCCATAATTCCAGTGGCCGTGTCTATAATGAAGCTCTAGAATTGGGGAGGTTGGTACGGTGCTCCTCAAACCCAGCAAAGCCCCATTGGAAAGTCAGTCCTATTGCCCTCTTTCTACTACAAACGTAGACAACAACGTCTTAGGAAAAGTGAGGATAGATCGAGTAACCAGAGAGATACCTTCATTGGTGCACAAGGATCAATAGCGCTTCTTCCCAAAACAAAACACAATGATGAAAATAAGACAACTGTTCCTGCTGTTGGAAGAAATACAAAATAGGGGTGCAATGCATGCCGTGGTGAGTTTACATACACCCAAAGCATTTGGCATGGTTGTCTCTTAGTGCATGCGTGAAACCCTACCCCGATGAGGATTACACTCCAGCTTTTGTACACTGAAGTAACTGCGTGGGACAGAACTAATATCACATTATCAAATAAATGGGACATCAAGGGGGGCAGGAGGCAGGGATGTCCTTATCTTTACATTGGTACTGGAACCATGGGCACAGTTGTTATGGTGGTGAAGTAGGCTTAACTGTAGGCAGCTGTCCTTATATGAAGACCATGTCTTGCTCTATGTTAAAGATCCAAGAACAATGTTCCTCTCTATCCTGGACACCGTATGGGAATATGGAGCTGTGTCTGATTTATGGGTGAATTGAACTAAGTCACTGCTTTTCCCTATCCGGGATACGATTGTGGGCGAGCTACTGGGATTACCGATATCGATTAGAGCGGAGCCCTTCCAGTACCTGGGTAACTACATTAGTCACGACTTAGATAAAGTGCGTGACCTGAAGCTAACACCTGACATTAGTAAACTGGAAAAGTCTATAATGCTTTGTCTCCCATTCCCCACGTCCTTGATGAGCAGAACTGCAGAACGCAAATATTATAGCACCCAGATTTTTATACATGTGACAGAGCATACCCGTGATGACCCCTGACCCGCAGGCCATCCTGCTTGGAAAGCAGCCTCCTAACCTGCAGCCCACTGGACACATGCCAGGGTGGCAGAATGGCCAGTGCTGTTCTGTTACTTATTTAAAGAATGCATTTATTTGTTAACAGTTCCAAGTACAGTGTGATCACTACTTACTAAGATATGTTGCAGTGCTTTACAATTTGATAGCGATTTAGATTCAGTAAAAAGCAAGGCAGCGAAGCAAAGGTCTAGGTACATAGCAAAGGATAAGTGTTAACAAACTCATCAATGAGTAACTAAGTTAGAGTTTGTTTAAGTCATCCAAGAACATATATGTACACCAGGCCACAATGTGACTGAAGATCAGGTCATCATATTTACAATAGTTATGAGAGATTAGGTTTACTAAGTAACTGTATCTTGAGATACAAGAGGGAGCAGCTTAAAGGTGTGTTGGAAGAGGGTTCCAACCCCCAGGGCTCTGTGGCAAAGCATCGTTTGGCAGGGTTGGGCAGAGCGGGTCCAGGGAGTGGAGGCGTCTGGCAAGCAGTGGGGGCAAACAAGGCAGTCAGACATCCAAGGTGCGTCTCAGAGAGGGACCAGGTCAAGGAGGTGTCCCAGAGCAGGCCAACTCTGGATTCACCGCGACAACCTCTGCTGACCCTAGGGTTCGAGTCCGGCCCAAAGCGAGACCAGAGTAATGGCCTCACACCAGGGCAGGATGTGGGCAGGAAGGCATTCCCACACATTAAGCCCTCCCATTCTACCCTTGTAAGGTGAAGCGTGGCGTAGATATCAGTGCTGCAGACAGTTCAGTGGCACCGGGACCCAGAGCTGTATGGGGGCCTAGCTGCAGTTAGACATACATGCCAACATTTTGGAAGAGGAAAGCGAGAGATTTTTAAAACCTAATCGGGAGAATGCATTTCTCCCTTAGACTTCTATTGCAGCCTGCATCGGGTCTATTGGCGTGTAGGGGACTTGCAAGTGTGCTGCCGCAGGATCGGATATCAGAAATTCAAATATACGTTTTTTCCATACCTGTCAGGAGCACAGACAAATCGCTACGGCAGGCAGAGAAAGCATGGCAGAAATGTTGTGCACTTGCTTGCAGGAGCAGGTTATTGGCAGTCACATAAGACCAGCCCCAGCCATCTGAAGCCCGCCAAGGAATCGGGTTTCTTGCTGCAGGAATCGGGAGGCGGGAGACTAGCCTTGAAATTGGTAGTCTCCAGTCTGAATCGGGAGGGTTGGCATGTATCGTTAGATTACAGGTCACCAGTTCTGAATGATTGAAACCAGTGCTTTTAATGGGCAGGTACCGTGAGACAAAGGAGGCAAGAGATGGTGAAAAGAGAATCAAGGAGAGCAATAGTGAGGAGATTGGGAAAGAGAGGTAGAATGAGCAAATTAGAGACCTCTTGATCAGTATTTCCCAAAAGAGCTGTTGTTCGGTGGGTTGTGAAAAGTCCGAGCAATAGACCAAGATGCTTTCAAATTCTGTATTTATCGTGTCACGTTTGCTGCGCTTCAAAGACAGACGTCAAATGTGAGGCTATGTCTTATGACAAGTTGCTGCTTATTATTTTAACGCGGGATTGGTGTTTACAAACACCTCTCTCTCTGTAGTCAGAGAAAGAAAAGTAAAGTGAATTATGTGACAGTCTTGCTGGGGCACAGGTGTGTGAAAGGAAAGGCTGTAGGGTGTAAACTTTTGTAACACAGAACAAAATGTAAATACCTGTAAATAAATTATATACATTCAGCAGTTAGGAAAGCAAAATTGAAGCACATTTTTTTGTATTTCTGAAGTGAGATGGAAATAAAGATTTTAATAGGCTCAAAACTAAATAAGGCACTTTACTTGGTGGTGCATAAATGATAAATATTCACTGAAACCCGATTTCCACACATTATCATTTGTGTACAATATAGTTTTATTAGTAAAACTGCTTGTCTGTGCAAATTTAGTAGCCATTTCCATGGAAAATGTGCGGTCTGCAAATTAAAGTGCCCTACCACACGATGCTTTAGTTACATTTAAAATATTGCCTGCCTCATGTCTACTAAAGCTAAGTGGGTTGCAAAAGTTTGTCATTGTAAAAATTGGGTTACGGTAGGTATCATTAGTACAGCAGGTGCAGTGACGTCCAGGGATGTGAGGGCCCACTGCACTCCATTTCGTTACCAGCCCAGGTTGCCCTTTCTCCTTTCTTGCATTAGCGCCCATGGCACCCTTGCTATGCCACTGCCTGCCACCAATGAATGCCAGGCTGAAATAAACTGCTGGGGGAAGCTGCAGACAACTTGTTTACTACAGCATTGAAGCCGGCACACGAAATGCAGTGGTTCCTCTTCTGAGAAGCCGACAGCATCCAGACAAGCCCCACTTTTCCAGATATTCATTAAGTGTTCACTATTTTTCCTTGCAATAGGAAATTCTGCCTTTACTTAACAGGTAACAATAATTTACAAGAGGAGTTAGAAAAACGCAGGCTTCTAGTCACAGTATGCACCCATGTAACTCAGAAATTATACATAAACTATTCTTTACACTCATTTTTCCTACCGCTCTGTGTGTAAAATGCTGCTACACGCCCTGCATCAAGTCTGGAGCACATGTGTGGGCCACTCACACGCCATCAAAACACTGCACTAATAGGCTGGCCACTGGATTTATGTGATCCTGCGGCCACGTTGTTTTCCGCACAAGTACTGATTTGCCACATTTGCCGCATAATCCATCATCTGCTGCATAATATGCAGATTTTAACAAAAAAAACTGTTCCTAGCTCAAACTGATCAAAAGTTACTAAAAACATGGGGGCATATTAGCAAGACCCACGTTAAAATTATCGCCGTTTTAGTGGCAGGAAACTGCCGCTAAAACGGCGATAATGGGCTTGCTAATATGCGTTATAGAATTCCAATAGAAGCCCATGTTAGATGTGCAGGACATCTAACCTGGGCTTCTATTGGAATTCCATAACGCATATTAGCAAGCTCATTATCGCTGCTTTAGCTGCAGTTTCCTGCCGCTAAAACGGCGATAATTTTAACGTGGGTCTTGCTAATATGCCCCATGGTGACATGTTCCTATGCAGCAGAAAGCCCTTCGCAAAGGTTGATTAGTTCTGTTTCAGTTGCTTATTGCTGTAGTTGGGTGTTAAACTGGTACTAATAAGAAACTATTTTTCCAGGCAGTGTTAACATGTGTAAAAATTGCTAACTAATGAAGAAATACTATCAGAAATGTGCTGCATTACACCGCATAATTTGCCTTTTCGTGCCACATAATTTAGTCAACCCAGCTGCATAATTTGGCACTCCTCTCCAGCATAAATCCAGTTGTTCTGTTCCTAGGTGTTACCTCAACCAAAATTTTCTTTCGACGTACAAAACAACTGCAAAGCATTTTGGGGCCCTGCTAATGGGAAGGACAGCAGCATAGAAATGCTATAATACAATATAATACAGGCCCTGCCCAAGGGGAAGGACAGCAGCATAGAAATGCTACAACACCATATAATACAATTAACAGTAGCTGCTACCAATGAAGTTTACAAACAGGCAAGCCTGAAAGATTACTTTACAGCACATTACAGAAAATAATGTTATTCAGGTAAAGCCGGCAAAATACATTATAAAACGGGATCTCTATATTACGAACACATTTTAAAACTTAGGGGCCTATTAGCAATAACCGGCGATAATTATCGCTAAGCGCAGTTAGCGCTTGGATAATTATCGCCGGCTATCGCAGGTTTCTATCGCGGAGATAGCGTGCTATCAGCAACGCTATCTCCAAAGCGATAGAAAACCTGAGAACAGTGTGAATATCGCTTGAAAACAAGCTGATATTCACACTGTGACCAGTGTTAGCTTGGCGATAGGGCGTAGGGGATTTAGCCATGTAATCCACCTCCCATTGGATTACATGGCTAAGTCAGGGTGAGAACAGGCGTTAACAAACCAGCGCTAAACGTGTTTAGCGCTGGTTCGTTAATCACCTCCCCTGCTCGCTAATAGGCGATAGCGACCTTAGCGACTGTTTCAGTCGCTTTAGGTTGGGAACGCCTACTTTGCATGCCATTAGCGATAAATATCGCTGGCATGCAAAGCGGCACCCAACCCGGTCGCTATCACCGAAAGCTGTCGCTAACAGCAGTTAGCGACAGCTTGCTAATAGGGCGTTTGAATTATCGCCGCTTTAGCGGGAAAAAGTCCCGCTAAAGCGGCGATCAAGCCCTTGATAATATGCCCCTGAATTTAAAATAATTGTCCACGCACATAGCTCCCCCTTCCCTCAATTACATTGGTTTTCTGTTAGTCTTCTTTCTACATGCTGGAAAAATCGAAGGAGCCTAGAAGGTCCCAGTTTCCATCACTAAAATATAAGCCTGGGCCAATGTCTTCAAATCAAATATTTACAAGGACATATAATGAGTAACATGGTCTTGTTAGCAGCACAACCTACAAATGATTGTCTCCTTGCGGGTTATTAAATTCCATGACTGGAATGTGAAGAAAGGGTCGACTGCTGAACTTAAGCCCCATGAGCATAATCAGTGGCTCCTCCTCTTATCTTTGCCTCATTCCTAATTCATACGAGGGAATTACATAAAATACCACTTTCCTGATATGTGATTCTTCATAATGCAGCCCCCAGATCTGATGACTTGCTGAAATGTTGATACCGTCTTGAATTTCTCCCACTCTTCATTTATCTCTAGTTCTGTTAACAATATTTTTAAATATGGTGCCCGTGGATTTTCTGCTGATGCAGTTTTATTTTTCACATATTTCCAGGCTAAGTTCTTGAGCGAAACATCCTCTGCCATCCCTGAAAGTTTACAGAGTTTTATGTAATACCATATTTGTGGTTTAAGACCAAACTACAGCTTAAATGCCACTGACTGGTTGAATTGTGGAAAATTAAATCATTTCTATAAAGATTACATTTGAACATGGACCTGGGCCAGAGAATGAGCTTTCCAGGAAAGACTGCAAGGCCATACTAGAACAAAGGAAAAAACTTCACTTTAGGGACCTGACTGAGAGGAAATATAATTTATACCTCAGCACACCAGATATGTCTGTTTAAACTAACTTTAAAGTGTGTGGTTCTGCCTTACAGAGCTCACATTGAACCATTAAACGACTGGTAAACCTCAGAAAAGGGTCAGGAAGCTGTGACACCTGTGTCCAGTACAACCGGCACCATGTCTGCAGCCATGCAAGCCTAGTGTGCCTGCACCACGTCACTTCCTCTCTCTCTTTCTCTGAAGGATTGGAAGAAACACAAACCACTACCAAAGTTCTGAAACACTGACAATGAGACAGTACGGCACAAAGACACAGAGTCTCGGATGACAAATACTGGGGGGACACAGACAATGAGAGATACAGTGTCTGGAAGACACAGACAATGGGAGATACAGACAGTCACTTGGGAGACACATATACTGACAAACACTGAGTCTGGGATTATGATCACTGAGGAGACACAGAGTCTGGGATTATGATCAATGGGGACACATAGACACTGGGAGACACATAATATGGGATGACAGTTACTGGGGAGACACTGACACTGGGAACACACAGACAATGGGAAACAAAGACATTGGGAAACACACACTTTGGGATGGCAGTCACTGGGAGACCGAGAGTCTGGGATGACAGTCACTGGGGAGACACAGGCACTCACTGGGAGACAGAGAGTCTGGGATGACAGTCACTGGGAAGACACTGGCACTCACTGGGAGACAGAGAGTCTGGGATGACAGTCACTGGCGAGACAGACACTGGGGAGACACCGACATTGGGAGACAGATTCTGGGATGGCAGTCACTGGGGAGTCACAAACAATGGGGAGACACACACTGGTGGACACAAACACTGGGATGCCATTCACTGGGGAGATACAGACACTGAGAGACATAGAATCTAGAATGACAGTCACTAGGGAGACACAGATACTGGGAGAGACAGAGTCTGCAATGATAATCACTGGGGAGACGCAAACACTGGGAGACAGAGTTTGGCATAATTACTGGGGAGGCAGAGTCTGGGATGACAATCCCTGGGGAGACACAGAGTCTGGGATGACAATCCCTAGGGAGACACAGAGCCTGGGATGACAATCCCTGGGGAGACACAGAGTCTGGGATGACATTCCCTGGGGAGACACAGAGTCTGGGATGACAATCCCTGGGGAGACACAGAGTCTAGGATGACAATCCCTAGGGAGACACAGAGTCTGGAATGACAATACCTGGGGAGACACAGAGCCTGGGATGACAATCCCTGGGGAGACACAGAGTCTGGGATGACAATTTCTAGGGAGACGCAGACACTGGGAGAAGCGGAGACCGAGAAACATGAACCCAGGGAGACAGAGACATTGGGGATGTTCATAAATACAGTGAGGAAGACACAATCACTGTGAGTCAGTTGGAGTGACACAGGCACTGTAAATCAAGCCAAGATACTGGGGGAGACACAGACAGTAGGAGATAGTGTGAGACACTGATGAGCACAGCTGCTCTAGAACCACTCCAAATCAGATTATTTTACATTCTGGCACTTCTGGTCTTGGTTGTATAATGCGATAAACAAGCCTATAATTTCCAGAGTGTAAAGAAAACCCTGGAACTGGAACAGCTAGCCATTTATGGAACTGAGAAACTTAACAGGGTTAGAAGAGACGATATCATAGGCTAAAACTGGACCACACTGCGAAAACACGATGGCACTCGGTAGATGAAGACACTGAAAGATGTGGGCACTGGAAGACACATGCTGGAACGACAGAGATATCAGGAGACCGGAGACACAAAAAAAGTGAAGACAGCCACAAGGAGGTAAAGGGAACTCAGAGACTAGTGCAAACATTGTCACCGGAATGCTTAGAAAGAAGCAGACATAAAACAGCATAAACACAGAAAGACATTTGAAGATGCTCTTGATCCAGCGCTAACAATAAAAATTCTTCTCCTATATGCTTCGGTCATCCAGGTGCAACTATCCCTCCAACACACAAACTATATCCATATGACGGTGGGGCCCATAACACCGCATATACATTCACTTACTCATTTATTCCCTGGATTACCTCCGTCCTTAACCTAGGAGAAAACGATTCGCTGGAAGGAGACGGGATACCTCTTTTAACACGACATAATGTTTCTCATTGCTTTTAAGGTATTCCGCTCATTGGTCGATGGACCAACTAGTAGGAATCAGTTGATGGTGATTAAGACCAGCTCAATCACAATAAACTCTTTAACATTTTACCTTAATTATTGAGCTAAAGAATCACTGAGTCATTTGTTTAAAGAATAATAAAGTTTATATAAAGTTTCAAAGCAAGAAATAAGTTTAAGCTTATTATTCAGATTATTACATTTATCATCATTATAAGAATAAATTGAAATTGCAATGCATACCTATTAGACGGAAAAAATAAGGTTGTCACAGCAAGAACTCCAAAAGATCAATCTATCTGTCTTGGAAAATCTAATAGCTCTAAATGAAAAATCTATCAGGAGTAAAAAGGTTCTCCAAAAGCAGCATCTTATACTCAACTAAAAATATAAAATAGCAGCAGCAGCATCAGCTCGTCAGCATCAGCAACCGCAACTTCACCCATCTACAGCATCTCCTCTCTCCAGCATCTACTCTCTCCAGCATCTACTCTCTCCAGCATCTACTCTCTCCAGCATCTCCTCTCCAGCATCTAACCCCTCCCCACCAAGAGTAGGTCTTCTTATACCTTAATTCTAGCTTACTGAATAAAAAATGTTGCATCTCTATGGCGTGATTCTCTCTCATTGGTTCATTCAAGTCCATATACATTTTAATCAAACTTCCTGGTCTTAACCAGTTCTTTGTGGAATGTCCATGCTTGCATCGTTTCCCACAGTTCATGACATTGCTCATCAGTTTCGATCAGTCCAATTTGTATCTTTTTCGGATACTTTTTAGATTCAACAGTTCCGTTCATTTATTCAGTTTGACTTCTCACGCTTCTTGCTGATCATTTTGGCACACATTTGCTCAGAAAGGTCACGATAGCCTTGACCATACTTCCATCTTAGGCTCTCAGCACGAACACGTGGTCATCCTTTTTCACAGTCTTTTCCTCTATCACACGGCTTCTTGCACATGCGTACTCTAGTTCATGTCGGCCATTTTATATCGCTGCTCAACAGGCCTAAGCGCAATATTTTCAAAGATAAACAAAATATTGTTAAAATAAAGAATATAAACCCTTTCGTTTCCCTCCCGTCTTTCTACGTACCCCAATTAGGTATTACCTAGCAAAAAGCAACATATAAAGCCGTCCCTTACTTACCATCGCTTTATTTTGCCACCACACGTTTTATTTTTAAAGCACAAATCATGCGTTTATTATTTTATTAGTACGCAAATATTAGATTATGTTAGACACGTCAACAATTATAAGTTGATTAATTTGCACACAAAAAATAGCGTGTTACCTTTAACCCTTTACATGTAACATGCATTGTTGGTTATTTACTTAAACGAACATGTTTATTAATTATTTACAAAAATTATTAGGAGGTTAAAAATTTTCATTTATCCTGCTCCATCAACTCCCCCTTTGGAGATTTTTAATATCACCACAAAACCCAAGTTATACAATTTTCTCAGACAGCATATTTCTTTTATCCGTTTGCTTTTGTTAGTTTACACAACTGTATCCCTTTCGACTTGTCTCTTCGTCTTCTTGTACATGTTCTCTTTTATCTCTTCTAGCTCTATTTCACCCATTTCTCTCTCTCTCCTTGTTTATCATGTTTTCTTTTTCTATTTTATTCTGTCTTCTTCTTTTCTTTATACATGTAATTACAAGCTTCAGCACTAAAATTATTATTATTATCATGGTTGCTATTATTATAACTTTCCCTATTATTAATCCACTGTTAGAAATGGGATCTCTAGTTGGCAAGGGTTTGCACCTTTGTCCAAGTAGGGACCCTTCTTCCTAGTCAGGGTAAGGGTGTTACACTCGTGAAGTAACCCCTGCTCACCCTCGTGGTAGCTTGGCACGAGCAGTCGGGCTTAATTTAGAGGCAGTGTGTAAAGCATTTGCACATAACCAACAGTAATACAGTGTAAGCACTACAAACGGACACCACACCAGTTTAGAAAAATAACCAATATTTTATATACTCAAGACAAGACCCATTACGACAAAAATCCACAATACTGTACTTTACGAATGAATACTTGATACGTTAACTTCTTCTTGGCAGGAATAGCACAAAAGCAAAGTTCGTACGAGTCGGTAGCTCCGTCCGAGCCCACCGTGATGCTGAAAACCACAGAGTCTAACAGTTCCAGCCGACCGCGTCGATACGGGGCAGCAGAGTCATGAACAGACTCGGTTACAGTACCTTCTCGTTGTGGCTGGTACGGAGTGTACGAGCCGGTCGGCGATCGTCGCGGTTGCGGTGCAAGACGGAGCGATGCAAGGTGCGGTGTCCCTCGATGCGGTGCAGGCAGCGGCTCGATGAGCGTCGTGCAGACGGAGTCGGTGAGTCCAAGGCGTGCGATGCAGGGCGAGACGATGCTCGATGCGGTGCTGACAGGTTGCGATGCAGGCGACCAAGCCGGAGTGTGGGAGCTGGCGTCGGACAGCGGTGCGAGTCGGAGCGGTGCGTCGCAGACGTGCGAGCGGTGCCCCAAAGGCGATGCGGTCACGACTCTTGAGCCAGTTGCAGCGACCGCGTCGGTCGGGTCCGGTTGGTTCAGTGAAGCGATGCGATGCGAACTGCGGTGCCCACAGGTCACGGTGCAAGCAGCGGCTCGGTGTTGGCGGCGTCGGACGTCGCCCACGGTGAGACCAGGGTTGCGATGCGAAGCGGGGCGATGCGGTCTGCGGTGCAAACAGGTCACCGGCCAGGGATGGATTCGGTTGACGGAGTCGGTTGCGGTTCCCTTCCTCTGTGGCAACTGAAACAGCGTTCCAGAAGCGGTACCCAGAGGCTTGTGAAGTCTTTGTAGTCCCTGAGACTTCTTAACAGGAGGCCAGCTCGGTTTCAGGCCCTTGGAGATACTCCGCACAAGTTTGTAGAAAGTTCCTTCCTTTCACTGCCCAAGGCAGAAGCAGCAGCTGCAGGCCAACCCAACAAAGCAACAACACAGCAAAGGGGCAGTACTCCTCCTGGCAGCTCTTCCAGCTCTTCGTCTTGGCAGGTTCCTGGATTCCAGCGAGATCTAAATTCATGGGGTCAGGGCCCCAATATTTATATCCCAAATTTCTTTGTTCTCTGAAGGCAGAGAGGCCTTTGCCTAGTCCAAACCAGTTCTGGAGCACTTTGTTGACAAGTCTCCGTCCCTTCTTTCAGTGAGTAGGCCAGGGACATCAGACGCACCACAGGAGGTGGAGCCAGCATTGTGGAGGGAAGGCACTGTCCTATTCAGGGCCCAGGTGCGACCCTCCCACCCATCTACATGTAGATCTTGCTATTCAGCCCTGTGCTGACTCACCCTGTCTCCTGGCATCCCCCAGCCCCGGTCACTCACATTCCAGACAAGGAATACACAACCTCGCAGAGGCAGGCTTGGATGGTTAGACAAGAAAATACCCACTTTCTAAAAGTGGTATTTTCAAACACAGAATGTTAAAACCAACTTCACTAAAAGATGCATTTTATCATTCTGAGTCCAGGCATACTAAACTCGAATTTCTACCACGTTCCCGGGGTCAGTTAGGATTATAAACTGTAATAATCAAAACCGCCCGTTCTGGCCTAGGGGGAACAGGTAGCCTTGCAATAGTGAAAAACGAACTAGGCTGTAATTCACTATCAGGACATGCCGCACACACCAGGGCATGTCCTACCTTTCGCGTACAACGCACCCTGCCCACAGGGGTACCTTGGGCCTACCTTAGGGGTGACTAACATGTAGCAAAGGGAAGGTTTAGGGACTTGCAAGTGTGTGCACTTGCCAAGTCGTCATGGCAGCCCCAGGCTGCGCACAGGCTCTGCGGTGGCAGGCCCGAGTTACACTTTACGGGCTGTTTGCGTGGGTGGCACAATCCAGTGCTGCAGCCCACCAACAGCATTTGGTCTATAGGCCCTGGCACTCGCAGTGCACTTTACAAGGGACTGACAGATAAACCAAATAGGCCAATCATGGAAACACCAATCCATAACACATGTTATACAGGAGCACTTGCCCTTTCCCACTGGACAGCAGTGAGGAAAGTGCGCAGAATCATTACACCAGCAAAAACAGAGTCAAAACCGGGGGGTCAGAAAGCAAAAAGTCAGGGGAAACACGCCAAAAGATGCCAAGTCTAACACATGTCCCCTCCAGCTGAAAGTAGGGAGAACTACCCAACCCCATTGGAGTTCTCTTCACTAAGGCGGAAGAACCTGGACAGACCATCTGCGTTGGCGTGTTCTGTACCAGGACGGTGTTCCACCGTAAAGTCCATTCCCTGTAGGGAGATGGACCACCTCAGCAGTTTTGGATTCTCACCCCTCATTTGCATCAACCATCTGAGGGGCCTGTGGTCTGTCTGAACCCGGAAGTGAGTCCCAAACAGGTATGGTCTCAACTTCTTCAGTGCCCAGACCACAGCAAAAGCTTCCCTTTCTATGGCACTCCACCTCTGTTCCCTGGGAAGTAGTCTCCTGCTAAGGAAGACTACAGGCTGATCCAGGCCCTCTTCGTTCAGTTGTGAGAGCACCGCTCCCACACCATGCTCTGAAGCGTCAGTCTGCACGACGAATTCCTTGGAGAAGTCAGGTGCCTTGAGCACGGGTGCCGTGCACATGGCTGCCTTCAGGGCATCAAAAGCTTTCTGGCAGGACTCAGTCCAGATCACTTTCCTGGGCTGCCTCTTAGAGGTCAGCTCTGTTAAGGGGGCAACGATGGTGCCATAGCCCTTAACAAATCTCCTATAGTAACCGGTGAGACCTAAGAAGGCTCTCACCTCTGTCTGGGTCTTGGGGGTTCCCAAGCCAGAATGGTGTCAATCTTGGGTTGTAGGGGCGCCACCTGGCCGCTTCCTACCTGGTGTCCCAAGTACACCACACAGAACCCTGCCCGATCTGGCACTTACTGGCCTTGATCGTGAGGCCTGCACCTTGCAGAGCCCTCAACACTTTCTCAAGGTGCTGTAAATGTTCTTCCCAGCTGGAACTGAACACAGCAATGTCATCCAGGTAGGCGGCACTGAAATCCTCCAGCCCAGCCAACACCTGATTGACCAACCTCTGAAAGGTGGCAGGGGCATTCTTCAACCCAAAGGGCATCACCCGGAATTGGTAATGACCTTCTGGGGTTGAGAATGCTGATCTCTCCTTGGCCCCATCGGTTAAGGCAATCTGCCAGTACCCAGACGTCAAATCAAACGTGCTGAGGAACCGGGCAGCTCCCAACCGATCAATGAGCTCATCAGCTCTGGGGATGGGGTGCGCGTCAGTCCTGGTGACGGCATTGAGCCCACGGTAGTCCACACAAAACCGGAGTTCTGGAGTGGCACCGGGCGCAGCAGCCTTTGGGACCAAGACCACTGGGCTGGCCCAAGGACTGTGGGAGGGCTCCATCACCCCTAACGCCAACATCTTAGAGACCTCCTCCTTGATGCTGGCTCTGACCCGGTCAGTCAACCTGTAAATCTTGTGCTTCACAGGAGGGCTGTCACCGGTGTCCACGTCATGGGTACACCAGTGAGTAACACCGGGGTCAGAGAGAACAGTGGGGCGAACTGTCCCAACAACTGGCGACAGTCCCCCTGCTGCTCCTGAGTCAGAGTAGGGGAGAGGATCACACCCTCTACTGACCCATCATGCTCCTTGGTAGACAGGAGGTCAGGGAGAGGCTCACTCTCCTCTTCCACCCCATCATCTGTCGCCAAGAGCATACTCACTTCGGACCTCTCGAAGTGGGGCTTGAGGCGGTTCACGTGAAGGACCCTCAAAGGGTTCCTCGGAGCCTGCAAATCCACCAGGTAGGTGACGTCACTTTTGCGCTCCTTTACCTCATATGGCCCAGTCCACTTGTCCTGCAAGGCACAAGGTGCCACTGGGGCCATGACCCACACTTTTTGCCCAGGTTGAAATTCGACCAGAGTGGCATTCTGGTCATACCATCTCTTCATTTCTTCCTGGCTTGCTTCTAGGTTCGCCTGAGCGAGTTTCCTGAAGCGGGCAGTTTGGTTTCTAAAGGCCAGCATGTAGCTAAATACATCCTGGGGAGTTTTCCTGGGAGCTGCCTCCCAGCCTTCCTTTACCAAACTCAGAGGTCCTCTGACAGGGTGGCCATACAGGAGCTCAAAGGGGCTGTACCCAAGAGACTTCTGAGGCACCTCCCTGTATGCAAAGAGTAGGCATGGCAAGAGGACGTCCCACTTACGCCTCATGGGTTCTGTTAGACCCTTGATCATGCCTTTCAAGGTCTGGTTGAATCTCTCCACCAGACCGTTTCCTTGTGGGTGGTAAGGAGTGGTGAACTTGTAGGTTACACCACACTCCTTCCACAGGGATGTCATATACTTCGATATGAAATTGGTCCCCCTATCAGAAACCACCTCTCTGGGGAATCCCACACGGGAAAAGATCCCCATTAACGCCCGGCCCACCACTGGCGCCGTCGTTGTCCTGAGAGGGATTGCCTCCGGGTACCGGGTGGCATGGTCCACCAAGACCAGGATGTACCTGTTGCCCATGGCTGTCTTGGGATCCAGTGGCCCCACAATATCCATCCCTACCCTTTCAAAGGGTGTTCCAACAACAGGAAAAGGTTGGAGAGGAGCTTTGACCTTCCTCCCACTCTTACCACTTGCCTGGCAAGTTTGGCAAGACCTACAGTGTGCATCTGACTGCCTTCGCATTTGGGGCCAAAAGAAGTGGGTGACAAGCCTGTCAAAGGTCTTGTCCTGCCCCAAATGTCCTGCCAAAGGCACGTCATGAGCCAGACCCAGTAGGAAGGTCCTGAAGCGCTGGGGTACCACCAGCACACGGGCTGACCCAGGCTCAGCAACCTTAGGCTCACTGTATAGGAGACCACTCTCCCAGTAGATCAGATGTGACCCGGACTGATTACCAGCTGCCTGGTCTGCAGCCTGCCGCCGCAGACCCTCCAGAGTAGGGCACTCGCTCTGCTCCCTGCAGAACTCCTCCCTGGTGGGACCCCCTTCTTGCTGCCAATGGGTCAGCTCAGAGATGTCTCCCAGTTCGGCTACCTGCTCCCCTGTAGGCACCGGGCGTCCCCTCGAGGTCCGCCTCCTCCCGGTCCATGGGAACTTCGGGGCCGGTTTCCCGCGCCCCTGCCCTTTCTCTTGGCAGGGACTTGGGCCACTGTTTCAGGCTCCAAGTCCTCTTGATCACCCTTTCTGGCTGCCATTGACCGAGTAGACACGCATGCCCACTCTGGCAACCCAAGCATCTCCAAGTGAGACCTGAGCTCAACCTCCTTCCATGAGGACTGCTCCAGGTCATTTCCTAGCAGACAATCTACAGGCATGGTAGGGCTCACAACCACCCTCAAGGGACCTGAGACCCCCCCATTCAAAGGGAACCTGCGCCACCATACATTGGCGCTCTGAGTTGTCTACAGCAACTACTTGGTGGAATGCCCCGGGGACTACTTGCTTCTCAGACACCAGGTGACACCGGACTGAGGTCACACTGGCTCCAGTATCTCTGAGAGCCTCTACCCTGTTCCCATTAATGGTCACCCAGGTGCTATATTTCTTTGTGTTAGGGGGCACCTGGTTTCCTGGGACCATCTCACTGTCCCCTAGTGAGACAAGGGTCATTTCTGCGGGATCCCCACCCTCCTGTGGGCACCCCTCCTCCCCAAGCGCTACACTAGCCAACACTTTGGACTGTCCACCGGTGGGTGGCTGTGTCCCCTTTGGGCACTTGGGGTCCCCTTAAAGTGACCTACCTGGTCACATGCATAACACTTGCGGGGGCCGGTCTCAACAGGCTTCCTGTGGAGACCCCTTTCTTCTTATCACCGGGGGCTGGGAACCTTTACCCTGGGTACTAGTTTGGGGCCCTTTAGAGAACTCCTGTGCTTTACCCTTGTCCCCCCACCTTTCTGCTGGGGACCCTGCCCACCTTTGGCTGAGTCTCCCCAAACGCTTTCTTGTGGACCCTGGTACTCACCCAGCGGTCCGCTTCCATAGCAAGCTTCCTGGGGTCAGTTAGCTTACTATCTACTAGGTGCTGGCGCAGATCTGCAAAACATAGACTAGACAAGTGCTCCCATGCAATCAAGTTGTAGAGCCCCTGAAAATCTGTTACACTACTGCCCTTCACCCAACCATCCAGAGACCTGCAGAACACATCCACACATTCCAACCAAGTGTGGCATCAGACTTCTTACTGGACCTGAACTGATCCCTGTACTTTTCAGGAGTAAGACCATACTTCGTGAGAAGGGCATCCTTCATGTCAGCATAGGTGAGGTGATACCCCTTACCCAAAGCTATAGGAGCATCCCTTGCTTCTTCAGGGAAAAGTGGCCACAATCCTGCTCCCCAATTCTCCTCAGGGACCCCATTCATGTGTATGGCTGCCTCGTAACCCTGAAACCACCTTTGTATGTCATCCCCCTTCTTGAACTCCTTGCATACATTCTTGGGAATGTGCACAATCCTGTCTGCTTTTCTGGACGAATTGCTGCCACCATCTGAGCCTGACTTACTCCTAAGTTCTAGCTCCTTCAGTTCTCTCTCATGCTCTAAGAGCATCTTCCTCTCCTCTATGGCCAATCTCTTCTCCTCCCGCTCACTCTCCAGCCTGAGCTTCTGCAGCTCAAACTGCCTTGCCTCCCGCCTGTCCTCCAGCTCCTCTGGGGACAGACTGCTGCTGCCTGATCTGGCGGGTTCCCCCTACCCAAAAGCACATCCACCCTGGAAATAGGCTCCTCCACCTCCTCACTGAGATTACCAGGCTGCCCATTGGCATGTCTGGCTGCTACCCAGGCCCTCAGCGCCTTCTGTAGCTCCTCCTTCCTTGTGAGGCCTTTAATTTGGACTTTCAGGTTTTTACAAATCGCTCGTAACTCCTTTACGGCGTAGGATTCCAACCTATCCTCCTCAAAGATAACTTCCAGAGATGCAACGGATGATGCAATTGATTCAGGCATGACAAAAGTAGTGAGTTGAAAACTGGCAAGATCAAAAATAGGCCAAAAGAAAAAGAACCAGTATGTGGTACGTAATGGTCTGCGATATGGTAGTAGTGCACACCAATCACTGTAAGTCAAGTGCAAACACAAGTCCTATCCTCACCGCTGACAACCAATGTTAGAAATGGGATCTTTAGTTGGCAAGGGTTTGCACCTTTGTCCAAGTAGGGACCCTTCTTCCTAGTCAGGGTAAGGGTGTTACACTCGTGAAGTAACCCCTGCTCACCCTCGTGGTAGCTTGGCACGAGCAGTCGGGCTTAATTCAGAGGCAGTGTGTAAAGCATTTGCACATAACCAACAGTAATACAGTGTAAGCACTACAAACGGACACCACACCAGTTTAGAAAAATAACCAATATTTTATATACTCAAGACAAGACCCATTACGACAAAAATCCACAATACTGTACTTTACGAATGAATACTTGATACGTTAACTTCTTCTTGGCAGGAATAGCACAAAAGCAAAGTTTGTACGAGTCGGTAGCTCCGTCCGAGCCCACCGTGATGCTGAAAACCACAGAGTCTAACAGTTCCAGCCGACCGCGTCGATACGGGCCAGCAGAGTCATGAACAGACTCGGTTACAGTACCTTTCTCGTTGTGGCTGGTACGGAGTGTACGAGCCGGTCGGCGATCGTCGCGGTTGCGGTGCAAGACGGAGCGATGCAAGGTGCGGTGTCCCTCGATGCGGTGCAGGCAGCGGCTCGATGAGCGTCGTGCAGACGGAGTCGGTGAGTCCAAGGCGTGCGATGCAGGGCGAGACGATGCTCGATGCGGTGCTGACAGGTTGCGATGCAGGCGACCAAGCCGGAGTGCGGGAGCTGGCGTCGGACAGCGGTGCGAGTCGGAGCGGTGCGTCGCAGACGTGCGAGCGGTGCCCCAAAGGCGATGCGGTCACGACTCTTGAGCCAGTTGCAGCGACCGCGTCGGTCGGGTCCGGTTGGTTCAGTGAAGCGATGCGATGCGAACTGCGGTGCCCACAGGTCACGTGCAAGCAGCGGCTCGGTGTTGGCGGCGTCGGACGTCGCCCACGGTGAGACCAGGGTTGCGATGCGAAGCGGGGCGATGCGGTCTGCGGTGCAAACAGGTCACCGGCCAGGTATGGATTCGGTTGACGGAGTCGGTTGCGGTTCCCTTCCTCTGTGGCAACTGAAACAGCGTTCCAGAAGCGGTACCCAGAGGCTTGTGAAGTCTTTGTAGTCCCTGAGACTTCTTAACAGGAGGCCAGCTCGGTTTCAGGCCCTTGGAGATACTCCGCACAAGTTTGTAGAAAGTTCCTTCCTTTCACTGCCCAAGGCAGAAGCAGCAGCTGCAGGCCAACCCAACAAAGCAACAACACAGCAAAGGGGCAGTACTCCTCCTGGCAGCTCTTCCAGCTCTTCGTCTTGGCAGGTTCCTTGATTCCAGCGAGATCTAAATTCATGGGGTCAGGGCCCCAATATTTATATCCCAAATTCCTTTGTTCTCTGAAGGCAGAGAGGCCTTTGCCTAGTCCAAACCAGTTCTGGAGCACTTTGTTGACAAGTCTCCGTCCCTTCTTTCAGTGAGTAGGCCAGGGACATCAGACGCACCACAGGAGGTGGAGCCAGCATTGTGGAGGGAAGGCACTGTCCTATTCAGGGCCCAGGTGCGACCCCTCCCACCCATCTACATGTAGATCTTGCTATTCAGCCCTGTGCTGACTCACCCTGTCTCCTGGCATCCCCCAGCCCCGGTCACTCACATTCCAGACAAGGAATACACAACCTCGCAGAGGCAGGCTTGGATGGTTAGACAAGAAAATACCCACTTTCTAAAAGTGGTATTTTCAAACACAGAATGTTAAAACCAACTTCACTAAAAGATGCATTTTATCATTCTGAGTCCAGGCATACTAAACTCGAATTTCTACCACGTTCCCGGGGTCAGTTAGGATTATAAACTGTAATAATCAAAACCGCCCGTTCTGGCCTAGGGGAACAGGTAGCCTTGCAATAGTGAAAAACGAACTAGGCTGTAATTCACTATCAGGACATGCCGCACACACCAGGGCATGTCCTACCTTTCGCGTACAACGCACCCTGCCCACAGGGGTACCTTGGGCCTACCTTAGGGGTGACTAACATGTAGCAAAGGGAAGTTTTAGGGACTTGCAAGTGTGTGCACTTGCCAAGTCGTCATGGCAGCCCCAGGCTGCGCACAGGCTCTGCGGTGGCAGGCCCGAGTTACACTTTACGGGCTGTTTGCGTGGGTGGCACAATCCAGTGCTGCAGCCCACCAACAGCATTTGGTCTATAGGCCCTGGCACTCGCAGTGCACTTTACAAGGGACTGACAGATAAACCAAATAGGCCAATCATGGAAACACCAATCCATAACACATGTTATACAGGAGCACTTGCCCTTTCCCACTGGACAGCAGTGAGGAAAGTGCGCAGAATCATTACACCAGCAAAAACAGAGTCAAAACCGGGGGGTCAGAAAGCAAAAAGTCAGGGGAAACACGCCAAAAGATGCCAAGTCTAACATCCACTCATTCTTGTTAACCAATTTATTACTGAAGAAAACCCTTTACCCAGTTTTCCCAATGCACTTTCAACCTCCAGTGGAACAAGTTCTTTGTGCAAACTTGTAATATTCGTTATATACTTTTGTATATTTTCACTTTTATCTGGAATGTAAGTGCAACAATGTTGGACTTTCAGCATTCCACAGACTCCACCCTCTTTGCCAAAAGAATGTCAAGAGCAAGTCGATTTTGCATCACCATAGCTCTCATGGCAACCATCTCGGTATTTACCATCAAGAACCCTCCAGCGGTATCTGTAGATAAACGATCTACCACTGTGGATAATTTCCGAATTTTAAATGCATTCAAAGATATTCCCACTGCTGGCATCAATGCACCAAAAATATCACCTACTATTTCTGAAAAACTTTCCCTTTTTCTGCGTGTAAAGGTATTTATCATTTTGTGTGTTCCTTTTTCTTTTCTATCCATATGAAAAATCTTTGGAAAGACCAGGCCTAAATAACATGACCCATACCAATGGTCCGGCAACCTGTAATAAGCCCTATTACCGCAAAACATAATAGATCCCTGGAAATATTGGATCTTTTCCCCTTTGAATCCCCATCCACCTAAAATTTGATAATTGTCATGGCAAATACTGGAACCCACAAAATAATTGTCATATCTTGTTTTATTTCTTCTAATGCACAACCTTCCCTGTTGGGGCCAATCCAGAGTCATAGCTGCATTTGTCTTTTTCTTGTCATGATTGTCTTCCTCAAACGCCCAAAGAGGTGTTTTTGTCTCTTCTATCACTTTTCTTTGAAATTTCACTCTTCTTTCTTCAACCATCTCTAAAAATACTTTTTCTTCCTTCTTTAACTCACAGGTAAGGTTGTTTTTAACTATATTCTCTAATGTTAAAATCTTATCTTCTATAAAATATTCACCAAACGTTTTTCCCTCTTTTATTTTGTTTAGCTCGGGAACTACAGAAACTTTCGCAAAAATCTTATCTGTGTCAGTGTAATAATATTCTAATCTACCTGTTTTATAAAATAAACTTGCTAAAACACTACATGTTATTCCATACGTCAAAGGAAGGTGATGATAAGTCACACCTTCTGCTACAGACGCAGGCAACTGCATACAAACATAGCAATCTCTTACATCCATTGTTTCTACATACTCATAATAATTTAGTAAAAACATTCTTTGAAAAATCTGTTATTGATTTATCTTTATGTAACTCTGCACTACTTTTTAATATAACAGGTTCTTGAGTGTTAGCTCCTTTTTCTTTCTCTGTGTTATTAGATGTTTCTACTACAGCTAAACTAATTGGAATAGTGATTGCTAAAACCACCCATACTGTCATTAATAATCCTGTACAAAAGAAGCACATCTTACACCATCTACTTAAAAACTCACATTTACATTTTCTATCTCTAGTATCCTCCATTTTGTTTTATAACCTTATTTATTTATTTTCAAGAAAATTGTGTCACTACACCTCAGAAATGACTTATTAGCCACTCTGCACTCCAATGTTTTTGTTTTTGCTTGGTACTTTCTTTTAATTCTTTTCAGAATTCTTTCTTTGTCAAATCCAGTATTTTGTCAAATCCGGTAGAAATTCGTCAGATCCAGTGTTTTGTCAAGTCCGGTAGAAATTTGTTTAAATTTCTTCAAGTTTGTTGCACCTCACCTTCACCCATTAGGTTTCTTTGTTCTGGGTTGTCGTGAGTGTTCTTTTCTTCTTTGATATCAGTCAAAGCAAGATACAACCATTCAGGCGATCTATACTTCGGATTTACCTTCTTTACTCTTTTCGTTTTCTGCAAGTGTTTTCCACCTTGTTTTTCTTGCTCTTTCTGGCTTGTTATTTCATTCACTTGTTCAGCACTTTTTCCATCTAACCTTATGATTCTGTATCTTAACTTTCTTACTTCGTTGGGCCAATTGTCTCCTTTTCTTGGCCTTTTGCCTCACTTCCTTTTTCCTCTCTTTCTGTTTTCCAATTCCTTTTTCTTGACTCAAGTTTTTGGTTTCTTTCTTCTCCACTTTCTTCAGACTCTGTTTCAATTTTCTCTTTATTGTCTCTTATTTTGAATCTTATAATTTCATTTTCTTCCTCTACTTGTGGTTCTTTTCTTATCTTCCTTCGTTCACCTATTTCTGTCCCTCCTCGAGGTTCTTCCGAATTTGTGTCAATCTCTCTATCTGCTTCTAAATTTCCCTGTTCTTTTGTTTGGCTATCTGTCCCTATTGCTCCTCGGGGATCTTCCGATTTTTCTAACTTTCTGTTTGTAACTCTCCCTTCTTCATCTATTAATTTTATCTCCGAAGGATTTTTACCACAACTTGTACTTGGTTGCTCACTGTTACTATCTTCATGCTCAGTTTCTTCTCTTATGCTTTCAAATTTCCAATTTCTTTTCAGAATTTCCTCACAATCCGAATGATCTGTATCAGATTCTGAACTGGTATCTGATATTTCCAGATGTCGACTCACATGTCGATCTTCAAGTTCTGGAACTTCAGCTATTTCCTCTACTTCTTCTGTCGTTGCACTTGTAGTTGGGTCTTCCAGATGTCGACTTACAGGTCGATCTTCAGATTCTGGCACCCTGTTTGTTTCTTCTTCTGCTTCTGATGCTGAACTGTTATCCAATACTTCCAGATGTCGACTCACATGTCGATCTTCAGGTTCTGGAACTCTGATGGTGTGACTGGCATGCACCCACAGGCGCGGTCGGTGGTAGGAGTGCCGGTCGGGCGGTGACGTGGGGGCGGGGAGGGGCAGGGTGGGGGGTAGTAAACTACGGATTAGGCCCAATACAGGTAAGTAAACATTTAAATAAATAAAACGATTTCGTTGTGAGCGCTGCATCGCCAAATGCAATGCAGTGCGCGCAACGAAATTCGTTTTATTTATTTAAATGTTTGCTTACCTGTATTGGGCCTTAATCCGTAGTTTACTACCCCCACCCTGCCCCTGCCCCACGCCACCGCCCGACCGGCACTCCTACCACCGACCGCGCCTGTGCACCCAGTGTTTCACTCCTGCACATTTGACTGCAGTGGTTGTCACCAGGATCACTTGTCGTGGTTCGTCACAGCGAGGAACCAAACAGTTTCTTCTCCTGTGGACTTTTATGCGGACCCAATCTCCTGGATTCAAGTCGTGAGCTGGTTTTCTTTCAAGAGTGGTCGCATCCGGTCCAACCTGATGAAACACAGAACGCACCACATCAGCCAATTCTTTGCAATAATCCAGCACTAGATCATCAGTTATAGTCAGTAGTTTGTTGACAGGTACTTGTGCTTGTCTCATTGCTCGTCCCATAATTATCTCATGGGGACTGAGTCCAGTTTTCCTTTCCGGAATACTTCTGATTGTCATTAAAACTAATGGCAAGGCATCTGGCCATTTAAGTCCTGTAGCTTGACACATTTTTCCTAACCTGTTCTTAATTGTTCCATTCACTTGTTCTACTATTCCAGAAGCCTCTGGTCTGTATGCACAATGCAGTTTCTGTTTAATACTAAGTGCTTCACAAATCAGTTTAACTAATTCATTTTGGAAATGTGTTCCTCTATCTGTTTCAATCGTGACTGGAAAACCATACCTCGGAATGAATTCTCGCAGCATAGGTTTTGCTACCGTGATTCCATCATTCCTTCTGGTTGGGTATGCTTCCACCCAACGGGAAAACAAACAGACGACTACTAGGACATACCTTAGTCTGTTGCTCGAGGGCATTTCAATAAAATCCATTTGCATTCTAGTGAACGGACCTCCTTCTCGTCCTATTGTTCCTAGACTCACTACTGTCTTCCTTCCTGGATTTAACTGTTGACAAATAAGACATCTTTGACAAAGACTCTCAGCTATGGCTCTGAATTTTGGATTATACCATGTTTGTCTAAAAAGTCTGATCATTGAATCTCTCCCAATATGGGCTAGTCCATGGTACATCCGTGCCATGTCAGAAATCATGCTATCAGGCATAACTGGTCTTTCATCTCTGTAAACCCAAACATCATTTTTCCTCATGTTTTTACATCCTGCTTTTATCCATGTATCTTTTTCCTCATCATCTGCTGCTTCCTGTAACTGTCTCACCTCATCCCATGTCTCAACAGGGTTAGTAAAAAGCAAAGGACAAGAAATATGCTCTCTCTCTCGGTTCCTGTTTAAAGAAACCACATTCTTTGCACAGTACTGTGCAATCTCGTCAGCATATTTATTGCCGACAGTTATGTAGTCTTCCCCATTTTTATGTGCATTGCACTTTACAACAGCAATCTGTTTAGGCAGCTGTATCGCCTCAAGCAACTTTTTCACAAAATCTCCATTTCTAATTGGCGTTCCTGCAGATGTCATGAAACCTCTTTGTGACCAAATCTGACCAAAATCATGCACCACCCCAAAGCCGTACTGGCTATCTGTCACAATCGTAACCCGTACATTTCTTCCCAACTTGCATGCTTGAATCAGAGCTACTAGTTCTGCGACTTGGACAGACCGTATCCCTTTCAGACAAGATGCTTCCATTACAGTTGCTACTGTGCAAACTGCATATGCTGCACTTAGAACTCCATCATTCGTTCTCAAACATGAGCCATCCACAAACAGAATATAATCTGATTCCTTTAAGGGCTCATCTCGTATGTCTGATCTCGGTTTTGTACAATATTCAAGCACATTCAGACAATCGTGATCTACTTCATTCATTTCAATCACACTCTCTTCATCTGGCAATGATGTCGAAGGATTCACATTCATACATCTGTCAATGGTCACATTATCTGCACTCAAAATTACTTTTTCATACCTAGTCAGCCGACTATGTGTCATATATTGGGTTTTCGTTCTTGTCAAGAGAATTTCCACAGAATGGGGAACATATACTCTCAGTGGATATCCCTTCACTATGCCTTCACTCTGTTCCAGACTCACACAAGTAGCAGCAACGCTTTCGCTACAGGGTCTAAAACAGCTGAAAAATATGCAATGGGTCTTTTCATAGTTCCATGTCTCTGAACCAAGACTGAAAATGCACATCCATCTGTTTCACTGCAATACAACTCAAAATCTTTCTCATAGTCAGGCATTCCCAATGCTGGAGCTTCACACAATTTCTTTTTCAGCTCTCTGAATGCTTTCATTTCCTCATCATTCATTTCAAAAGGATCTTTAACATCCTTCTTTGTCAGTTTTTGCAACGGTTTAGCAATCAGCGAAAAACCGCTTATCCATTGTCGACAATATCCAACCATTCCCAGAAACATTCTTACCTCTCTTTGCGTCATTGGAGCTCTCATTCCTTGAATCATTTTTATTCTTTCAGTCGTTACCTTTCGCACTCCTTTCTCAATTTTATGCCCTAAATATTGGACTTCTTGTTGACAAAACTGCAATTTTGATGGGGACACTTTATGTCCTCTTTTTGCTAAATGATTCAGCAAAGCAATTGTGTCATTGACACATGCTTCCTTCTGTTTTTGATGCCACCAGTAGGTCATCAATATACTGAACCATCACTGACTTTTCTGGCATTTTTAAATCTTCCAAGGATTTCTTTAGAATTTGATTAAAGATTGAGGGGCTTTCTGTGTACCCTTGAGGAATTCAGCACCATGCCAAAATACGCTCTCCAAACCTAAACGCAAATAATGGCTGGCTATCTGGATGCAATGGAAAAGAGAAAATGCATGACATAAATCAATTACTGTGTACCATTCTGCTTCACGTGGAATCTGGTATAGAATCACAGCAGGGTTCGGTACTATTGGGCAACAAGGTACTACAATTTTGTTTACCTTCCTCAAATCCTGTACAATTCTATATGTTCCGTTTGGCTTTTTCAGTCCCATTATTGGCGAATTACATGGACTGCTCATAATTTCTTTTAGAATCCCTTGTTCAACCATTTTATTTATTACTGGCGTTATTCCTTCAATTATTTCTGGTGTTAATTTATACTGGGGCGTATTTGGGTAACTCGTTCCCTCTTTTACGGTTATTTTAACGGGATCTACTTCTTTCATTAATCCTATTTCTTCTCCTGTAAAGTCCCACACTTCTTCTTTCACTGTCTTTTTCAATTCAATTGGGATTTTCTCTGTATCAAATACAGGAAACAAATCATTTACTTCTGGTTCTAAATTTACCATTGTCATTTTATACAGTACATCTTCATCTGGGGTCTGAAATGCAATTCCATCTGGAGTACAATAGATAGTGCAATTCATTTTGCACAATAGATCGCGTCCTAATAGGTTCACGGGACTACAATCGCATACCACAAATCGGTGCATTTCACTAAATGGACCAATCTTTACCTCCACTAATTTAGTAAGAGGCGTCTTTATTTGCTGATTCGAAACTCCAACTACTTGGATATGTTCACCTGAGAGAGGAAGGTTTGGAATTTCCACTGACCTAACAGTAGAACGGGTAACTCCAGTGTCCACAAGGAATGTTACATTTGCACCATTCACTTCTCCATCCACAAATGGACCAGACTGATCTACCTCTAGAGTTGCGCCAAGCACGCACTCTTCCCCCTCTCCTAGGCACCGTCAGAAGCTTTCATCCGTTTCATCCTCATCCTGTCGTAACCAATATTGAGAAATGGCAGCTGCACGCGGCAACTGTGTTACCTGTTCTCCTCCGTAGAATCCTGTTTCTGCACTGTATTTCTGTTGGTTAACACTCTTGGGAAGTGGTGGTTGTGGCACCTGACTCTGTTGAGTAACTACCTCACTCTGCACCTGTGAATTTAATGATTGATTTTCCACATTAAGTTTTGGAGGAAATTTACACTCGCTTTCTCCAATGCCCTAGCTTTCCGCAGTTGTGGCATGGCCACTTTTCTCTTTGCCTCATCTATGCTCATTTGTCCTTTACCTATATTTGGTCGAGATCTAGCCTGTCCTGCTTCATTACCTGTATTACTCAATTGAGCTTCTTGCTTCTCTGCAACTTTCACCTGTGCCCACATGGCTTTTTCTTTCAATTTACGCTGTCTACTCTCAATATCATCTCTGCAATACTTAGCATATCTCAAAACTTCGTCGACTGTGCTATTCTGCCAACAAATCATATGCTGTTTAATCATCTCACTTATCTCTGGTTTCAACCCATATACAAATCTATATACAAAATGACTCATATCCTTCTCATTTAGTGTCTCATAACCACTATACTGTTTGAAAACTAACAACAGCCTTTCATAATAAGCATGCACTGATTCTTTACTTTCCTCCGTTGTTCTGTCTATTTTTACCCAATCTGTTTCTTTAGGTTGAATCTTATTCTTCAAAAAGGTAATTACTTGATCATACTTTCTCATCACTTCTGGTCCTGGCGCTCCTGTTTTAGCGTCCCTTGGATATTCTACATTGGCCAATCAATAGTAATCTTACATTCTGTCCACAAATCAGCTGGCACTACTATATCAAACAATCCATCCAAGTCTATCCACAACACCTTTGAAACTTTAACAAATCTCTCCACTTGTCTGTACCATTCTACTGGCTTTTCTCTCAACTTTGGGAAGTCATTTGTAAATGACAGTATATCCTGTCTAGTCCATGGAATATGCACATAACTACCTCTTGGAGTCTCTCTCATCGGGTACTCCCTTACAACTGGTTCCTTATCTGTCACTGCAAAAGCCAAAGATGCTTTATCTGTTACTTTCTCACTCCTTTTCGTCCATCTATTTCTCCATCTATCCACATCACCCCATTTTCTCAGTAAAACAATTAACTCTTTTATTTGGGTCAATCTTCCTGATGTATTCAGATTCTCTATATCTTTCTCACAAAAATCTACTCTGTATGGTTTCTGCAACATTCTCACTTTTGCAAATTCTACTCCCAGTTCACTTGCTGTCTCTTCTAATTTGTCATGTAAATTTCTAGCTTTCCATGTAAGACTTTTGCACAAAAACATAATCTCATCATCCTGATAATTTTTAAATTTTTCTGTACCAATCGTTCCTAAAATCAATTCTTCCATGTCTATTTTTAACCTAATTACATTTAATGGTTTTACTTCTGTTTCTTTTGTTTTTAGCGTTTTCATCCATTCATTTAACTCATCTGGAGTCGGACCTACAGGCGTACTATTTAATTCTATCCAATTGTTACTTCTTTCTGGTGTCCCTGATGCAGACTCCGTTACCATGGGTATTCTCCTGAACTCATTCTCATTTATTGTCAAATTAGTAGGTGGGCTTGGTCTATAGGTACTAACCAAATGGTGTGCACCTTCATTATTCAGTTTCATCCCTTCTCTTTTTCTTTGCAAATGTGAATTCATGGGAATCACTAAAGAACGTTCATCAATTTTCTGATTCTCAAAAATTGGCATTACTGGACCTATCGTCACTGGTACAGTTACAGCTTCCATATTCTTTGTCAATGCTCTTATTTTCTCAGTCAATTCTCTTGTGGTTTTTGCTAATTCATTTGCATTGTCACTTTCTATCTCTTCATTTTGTGAAGTTTTTTATTGATCTTGTGACCTATTTATCTCATCTCTTCGTTCGGGATTTTTATTCCTCCCAGTTTCCATTGGCGGTGCATTAGGTGTCACCACCGCAGAAGTCTGTTGGTATGGAGGTGGGTTTCTGTTTAAAATATCTTCCAGCAATTCGTCATCCGTTTCACTACCACCATACCCATACTTTTCTATAACTACATGTTTCTTTTTCTCTGTACACTTTCTCTTTGCTTCTTCCTCCACTGTAAAAGCTGGAAACAAACCTCCTGTCATATTAGCACATCTCCAACGCTTTATTCTGTCCTCATGATTTACTCCCCATAACCTTCCAGGCACAAACTCATGATTCTTTAATCCTCTGAATCTCTCTCGTTCATACATCTCATCTTCCCATTCAGTTAAAGCTTCAAACTGTGTCGGTCTAGGTCTAGTTTCTAACATTGACATCTTCTCTCTCAAATTCCGTAGTACAGCTACATTAAATGAACCATTCTCAGGGAAAGCCAATGCTCCATCATTCTTGGTATATTTTGTCCAATTTTCTAACCATATGCATGTATGATATCCATATTTCAGCATCATGTGTGAAGCTGGTGATTTCGGCGGAGGAATTACTTGTCCCTCTCTAGTCACTACCTTTTTGTCTTTCTTAAAGAAGTTCTTAACTTTCGACATCCACAACGTTTTCTCTCTACCATATTCATAATACGACATGATTCACAATCGCTTTCTCTCCTCAAACTATCCGTAATTCAACACTGTTCTCTATGCGTTATTCCAACCAATACTAGCGCGACTCACACCAACACTCCAATCACAAACTTCCACGTCACTAGGCTATTCGACCAATCCTAGCGCTATTCACACCAAAACTCCAATCAGAGCAATTTCTGTTCACAGCGCACTGTCCAATCCCAGCGCGGCTTTTGTCTACGTCAGTTCTGCTCTTGACTTCTGTATGACTAGCGCACTGTCCAATCCCAGCGCGGCTTTTGTCTACGTCAGTTCTGCTCTTGACCCCTCCTTTACAAAATTTATCGGCAATTTCTTTTTCAACAATTCTTTGTTAGTTACAACATTTAAAACACATTTCCATTGTATGATTCGCTAAACCAAAGAGATAGCTTTGTCCATTTATACAAGAATTCTGTTTTTCCAGTAGGCAGCGCTTACCTCTACCCTACCACAGAATTTTCTGTTTCGCCGATAAAGTAGCACTTCCTCTACCTTACCCTTCTTTCAAGCAAGCGGTAAACCCGTTTCTCTGGGGATAAAACACATGTGGAGACTATGCTGCTCCTGAGAATTAAGGCCAGAGTTTCACAAGGAAACCGATCACTATTTCACTTACACACCTTTTATGCGGAGAATGTCCCTATCATAACACAACCTGTGTTATCACCAATATGAACTCAGACAATGCACTATTCCATGTGACTTCTCTTGCCACACGTGTTCCACTTCCTACTTCCCGGAAGCGTGAAAACTTACATATAACATAACGCAACTCAACATAAAGTGTTAGACATGAATTTATCAATAATCAATAATCAATAATCACCAAACTAATCTATAGTAACCATAACTCTGCTACCAAGAAATCTGATCCAGCGCTAACAATAAAAAGTCTTCTCCTATATGCTTTGGTCATCCAGGTGCAACTATCCCTCCAACACACAAACTATATCCATATGACGGTGGGGCCCATAACACCGCATATACATTCACTTACTCATTTATTCCCTGGATTACCTCCGTCCTTAACCTAGGAGAAAACGATTCGCTGGAAGGAGACGGGATACCTCTTTTTAACACGACATAATGTTTCTCATTGCTTTTAAGGTATTCCGCTCATTGGTCGATGGACCAACTAGTAGGAATCAGTTGATGGTGATTAAGACCAGCTCAATCACAATACACTCTTTAACATTTTACCTTAATTATTGAGCTAAAGAATCACTGAGTCATTTGTTTAAAGAATAATAAAGTTTATATAAAGTTTCGAAGCAAGAAATAAGTTTAAGCTTATTATTCAGATTATTACATTTATCATCATTATAAGAATAAATTGAAATTGCAATGCATACCTATTAGACGGAAAAATAAGGTTGTCACAGCAAGAACTCCAAAAGATCAATCTATCTGTCTTGGAAAATCTAATAGCTCTAAATGAAAAATCTATCAGGAGTAAAAAGGTTCTCCAAAAGCAGCATCTTATACTCAACTAAAAATATAAAATAGCAGCAGCAGCATCAGCTCGTCAGCATCAGCAACCGCAACTTCATCCATCTACAGCATCTCCTCTCTCCAGCATCTACTCTCTCCAGCATCTCCTCTCCAGCATCTAACCCCTCCCCACCAAGAGTAGGTCTTCTTATACCTTAATTCTAGCTTACTGAATAAAAAATGTTGCATCTCTATGGCGTGATTCTCTCTCATTGGTTCATTCAAGTCCATATACATTTTAATCAAACTTCCTTGTCTTAACCAGTTCTTTGTGGAATGTCCATGCTTGCATCGTTTCCCACAGTTCATGACATTGCTCATCAGTTTCGATCAGTCCAATTTGTATCTTTTTCGGATACTTTTAGATTCAACAGTTCCGTCCATTTATTCAGTTTGACTTCTCACGCTTCTTGCTGATCATTTTGGCACACATTTGCTCAGAAAGGTCACAATAGCCTTGACCATACTTCCATCTTAGGCTCTCAGCACGAACACGTGGTCATCCTTTTCACAGCCTTTCTCCTCTATCACACGGCTTCTTGCACATGCGTACTCTAGTTCATGTCGGCCATTTTATATCGCTGCTCAACAGGCCTAAGCGCACTATTTTCAAAGATAAACAAAATATTGTTAAAATAAAGAATATAAACCCTTTTGTTTCCCTCCCGTCTTTCTACGTACCCCAATTAGGTATTACCTAGCAAAAAGCAACATATAAAGCCGTCCCTTACTTACCATCGCTTTATTTTGCCACCACACGTTTTATTTTTAAAGCACAAATCATGCGTTTATTATTTTATTAGTACGCAAATATTAGATTATGTTAGACACGTCAACAATTATAAGTTGATTAATTTGCACACAAAAAATAGCGTGTTACCTTTAACCCTTTACATGTAACATGCATTGTTGGTTATTTACTTAAACGAACATGTTTATTAATTATTTTACGAAAATTATTAGGAGGTTAACATTTTTTCATTTATCCTGCTCCATCACTCTCCTGGGATTCACAGTCATGAGAAGAGGAAACAGAAAACACAGACAAGGGGAGACATTTGAAGATGTCTATGCATTGGAGAGATGTGGCATAACGGTCAGAGCTGCCGACTTTGGAACTGGGGAACCAGGTTTGAGTCTCAGCGTCGGCTCAACATCCTGTGATTCTGGGCAAATCACTTAATCTCCCATGCCTACGAAAAAACGAATGTATACTTGTGTAAGGTAACTGGTGCTCATGTAAAGCGCTTCAATACCTTTGGGTCGAGTCTGCGCTATATAAAACTGCAACAAAAAAAATGGAAGCTGATGGCAACATCACATACAGAGTTGAGGTGCAGAGGGTGGGAATGGGGGATATTAAGCAGAATTTTCCAAATGGCAAGGTGAGAGGGGACAGACCATACAGAGTGAGGAATGGGTAAGTGTGGCTTACAGAGGTACTAACCTCAGTGGATAATCCTCATTATGTGGTGGCCTGATAGAAGCGGAGAGAACAAGGTGCTCTGTAATTTATTGTCAAGGTTTAAGTTAAAGTCTCTGGGGATGAGGTGGTGGGTGGTGGGGAAACATTCACCGACATTACCAAGATTTTCAAAGAATGTGTCGATAGTACCTGGAAGGCGAGTATTGGTTTGGAATTCTGAAACAGTGGCATTTGCCTGTCTAGTTTTCCTGGTGCACTATATAGATGGTTTTTTTCTGCGAAAGAATAAGATATGTTTTTCTCGAGAAAGTCAGTCTACAGCATGTGAGGACATGGGACCCATTCAGATTGATGTTTTCTGTGTTTCAACAGGTCCGCTATTACCACAGAGGATCCTGAATTGAAACCTGATGAATTTGTGACGTAACATGTGACCTCAGAATTGGCTCTATTACTGAAAATGAGACGTTCGGAACTGTCACTCTCCAGAGCTGAAAATAATACCCTAGAGATAATGAATGAATGAATGAATACGCACTTATATAGCGCATGGCTACCCGAGGGCATCCCAGCGCTTAATGTGGCGCCTCAGTCAGCAAGCACAACTCAGGAGAAAAGGAAAGTTTTCAGCTGTTTCCTGAAACTAAAATAGTTAGGTTCCAGGCGGATATGCTCAGGAATCCGGTTCCATAGCTTGGCTGCATTGTATGAGAACCGCCGACCTCCTGTTCGAACTCGCTTAATCATAGGCACTATGAGTAAGCGTTTATGATTGGATCTCAGCATCCTGTTAGGGTGATAGAGTTGAACCATAGACTGGATCAATGGGGAGCCTTTTGCAGAAATGGCTTTGTGAACAATGCACATCGCCTTAAAGCTAATTCTGGCCTGAATGGGAAGCCAATGCAAACTGATAAGGGCTGGTTTGGCTGAACTGCGTTTAGGGATGTTCATTAATAGGCGAGCAGCACAGTTCTGAATGATTTGTAATCTGTTGGTAGTTCCCTGGGGTGCACCAAGGTACACTGCGTTTGCATAGTCCAGTCGCAAGAGTATCAGCGCCTGGACTAACACCCGTCTAGCATCAAAAGGAAGAAGAGGAAGGATCTTCCTTATCATCCTGATAAGTCCATAACAACTAGCTGCAACTTTACGAGCCTGTTCGTTTAAATCTAGCTTACAATCGAGCCAAATTCCCAGACTCTTAATCTTAGTTTTTGGTACAGGTGGGGGACCCAGACCGCTGGGCCATAATGCATCAATACTGGCAGGGACAGTATGCCCAAGAAGCATAAGTTCTGTTTTAGCTCCGTTTAGTTTCAAAAATGACTTATCCATCCATTCAGAGATCTTTCCCAAGCATGATGTAAGACCAGGCTCAGATTTGTCCTTCTGACTAAGGGAGACCACTAATTGCGTATCGTCGGCGTAAGTGACGATCTGGATCCCCCAAGGATACACCAATTCAGCTAAAGAACTCATGTAAATATTGAACATGGTGGGACTTAGTGATGATCCTTGGGGACTCCACACTGCAGAGGGATATGCTCTGATGTAACTTCGCCTTCATAGACGCAGAAGCAGCGACTTTCAAGGAAGGACTGAAACCAGTCCAACGCAGCTCCTGCCACCCCCACCTCCTTAAGTCTCTGAATCATAAGTTGATGATTGACAGTGTCGAAGGCTGCGCTAAGATCTAACAATATCAGAGCAGCGCAGCCTCCGTCATCCATGATTTTCCTGGTCTCTTCTACCACGACAATAAGGGCCGTCTCAGTACCCTGTTGGCATCTAAAGCCTGTCTGAGAGGGATACAGACACTTATTGTCTTCCAGAAATGTTGACAGGACCGAATTGACATGTTTTTCAGCTAACTTGCTGATTCCAGGCAACAAGGAAATGTGCCGATAGTTCGCCCAGTCCTCCGGGTCAAGATTTGTCTTTTTTAAGAGTGCCTTGACCCTAGCCTGTTTCGAAAGAGAGGGCACCACTCCGCTAAGAAGGGAGGAATTTATCACATCCCGTATAAACTGGAGAAACTATTTCGGGGTTAGATTTAGAATGGACGGAGGGGCAGGGTCTATGGGAGAGCCCGATTTCAGTTGTCTGAGGAGTTCCTGCGTGGATGATAAGGAAAGAGGGGGAAACTCTTCCAACAAGGTTAGCTGTTTCGAGATGACACCGTCATTAATGGGGTTAGGATGTGAGAAAGTCTTATAGATCTTTTGGACTTTGGCCGAGAAATATTCTGCGATTTCATCACACCGCTGCTGGGAGCTAACGGGGGCAGAGATAGGGCTGGGAAGTGTAAGAAGAAATTTTGTGATTTTAAAAATTTCACGGGGGAGTTGGCTGCGGAAACAATCTTGTCATGATAATAACTCGATTGAGCAGCCTTTATTTCTTTTTTGTACAGTTTAATTGCCTCTCTGTATTGGGCTTTTTTATTTGCAGAATAATCCGTTCTCCATTTCCTTTCCAATTTTTTGCACGATTGTTTGAGTTGCCTCAGTTCCTGAGAATACCAGGCTTTTTTGTTGATTCCCACTTGATGAAAGGATTCTTTCCTGGGAAGCACTGTATCTAGAGAACATTCAAGCCAGTTATTAAAATTATTATTGGCAATAATGGGGTTAGCCTGAGGTAAGGGGACTGAATTATTTAACTCGGTGATCCACTTTCCTACCGGTAATTTGGACCAAATGCGACTACATTTTCTTATTTTTGCGAGTGGCAACAAGGGGTCAGATAGTATCCATGTAATTGATAGTAAAAAATGGTCTGACCAAGGGACCGGGATAGGGTCAGCCACCATAAGGTTCTGTATATTAGTAAAAATAGGATCAAGCAAATGGCCATGATCATGGGTAGGGCCAGTCACTTTTTGCTTGAGTTGAAATGTGTCCAGGCCTTCAATAAGATCACGAGAGGCGTTAGAAGACAATTCATCAAGGTGTATATTA
This sequence comes from Calotriton arnoldi, assembly GCA_963921515.1. Classification (NCBI taxonomy): domain Eukaryota; kingdom Metazoa; phylum Chordata; class Amphibia; order Caudata; family Salamandridae; genus Calotriton; species Calotriton arnoldi. The sequence continues at coordinate 977,181 of CAWUFW010007043.1, read as the reverse complement.
AAATCGCCCAGGATAGAAAAATTAGGTAGGGAGCTCGCCAAATTGGCGACAATATCTGGGAGCTCCTTGCAAAAATGAGTAGATACACCCGGGGGGCGGTATATTAAAATTCCTGAAAAGGTATTAATGGGAGAAAGGCTAATTGAGAAGGCTAAACTCTCACAGTCAGGTAAGGGATTATTAGTAAACCTACATCTAAAAATATTTTTGTAGATGATAGCAATGCCCCGCCTCGGCCGCTATCTCGGTCTTGCCTCATAATGACATAATTTGGGGGCAAAGCTCGGACAATAGCATAGTCAGACTCCTTATTTAGCCAGGTTTCAGTAAGAAATAGAACATCCGGGCTATTGTCCTCAATAAGTAAGTGTATCTCAATGGCATGTTTAGGTAAAGATCGGCAATTCAGAAGTAGCATTTTAATTTTATTATTATCATCCGTGATTCCATAGGGTATAAGAGTGGGGCAAAATTTAAAATCACAGTGAGTGCAAGGAGGGCTCATCCTATCTGGCAGCATAACATGAAAGCACTCACTATTGGTCTTACCTCTAAGTTTGGTGAGCTGTTCCCTGGTATACATATGGCTAACAGAGGGGAGTTCAACAGGAGTTCTGGCCCCTGGGCCCGGTCTGGCGCGGACGGGCGCAGACTGGCTTGCCTTTGGCGCGCCTTTGGCGCACCCGCTGCGCGGAAGCGTCATCGGCGGTTTTTAAAGCCGATTGATCGCGTCAGCATCTACAACTAGACCGCTGACCTAAATTAATGCGCAATGAGAATTCCCCTCTCGAGCATTGAACACAGCTCGTGATCCCCCCCACAAGTTTAAACACACACAGTAGCAGCAATGAATTAAAATATACTTCTTTTTAAAACTAAGTGCAATAAAAACAGCCCTTCACTCAAGAATAATGCTCAAACTAAAGGCGAGGCGATAGCGTCCAGGAGAAGAACTATGCACCATATGGGACCTCCAGGACTATGAACATTATTCCAGTAGTAGCCCACTAGGCCTTGGCACAATACTCATGATGTGACTTCGAGAACTGTGCACACTACTCTAGATGTGACCTCCAGAACTGTGCAAAATATCCTAGATGTTTCCTCTTTATCTGAGCACAATTCTCCAGGTTTGACCTGACATTACCCAATTTTGAATATAAGTTAGCAAGTACTGCAGGTAGGATGAGAGTGTGGTGAGCTTATCTGCTTGAGAAAAGTAAGCGGTGTAATTTATTCTAAGAATGGACAATGTTGTTAATTTCATAGCTGAATCTCTGCTCTAGCTCCCTCTCCACACACACTGACCCTTCTCCTCATACACTGCCCACTCTGTTACCTGCCACTCCTGCTCACCATGAATGTCTGGAATCTTTGAAAGTGTTGGGGTATACTATCTACACCAAATTTCAGTGAGCAGTGCGAGTGGGTTAAACTTTTTCTGGGAGTGCTTAGGCGATTTCCCCCCGAGAACATTTGAGAAAAATGGGTCAAACTGCAAATTTCACATAAATATGCTGAAAAGTCATAGGCTGTGAAAGGCATGCATGACATATTGAAGTACTTTCACGGTGTACCAAGGAAGCCTGACCCGTCCCAGGAGCTGACCCCATTTTTTTAAAAGTCTGCCACGGGTCCACCTCATATATCAGCAGATACCTCATGTATGCCAGGGCCAGCGTTTTGCCATAGGTCGAGAAGTATCTCTAACATGCACTGGCCAGCATTTTGTCATGGGTGGTCCGCATATGTCATGGATGCAAACATTATAATAGAGAGAATATGCCAATGCCAGAATTTTGCTATCTGTGCACCCCACATACTTTCAGTGAGCCCAAATGACAAAAATGACCTCAAGTATGCATGGGCCAACATTTTGCCATGTCTCTCTGTACCGTGGCTGTGATCATGCTGGATAGCAGGAGCAGCGGGACTGAACGCGTTTGAATTTACAAGACAAGATGAAAGCCTCACTGCTGGCGCCTGTGTTCATATACGAAGCCAAGCTCTGGAGGGCTCTGATCAGCCCCTCAGCTGGAATACTGCTGGGGTTTGAGCCCCAGTGCTCCACAAAAGCTGACGCTTGTGGGTATGATGTCCAGATCTGCCCACAACAGTGCTTCCCAAACTTTTTAGAACTACAACCCACATTTTATAACAACAAACGTTTGCGACCCACCTGGCTTTAGTGGCCATGAGGACGGCGATTTGTTAATGTTTAAAGCATCGTGTGGCAGTCACTCGCATTTACAAAGTACAGTTTCTATTGAAATGGCCACTAAATTTGCACAACAATTCAGCTTTACTGATAAAACTATAGTGAACTCAAGTGCTAATGTGTGTAAATTGGGTTACACAAAATAGTTATAATTTGTGCCTCACAGTTTTGATCATATTAAAATCTTTGTTTCCATCACACTTCAGAATTACCAAAAATGTGCTTCCTTTTTGTGTGCCTAACTGCTCAATATGTACAGTTCATTTACAGGTATTTACATTGTGCTGTGTATTGCAAAAAATGACACCCCACAGCCTTTCCTTTCACACTTTCTGTACACCAGCAAGACTGTCACATAATTTACTTTACTTTTCTTTCTCTGACTACATGGTAAGAGGAGTTTGTAAACACCAATACCTGTGTTTAAAAGCAGCAATTTGTCATAAAACATAGCCTGACATTTGACCTCTGTCTTTGAAGCAGAGCAAATGTGACAAGATAAATATAGAATTTAAAGGCATCTTTATTTATTGCTTGAACTTTCACAACCCACCAAAACCGGCTCCTGATGCAAACACTGACCTACAATATTCCAGCTGTGGCATTCAGGTTAATCTCACGTAACCTCCAGATCTGAGCACATTATTTCGGTTGTGACCTCCGGGTCTTCGCACACTGCTCCAGATGTGACCTAAAGAACTGTAGACAATATTCCAATTGTGATTACCAGTGGACGGTACGAAACTCCAGATGTTTCCTCTGGAACTGTCTACAATATTCCACTTGTGACCTCCAGGTCTTGGCACAATATTCTAAAGCTGACCTTCAGGACCATGCACTATTTTCCAGCTGTGGTCAATACTTCCTATGTAACTTTCACTACTGTACACAATATTCCTGTTGTAGTTTTCAGATTTAGGCACAATATCTGTGATGTAATCTCCAGATAACAGCTAATGACCCCAAAGGTCATCGCAGAACTGTGCACAATTTTGCAGATGTTGCTTCGAGATCTGGACATAATACTCCAGATGTGACTTTGCGACCTGGGTTCAATACTTCGTATTTGACCTCAGGATCTAACCACAATACTCTAGATTTAATCGACAGATCTGGGTAAAGTAGTTCAGACCATCACGTAACCTCTAGACCTGGGTACATTACTTTTGATGTAACTGCCAGGTTTGGGCACAATACATCAGATATGAGTTCCAAATCTGTTACAATACTCAGAGGTAACCTTCAGGACTGGGCACGATACTCCAGTTGTAACCTTTAGACCTTGGTACATTACTTTAGATGTAACCACCAAGTCTGGGCAGAATAAATCAGTAGTGAGTTACAGGTCTGGCACAATTCTCCAGTTGTGGTGTCCAGATCTGGAAGTTACACTTTCATTATAACCTCCACGTCTGAGCACAATACTCCAGTTGTAATCTTTAGACCTGCTACATTGCTTCATATGTAACCTTAAGTTTTGAACACAATACATTATATGTTGGTTCCAACTCTAGCACAGTACAACAGTTGTGGCCTGTGGGTCTGGGTACAACACTACATATGTGTACTCCAGTTGTAACCATTAGACCTGGGAACATTACTTTAGATGTAACCTCCAGGCCTGGGCACAAAACATCACATGTGAGTTGCAACTCTGGCACACTACTTCAGTTGTGGCCTCTGCAGTGGCGGCTGGCATGACTGGCGGGGTGGGGGCGGGTGCGTGGGGGTACAGGGGTTGCGCAATGGGGAAAAAATATATCTATACACACTTATCTTGCTGCCAGGTCCCGCGTCTCTGCTTCTGCTCTCCTCGTGGGACAGGAAGCCAGGAAGAACAACTAGACTCCACTGACCAATCAGAGTTGTGATTGGTAGGCACCCAGGCTCCCCTGACCAATCCCAACGCTGCAACGTAGCGTTGTGATTGGTTATGAGCGTCCTGGTTCGACGCTCAACCAGGGAATGGGGGCCTGGGCATGTTCTCCATGCCGGCTGTAATGCAGCCTGCATGGAGAACAGGGAAAGTGTGCATGACTGTTTTGGGCGGCCCAAGAGGGCTGACCGAACAGTCACTGCGCACTTAGGAGTGGGCAAACCCCTTCTCCCCTGCCTTGCTTTGAGAGCAGAGCAGCCCCGCCCACCCGGCTCAAGAAAAGAAACATAAAATGTTAATAACTCAAAGTTATGATCATTTTATATTTCCATTACTTTGCACTGCTCAAAAGCAGTGGGGCGACGCTCCTCCGCCATAGCGGAGGAGCAGCCACTGGGGCTCTAGATCACGCTACAACACTAGAGATGTAACCTCCAGGTCTGGGCACAATACTCCAGATGCGACCTCTAAATCTGGAAGTTACACTTCAGATGTAACCTTCGGGTCTAAGTACAATACTCCAGTTGTAAACTTTAGACTTGGACCCTTTAGTTTATATGTAACCTCCAGGCCTGAGCACAATATATCACGTGAGGTCAACATCTGGCCCAATACTCCAGTTGGCCTCTAGATCGGGGTACAATGGCACAGATAGAACCTCCAGGTCTGGGCACCATACTCCAGATGTGACCCCTGGATCTAGACTCGATCCCAGCCAATGATTCACATTGATAAGACAGACTGATGCAGGGGTCATGCTGCCCTTGGAGTTAAACCCGCATCTCATAAAAGGTCCTGTCTCGACTGGTTTTCCTTACCTAGCACGCGCAGATGAAGAGCCTCCTACAGTGTCACACTACCAAAAAGCTGATTTTTTTTCTGCTATCTTGAATGGTGTATTTTGCAGCTGATTTGGTGTTGTTCATGAAAGGTGAGACCACACGACATACCCAGAGAGCACTGCCACCTTCAAGACAGATCTCAGAAGCCCAGCTGCAGAGCACTTGGCATGTATTCTGAAGGGCACTATCAGGGCACCAGTGGCTGCTGTCACTTATCATCTTCTACTTGGTGAGGCCACTGGGTGTTAGTCCTGATGCCCTGCCAGTGCCAGAAGCTCAAGGCTTGCTGACACTGATGCCAGGCGGTGAGGGTCCTGGCTGGTATATCAGCAGTGCCCTGCCAGGAGATACTGAAACGCTTATCGTACCCATTGCCAAAGGGAGAGACTCCTCTGCCCAGGAACTGCAAAGGCCAACACCAGTAACAAGGAGAGGCTCAATGGCTGCTGGCACCAGTGATAAGGAGAGGTTAAAGGGCTGTTGGCACCAGTACCAAGAAACATTTCAAGGGTTGCTGGCACCAGTACCAAGGAGAGGTTAAACAGCTGCTGGCACTAATACCAAGGATAAGTTCAAGGGCTGCTGGCACCAGTACCAAAGAGAGGTTCAAGGGCTGCTGGCACCACTACCAAAGAGAGGTTCAAGGGTTGCTGGCACCAGTACCCAGAAGCAGTTCAAGGGTTGCTGGCACCAGTACCAAGGATACGTTCAAGGGCTGCTGGCACCTTTAACTTGCCAAAAGGAGAGGCTCAAGGGCCGCAGGCACCAGTACCAAGGAGAGGGTCTAGTGCTGTTGGCACCAGTCTCCAGCCACAAACGAAAGGTCCAGGGGCTACTAGCATCAGTACTCTACCACCAGGAGAGGTTAAAGGGCTGCTGGCACCATTACTAAGAAGAGGTTCAAGGGCTGCTGGCACCAGTACCAAAAAGAGGTTCACGGGCAGCTGGCACCAAGAGCAAACAGAGGGTCAATTGCTGCTGGCACCAGTACCCAGCCACAAATGAGAGGCTCAAGGGCTGCTGGCATCAGTACCCAGTCACAAACGAGAGGTTCAATAGCTGCTGGCACCAGTACCAAGGACAGGTTCAAGAGCTGCTGGCACCAGTACCAAGGACAGGTTCAAGGGCTGCTGGCACCAGTACCCAAACAAAAAGGAGAGGGTCCAGTGATGTTTGTACCAGTACTCTGCTAAGGGCTGCTGGCACCAGTACCCATCAAGGTTATATGGGAGCACCCGAATAACCGTACGTGAAAGTGGGTATATAAAGTCTCTTTACGAAGAGGTTTTCTATAAGGAGAGATTCCAATGATTATGTATATCAAAGTCAATAGCGGGACCAGTCACTATTGTGAATCAATTCATGATATATGCATACCTAATAGGTACTTATTTCAATGCATTGCTTTCAAATTTAGGTTAACAATCCGGACCATGGGCAATATGTTCATGCTTGTTGAGGCAATATTATTTACATATCTAGAGCACATCATTCCCATGTATACACCAAACTGTGCATGAAAAATTAAAAACATTGTCACACAATACTTGCAGTCAATTTACTTGGAGGGAGTCTGCACTCAGTCAATGTCCATTTAATCCCTGAGAATAATTCTATTCTCAGTATTGCACCAGTCTCCGCCACCGGGAGAGGTTCACGGGCTGCTGTCACCAGTACTCTGCCGCCCGGAGAGGTTCACGGGCTGCTGGCACCAGTACCAAGGAGAAGTTCACGGGCTGCTGTCACCAGTACTCTGCCGCCCGGAGAGGTTCGCGGGCTGCTGGCACCAGTACCAAGGAGAGGTTCACGGGCTGCTGTCACCAGTACTCTGCCGCCCGGAGAGGTTCACGGGCTGCTGGCACCAGTACCAAGGAGAGGTTCACGGGCTGCTGTCACCAGTACTCTGCCGCCCGCAGAGGTTCACGGGCTGCTGGCACCAGTACCAATGAGAGGTTCACGGGCTGCTGTCACCAGTACTCTGCCACCCGGAGAGGTTCACGGGCTGCTGGCACCAGTACCAAGGAGAGGTTCATGGACTGCTGGTACCAGTACCAAAGAGAGGTTCATGGACTGCTGGCACCAGTACCAAGGAGAGGTTCATGTACTGCTGGCACCAGTACGTAGCCACAAAGAAGAGGCTGAGGTTCAAGAGCTGCTGGCACCAGTACTGTGCCACTGGGAAAGGTACAAGGACTGCTGGTACCAGTACCAAGGAGAGGTTCAAGGACTGCTGGTACCAGTATCAAGGAGCGGTTCAAGGGCTGCTGGCACCAGTACCAAGGAGAGGTTCAAGGACTGCTGGTACCAGTACCAAGGAGAGGTTCACGTGCTGCTGGCACCAGAACCAAGGAGAGGTTCAAGGACTGCTGTTACCAGTACCAAGGAGAGGTTCACGGACTGCTGGTACCAGTACCAAGGAGAGGTTCAAGGACTGCTGGTACCAGTACCAAGGAGAGGTTCACGGACTGCTGGTACCAGTACCAAGGAGAGGTTCACGGGCTGCTGGCACCAGTACCAAGGAGAGGTTCATGGACTGCTGGCACCAGAACCAAGGAGAGGTTCAAGGACTTCTGGTACCAGTACCAAGGAGAGGTACCAGTACCAAGCCACGAAGAAGAGGCTGGCACCAGTACCCTGTCACAAAGACAGGCCAGAGGGCAGCTGGCATCGGTGCCAGGCTAACCACGCCTGGGAGCTCTTGCCCGTGGAGAGATCCCGTAGGTAAATCTATCCCTGCGTTGGCTAAAGCCACACGTACTACTAGCACTGGTTATAAGCCACGGGGGCATGTTTCCAGGAGTGGAGAGGATACCGACTCTATTACAGGACCGGAGGTTTCGGATTATTGCTTCTCTTTCTTTACTGTCAAAACACAGCAGCCAATGAAAACGTTTTTACATAACATAAAACTACATTTCCCATGATGCTCTTGCACCAATCATGTCCCATCAGACCCTATAAGAGCCATCATCTCCTTCCCATGAGCCTCTTTCTTTGCTGCTCACGGCAGAGAGAAGTGCTCTTTCATTATTCATATGGCTTACACTAAGTGTCATTGATTATTTTCTTATAAGCGCGTGCGCTGGTTAAGTTGTGCTAATTGTTTTTGCCATTGTGTAGCGATACGCTTGCAAATGCAACTATTTCTTATTATGTGCGCGTTGCGCGTGTGAGGCAACCGCGCTTGCTGGCGCGAGGTTATTTAGCCCGGTGCGGGCACTATATGTACGATATTGGCTCCCGATTGGGAGAGAGAGTACCGCACGGTAACAAACGGTGTTCCTTGCCGATTTTCGGCCGCGCGGTCCTCGCGCTTGTTCGTCGAGTCTTTCCCTCATCGGCCCGACGTACCTTCAGAGCCTAACACGTCGCGCGCGCCCCTCGATCGGTTAAAGGCTCAAAAGAAGCCTGGAACTTCACCGAGCAGCAGACATTTGTGACGCCTGATCGGCTGTGATAGCCATCGCCCTAGGAGTGAGCACACGCTCCTTAGAACTGTGTTTTGGCTCTTACGCCCTAAAAAAGGGGCTGGAATAATTTGAGACTACAGCTTTGCTGAGGAGCTAGGTACTCTATTGTTCTGTCTCGTGTGTGCACGTGGGTTGGCTCCCCCCTGGCTCCTCCTATACTTACCTTGCCTCACCTCCTTTATATATTTGGCAAGAAAGAATTAAGTGGTGACAATGGATGAGTGGGTCAGATATGATGAGGAGGATGAACCCTACTATGATGGGCAGCAGGAGACTGTTCTGGAGGACAATATTGTTGACGCTCTGGATGCCTCGGTCCAGCAGTCGGTCAACAGGGCAATTGAGAGTACGGTCCCTAATACTGTGCAGCAAACCTTGGCAGCTGCATTAAAGCCTATTACCAAACAGCTGGAAAGTTTTGCGAAGCGCCACAGGTTTAACAACCCGGCTGAACCCCAAGCGGATACTCTTACAGACAAAAGCACGTCAAAGTCGGGGCAAGGGCCCCATGCAGGCACTCTAGCGAATCTACCTCAGGCAAATGCTGAAGATCATGGTTATTCCACACCGCCTAACACTGTAGGTGGGAAAGTGAAACGTAAGCAAAAAGTAAACGTAGATACCGACACTACTGGTACAGACACTACTGATGAGGAGGCTGCTCCTAAGAAGAAGTCTAGGAAGGCAGTCACTATAGTACCCGATATGCTGCCACAAAATACGCCTTTTACCTTCAATCCAGCGGACATAGTTCACCCTCGGACATCAGATTGGGCTCCGGCTCCCGAGGTGACAGATTATCTGCATGACAACCTTAGAAAGGGTTTTGATAAGGAAGTGCGCAACAGGGTACGCTCCGAGTGTCCTCGACCGGACATCCCGGACAAAGTGGCAGAGACACCCGAGATTGATGCTAGTCTCCTTACCTTCCTCAAACAATTCGCAAAGGATCCCAAAAAAGGGATTGACCGCGCCTGGCGGGGTTGCCAGGACAAGCTCCTGGATGTCGCAGGACCCTTGGCCAAGATCCTGGAGATAGCCCTGATAGCAAAGGAATCAGCCACTCCAGTGGATCCAACATCTTGGCGGGGTGGACACAGAGAGCGATATGTCTCTTAGGAAATGCAAATTGCGCCATCTCTACAGAGAGGCGCAAATCACTGCTGATGCGGATGGATTCAAACCTCACGGAATTGGCTTCAGCTGAACCGGGCCCACTTGCAGAAGGCAATCTTTTTGGTGAGAGATTCGTTAAGGATGTCTCGAAGTACGTGGGTACTTTTACGTCCTTAGACAAGGCACAATCCGGGATAAAACGCGTTTTTCAGGCAGGCCTTTTTAACAGGGCCGGGCGAGGCAGGGGACGCTCGCCAGGCCGCCAGTATTACCAAGGTCCCCCGAGAGGAGACTACGGACGTGGTAGAGGTGACTGGGACTCTACCAGGGGCAGAACCTTCTATCCCACAAGACAGAGGTTCAACAAGCATCGCTTCCACAGGGGTGGACACAGAGCAGGCTTCCAAGCCGACAATTCTGCAGGTAAGAGTTACCGAAATCTCTCACTTGCCCTTGGGGGGTCGCATTCAGTTTTTCGTCCACAATTGGGGAATGTTGTCACAAGATGCATGGGTTTTGCAGACTGTACAAGGTTTCCATCTCGACTTCTATCAAACACCACTCCAAAACACTGACCCCAGACAACTCAGTTTTTCCCAACAAGAGTGTGTTTTTATTGACGCAGAAATAGAAGAATTGCTACAGAAACGCGCGATTGCTTATTGCGACAACGGACCTCGCGGATTCTGCAGCAATGTCTTCTTAGTGCAGAAGAAGGGTGGTGGTCACAGGTTAGTGTTGAACCTGAGGGAATTCAATCAATTCATGGTTTACAAGCACTTCAAGTTGGAGGGTATCCATCTATTAGCGGATTTATTAAAAAAGGGAGAGTGGATGGTCCGATTAGACCTAAAGGATGCTTATCTGTTTAGTCCCATTTTCCCTCCTCATCAACGATTTCTGCAGTTTCAGTGGAGGAACTGATGGTTGGAGTATTTGGCCCTTAATTTCGGGCTTTCCTCAGCTCCTTGGTGTTTCACCAAAGTAATGAAGCCGGTGATAGCTCACTTACGAGAACAGGGTATTCGCATGATAGTCTATCTGGACGATATACTTATCATGGCTCAGACTCCATCCTTAGCCACTCATCATTTACAAATGACGATATCCCTTCTGCAGAACTTGGGATTTGTGATCAACAAACCCAAGTCGGCTCTTTGCCCTTCTCAGACAATGGATTTTTTGGGTTTTGTCATAGATTCACAGACAGCTCAACTGAGTCTTCCCAAAGCAAAATTAAGGGATCTCAAGAAGGAGCTCAAGTCGGTACTGACCAAACAGTCAGTCTCCCTCAGGACAATTGCCAGAATAGTGGGGTTACTGGCCTCATCCATACAGGCGATCTTGCCGGGCCCTCTTCATTACCTGACCCTTCAGAGACTAAAAATCCAGCATCTTCGGAAGGGTCTGTCTTATATAGATCTGGTTCCGTTGTCTCAAGAAGTACGGGAGGAAATGCAATGGTGGTTGGGAAACGTAGAAGTGTGGAACGGCAGAGCTATCTTCGGCTCCCAATCAGACGCCAGCCGTTGGGGCTGGGGGGCACGTTGCGGAGATATCTCCACAGGAGGAAGGTGGTCCCTTCAGGAGCTATCCCTCCATATCAACTGTCTGGAGTTGTTGTCGGGATCCTTTGCGATACGCACACTCTCCCCCAAACAGGTCTCTTGCTGCATCCTTCTCAGGATGGACAATATCTCGGCAGTGAGATATATCAACAAGTTGGGAGGTACGAGGTCGTCTCTACTAGTGGAGATAGCAAAGGACTTTTGGCACTATTGCCTGAGTCGGCAGACATTGATGGTAGCGGAATACATTCCGGGACAGGCGGACACTGTAGCTGACTGGAAGGTATCTAAAGGACTACAGCGATTGGCAACTCCAACCTCAATTGTTCCAGTGGTTACAGACTGTATGGGGCCCCTGTCAGATAGACCTTTTTGCGTCCAGACTGAACCGTCAGTTACAGACGTTCTTCAGCTGGAGACCGGACCCATTAGCGAGGGCGACAGATGCCTTCCTCCAGGATTGGTCAGCGGGTCTGAATTATGCTTTTCCCCCCTTCATCCTGCTTCCCAGAGTCACGTCCCAGATAGCCCGACAACAGGCAGAATTGATTTTAGTGATCCCCCTGTGGAAGTCGCAGCCCTGGTTCCCGATACTATTGGAGATGAGCTGCGACTTCCCCAGGATGCTTCCTTGGTCTCAGACGATACTCCAGGGCCCTCACGGAGAACGACATCAGATGGTGACATCGGGGCAGTTGTCCCTGATGGCATGGAGGCTTTCCGGCAACAATGGGAAATGCCAGGTTTTTCGTACAAAGCTTCCGCATTCATTAAACAGGCCTCGGCCCCTTCCACAAGGAAAAGATATTCTTCAGCTTGGAAAGGATGGGTATGTTGGTGCTTGGAACGGCACGTGGATCCCGTGGGGGCAGAGTTATCCCACATTATGAACTTCTTGTCAGATAAAGCCTCTGAAGGTTTAGCATACCGTTTAGTCAATAATTTCAGATCTGCCAGATCTGCAGGCCATACACATGTGGAAGGTAAACCTGTGGGTATACATCCAGTCGTGTGCAAGTTTCTTAAAGGAATCAGAGTGGCCAATTCCCCTAAACCTAGGTATTCCTGTTTATGGGATGTGTCACTAGTCATTTCTCTATTTGACAAATGGCCGGCCAATGCCTCATTATCCAGGAAGCAGTTGACAGCAAAACTAGCTATGCTTTTGTGTTTATCGGCATGCAGACGTTCTTCTGATGTAAGAGCCCTGGATCTTACAGGTAGAGTATTTACTCCGAAAGGTGTTTCATTTAATATTACTGGTAGGACAAAGACATTATCACGTAGTATCGAACACAATGCTTTTCCCACTAATGCTAAATTATGTGTGGTGCAGTGTCTTAAAGCTTACGAAGAATGCACTCGGTCCTTACGACCAGAAGGTTCTACACAATTATTTATTGCCTTGCAAAAACCATTTAAGCCAGTGTCAGCGGCTACGATAGCCAGATGGTTGAAGTCAGTCATGCAAGAGGCTGGTATTGATACTCAGATTTTTGGAGCACATTCTGTACGTGGTGCCATGGCATCAAAAACTTTTATGTTGGGGTCAACTATTCAAGACATTATGAGGTCAGCTGAAGCAATTTTATTATAAACCGGTGGGTGATATAACTTCAGTAGTATTTGATAAGCGTTAAACAAGCAATAATCCGAAGCCTCCGGTCCTGTAATAGAATAAAAAATTTGCTAGCATTCGCGCCAAGAATTTTCAATTCTATTAAGGACACGGAGACGAGGATTATCCCACCCGGTTGTATTTCAGTATGTATTGTAATAAGTACCCACCCGTATGTAACATGATTTTCGGATCAACGGAAATTACGGGTTGTTCTGTTTCATTTATTTCAGGTTCTGAAAAGAAAACCGAATAAGAAACTCTTCGAGTTGAAGAAGTTGGACGAAGTCCCGGTTCTTAGTTAATTTCTTCCACGTTGGAGGATAATGTTTGTGGATTTTTTCGAATTAATGTTCGCACTTGGACTAAAAGCTCGAGCAAAGAAAGAGGCTCATGAGAAGGAGATGATGGCTCTTATAGGGTCTGATGGGACATGATTGGTGCATGAGCATCATGGGAAATGTAGTTTTATGTTATGTAAAAATGTTTTAATTGGCTGCTGTGTTTTGACAGTAAAGAAAGAGAAGCAATAATCCTCGCCTCAGTGTCCTTAATAGAATTGAAAATTCTTGGCGCGAATGCTAGCAAATTTTTTATTCTGGAGCGGCCGTGGGCACCGGTTTCCTGCTTCAGCGAGTGCCTCGCGTGCAGACTGAGGCTCGTGTCCATGAGAATACTGCTGGGTTGGGACAATTAGTGACCTGCAGTGCACATCGAGAGACCAGCTCTGCCCTGCAGTACATACTGGCCCCTCTCTCGAAAGGGATCCTGTCAGGACAACAGAGCCACATCTTCTGGTGAGGGTCCAAGGTTTGGATGGGCCCTTGCAGGGCCGGTCCTTGGATTTTTGGAGCCCCGGGCAGAAAGGGAATGTGTGGGGCCCCTCTAATTTGCATACAGCATGAAATCACATGAAAGGACATCACAGGAAGTGCCATCAATTGACTTCTGTTGAACTGCTTTGCAAGAAGCAACTTTCTTGGTGCAGACATCAATAAAACAAAAAAAAAACATAAATATTAAAATAAATAAAATAAGTATATATATTTTGAAGTTCTACTACATAGAAATATATTATACTAGTGCTATTGTATAATTCTTGCCTCCCAGTTGTCATGTTAGCAAATGCTGGCCACTGGTCACTGCGCAGTGATTGTTCCCAGAAACAGTGTTGTGACATCCTACTGGGATGAGCTGCTTCAGCCTTGCCAGCTAAACTATTTGTTTGCATCCCCTATTGATTAGCATGTTTGCCTACATCAGTCCCTTGGCAAACAAAAAAAGTTGGACATTTGGCACCAGCAGGAGCTGGATGCTGGATGCAGGACAAATATCTAAAATGAAGAACAATACTGCACCCTGCCTCCCTACTTTGGAAGGCCTCAGAGCACTGGACCATGGTCGTAAGGTCCAAGGGAGAGAATGACGCTTGGACCTTGCAGAACAGGATCGTGGCTGCAAGGTGTAGGAGAGCAGGCCAGCCGTGGTGCAAGCAAGGCAAATTGTGACTCCCCACTACCCTCTGGTCACTGACTGGACATTAAAATACAGCCATAATTTGGGTGCACTGGACACATAACCCCACAAGACCATGGTACCATTGCACTTCCTACACTATTGATAGCTATGCCTTCAGATGTCGCCTCTTGCCCTGAGCATGGAATTCATGAATCTGTGCTGCAAAGCCCCGGGCAGCAGACTCTCTCCCTTGGGCCTCCCAGCATTGGACGATGACAGTGAGGCCTAGGGGGGATGGGCCTTGCGTAAGCTGCACAGCAGCTCTGGATCATGGCTGTGTGGTGCATGGGAGAAGGAACCAGTGACCTAGTAATGTTACCATGGACCCTGATGCAAGAAAATGATGCCAGACAGTAAAACGCAGCCATAATTTGGGTGCATTGGGTCCCAAACAGACTTGAGCCCTGGTGCCACTGCACCTGCTGCCCTATTGTTAGCTACAACCCCTGAGAGAGGATCTATGGGCTTCATAGCCATGTTCCAGTGCTGCTAAGCTCATAGGTGGCTGCCTCCTCCTGTGTGTGTCCAACCATGGCTGTGATGCCCAGGGGAGGGAGGGCCTCTTGCAGGCCTCACAACTCTGGAACATGGATGTGAGGCCCATGAAAGAGAGGGACGTAGCACAGCAATAGTGCCATGGTGCAAAGTGAAAGCTTCCCTCACCCTCGTCCACTGGCTGCACAGTAGAGTAAAGCCATAATATGGGAACATTGGACTCTTAATATGCCTGAGCCTGGTCCACGGCACCTGCTGCACTGCTGATTGCTATTCCCCTATTAGAGACACATGCACAGGGCCCAGCACTGTGAGAAAAATGTAATTGGACCCAGGGGTGGGGGCCCACACAACGCGCTCCCCTCTCCTGTGCCCCTCAGTCATGGTGTAGCATTGAGAGGATTAGGATAGACCTATGGGCCTACCAGCACTGAACCATGGCTATGAGGCCCAGGGGAGAGGGGCCCTCTGCAAGGCCTTTCAGTGCTACACCATGGCTTCAAGATGTGGACCACCCCACCATGAGCCCGAGCTGCGAGGCCAAGGGGAGGGTGGTTCCATCCCCTTGGCCTTTCAGCTATGGTCTAGTGCTTCAAGGCCAATGGGATTTGGTCTACTGCCCCTGACATCAAATCTATGGTTTGGTGCTGCAAGGCCCAGAAGAGGAAAGTCCCCTTCCCGGGGCCTCGCAGTCTTAGTCCCCAGCCATCGCTGTGAGGTCCAAGTAAGGTGGTCAATGCAGGTCTGGAGGCATATTGCGTGTGTAGAGGCATCAGAAGATGTGCATTGGGAAATAGGGGCACTATGAGTCACATAGTGGATTTTGGGGTTTTTATTCTAAATCCCTCCCTCTAAAGCAGGCCCTGTTAAAAGATAATTACTGAGAGTTGGAGATTGAGTTTATCAAGCTTTATTATCTTCATACTATACTTGAGTTCTAATCCCTTTACCACCTCCTGGAGTAAGCCTTGACTGCTCGCTGTTGCAAATTTTGAGTTCAGAAAATATACTCTGGTATCCAATTAGAATAAAATAGTCTCTAGGTTTGAAACACCAGTGGAAAATAGCTACCACCCATAAAGTCCAGTAAGTACCCTCTGCCACAGGACCTGGTCCAGTGGTTGCACTGGACCAGGATTTAGCCATGGATATTTGACAACTAATCTCAGCTTTGTGATAGAAATAAACACTGTGTTCTAAAGCTGGGCAGGGCACATAACAAAGTAACAATTCCCTGGGAGGGGCAGCCCCTTCGTCTTGCCATCAGAATCACTGACACCCCAGTTGTGGTCTGGTCGACTAGTTGGAAATGTGGAACCAGCAGGAGAAGTTTTTAATCCCGGCCTCAAACTGCGTGCTCTTGGTCAATCACTTTCTGAATTTATTGCTCTGCTGCTCGCTTTTTGGGAAGATTGAGAGTATTTTGAGTCTGTGTAAAAACTACTAGTCAGTGTGATTTAATAAATGGACTGGATAATTACCTTGGAGAAGAGAGGTTCCCAGTCACATGGTATAGTCAACTAAACGCGGCACAGTGGTAAATATATAGCCTTTGCCCCAAGTAGGAGTGCACTGCAGGGTTGGCTCTACTGATTTAACCAACTGTTTGATTCTGGGCAAAGAATTTTCTCTCTGTGCCCCGTCCACTCATTTGACAGCATGGCAGCACTTTGAAACAGCTTTCATGTAAGAAATATACATTAAAAGATTACTCCCCGGAGAGGTAGCATGGGTAGAGGAGGGGAGAAGATGTGGTGTTACTTCAGAGCTGCTGACTTTGGAACTGAGGAATCAGGCTTGTGTCTTGACCTTGTCTCATCCTGTGAGTCTTGCAAATCACTTAATCTCACTGTACCTAAAAAAAAGAATATGTCCATGTGTAACGTAACTGGTGCTCACGTAAAGCACTCCAATACCTTTCGGTCGAGTTTGCGCTATATAAAAAGTGCAGAAGAAAATGGGTTTCATTTACACATTCAAAGCTATTTGCATCTAAATTACGCAAGGTGCTCCTGACCCTGCATGGTGCATGACACCCCCCCGCCCCCCCCACCCCGGGTGCTGCAACGCCTTCCTTTCTGCCACTGACAAGCATCTCTCTCATAGCTCATCAGCATCTGAAAGAGTGAGAGTTGCTTGTCTTTTTAAATTGTTAAAACTGTCTGGCCCCAAAATGCAGGCTAATTGGCATTGGAGTGGGAAGTGCGGCTGCCCGCGGCTCACGCAGTGGGCCACCTAAAAGGGCGGCCCCCTTAGTGCCACTTAGGCACACCATCACCCCTCTAGTCTGGGGACCCGGGGGAGGAGTCCCTCAGCACGGCGCGCAGGCTGCGTCATTTCCGGCGCACAGAGGGTTGGGGGAAGGTACTTATACCTCTCCCTGCCTTTCTGGTGCCCTCTTTGCTGCCGGACACGCCGTGTTGTGTTGTGTTGTAGGCGGAGTTACAGGGCGATCTGGAGGCTGAAGGGTACAGAAGGGTACCTCTTAAGGAGCACAATAGGGGTGCCAGTGCCAAATCCCAGGAGTCCTCGTGGCAGGTCCCTGGAAGAAAATCATCGGCGCCCCGCTAGTCCTTACGGCGGTTGTAAGCCTGAACAACCGGGGGCTTGCCTTGCTATGCTCCGCCCTGAAAGGGGCGTGAGTAAGAGGGTGGTCCAGTGGTCCACGTGATCCTAGTGAGGGGGATCACACCATAATTGGTAGCACTGATTGGGTTGGCCACAGTGCAATTTGGCTCATCAGGCGGGCAGGGCAGCGTAGGTTAGGCACCGCTGCCTGCCCTTGGATCGCCCGTAAGATAACCCACCATGTTGCATACTGTTGTAAGGAATAAACATGCAGCAATATTTACCCAACAAAAAATGGTGTTGTGTATTTATTTATTCCATTGTGCATGCTATTTGCCATTGGGTGGGGAGTGTTGCCTATATAGGCACTATGGACGGCAGCCCCAATCATAGGTCAAACCTGGCAAATGCAGGCGGGCCTCACGCTACATGTGGGGCTGCAAGGCCCAGGGGAAATGGGGCCCCCTCCCTGGGGCTTAGCAGCCATGGTCCAGTGCTGCGAGGCACAGGGGAGGTGTGCCTCTTCCCCTATTCCTCACAGCGCTACACATCCCTGCGAAGCCCAGGTGAGAGGCATCCCTTCCCTGGGCCTCGCAGTGCTGCACCATAGGTGCGAGGCCTAGGACGTGGTAGGGGAAACACTTTTGCGAGGCCCCCTGTTCATGGATGAGCGCGGGGCCCTGGGCAGCCGCCCATGCTGCCCACGCCTAGCGCCGGCCCTGGGCCCTTGCACTGCAGTCTGAATACAGTAGGCATCTAGAGGCTTCTGGGCAGCTGCGTCTGGCTCTCCACAGCGTGGAGAGGGCCGTGTGGTGCAAGAGGCCCGTGCAAGAGGCCCTCGCTGGCTGCTGCCATCACGCCACTGGAGCCTTGCAATATGCAGAAAGGCTCTTGTATTGGGAGCAGGGGCGGTGCATCCATTGGGGCGTTGGGGCGTTGCCCCCCCGCCCGTGCCCGCAGCTCCCTCGGCGTCTCTGAACTGCCGTCACCGAGGGAGAACTGAGTCTGACAATCATGTCAGTCAGCATGACGTCGACCGCCCACCCCTTCAGAGTCTGAAGGGGGTGGGCGGTCCGGCGTCATGCTGACTGACGTGCATTGTCAGACCAGCCAGGGACAGGCAGCAGCACAAGTGCGCATGAGTGGGGAAGGTGAGCGAATTTTTCGCCCGTGCCCAATCATGCGCACTTGTGTTTCCACTGGCTTGCGCATGCCCATTAGGAGCCCCTCGGTCTCCTAATGGGCAGGCGGCGGGCGAAGAGTAACCGTGCCTCAGCCAATCCTGGCGCTGCAGCAGCGCCAGGATTGGCTGAGGGGTTGCCACTCCACTCCTGTTCCTGTTCGAAGAGGCGCCATTGCGGACCAGCTGAGATGGAGAGCCCCTCGCAAGCCGTCGCCGACTCCAGCAGCGACCGAGGGAGCTCGGAGAACAGCCTCGACGAGGTGCTGGCTTTCTCTCCTGACCTGGGACTGTCGCCTGTCGTGAGTCTTTCCCGAAATATGGGCCACCTGAGCTGCGGCGACAGGTACCGATCAGCGCTTTACTGTTCCACTGCTAATATTCAAATATCGGCGGTTAGGGGACGGCAGCGTCGAACTACAACATTTATTTCACCGACTCTCGTATAGTAAGCATACAATCAGATACTGAAAGCAATGCTACAACCCAGCTGCGACTTAAATATCACGAGTAGAATTAGCACTTCAATATTTAATTAAGTGGCTTTCCACTTTTAATGAAATGTGTAAAATGGTATGCGCTTTTAACGCACGCAGTAAGACCACTTGCACAAAATGCTCGGCGTACACTAAAAACATATTCCAGAACTTCAGGCAACACATAAAGATGATGGACGTAATGCAGAATATTGTCAAGCATCCTGGGACCGTATCGGGGTAGCACCCTCATCTTTCTGTTTTGCTAGAGTACTTTAGACAAACACCACCACCTGAACCCTGGAGCAAACCGCAGAATGTAACGACAAAAGTCACCATAATTCTCCCCCACACTCCGCACTTCACCACAGCACCACGCATACAGCAGCGAATAACGCCAGGACCGCTAATGGTCATGTAGTGAAGGAACGGGTTCAAAACACAAGGCAGGCACGTCACCCCTGACCTTCCAGCCATTTCGATAAGGACTGCAGGTCCTGGAAATTCCTTGTTCGTTACGCACCGCATTCCCAGAAAACACTCGGCCTGTGGTTTCAGCCAGTGCACCCATAGCAGCCTGGAACAACGAATACTCCGATAAGAAGTGGTGTGTGTAGGGGGTTTAAAGTTTATTCCTCAGTACCGAGGAGAGTCATGCACATTTGGCGCGCGCTCACCAGTTCTTCAGCCGTTCGTGTGCACCGCTTCGCTTCGGTCCTAAACCCCCTGCCTTGATTCTCGCCCTGGCCATGGTGACCTCCCCGCAGCAGCAAAGCCCGATCAGCCCTGAGCGCATGCAGCACACACCAGCCTTTGCCGGCCCTTCCAGAGGTAAGCGCAAATAATGAAACAGCGTGAATGTGTTTACCAAGCTGCCTGCTGTTTGTTTATTACTTTATTTGTGAAAGTGAGGCAGATGTTCACGAGCTGCTTCAACTTAACTGAGAAAGGGGGTTGCAGGCTGGGGAGTTTGTTGGGGTTTTTCTGCACAATTTAGCTCTTACATGCCTATTGGTACTTTATGTACATCTAAAGTCTCTGTAGGTCTTCCTTTCCGCATTTTAAGCCTACTTAAAGCTCGTCCCTAACTTTTACGCCCCACCACTTTCAAATGTCACCAGCCACCACTGATTGGGAGTACTTGTGCCCTGCAGCGCCCAGAGGCTGCTGATTCTAGCCCTGAGTCACTTTTGTCATGGCGCCGCGCAGCGGGAAGGACAAGCTCCTGAGTCCTAGGATGGACAAACTACGTCAATAATGCTGCGCTAACGCAGACACTTGGAGGCATCAGCTGTGGAAAGGCTCCTGCGCTGCCACGTGTGCCGGCAGAGTCATGGGCCCAGGGATGTTGCTGGCACTAGTATCCCGCCACGTGGAGCGGCGTCTCTGCCTGTGGACGCTCCCAGCCGTCTCCTTGCCCCGCTGTCGCTTGGCATTAGCTGAAGTTCTGGGACTGCAGGAGATGGGCGGATTGTTCCGAGAAGAGGCCCCGCCCACAGTCAGGCACACGAGGACCAGCACTGTGCGGACTTAGTTTAGGCCCATTCTTAGCCCTCCGCCCCATCTCATGCTAAGCAGTCGTCTCCAAGTTTCTGGATCTCTGACGTCTAAACTAAAGTAGGTCAGATCGATGCACAACTTTCACTGTCACTTGGCACACGCTGACGGCAAACTCTGTGCGTGGAGATGGTTTACAAACGCAGAGATATCAGAATGTATTTGCTGGGAGAATTAAGCTCACGAGTCGCAGAAAACATTTTTGAGGTTCTATCACATAACGTCTTTCTGTAAATCAGACCACTAGGCTCGTAAAAAAATTTAGCGCTGGCATGATATTAAGGTCAGCAAAGAGCAAGCTCGGTTACAGTGTCATGCCGTATGTGTGTTTCAATCTCATATATGTAAACAGATTCACACGGGAGAGTCACGCTTTTTATAGCTACAAATGGCTTTAATTTGAATTTGTGTTGCTTGAATTTGTACCCACTACAATTAAAGTCAATGGGGAAAATATATCCGCCATTTTTTTTATTTTTAAATCTCCCTCTTCGTTGCAAATGTTGGCATGTGTGCAATCTCCATACCTCCTCCTCCAGGTAATAGCTCTTGACTGCTCTCTGTTGCTGCTGCCTCCATACACAGTGGCATTCCCATGGGAAGCTATCAGAATTACCGCCACCCCACGTGTGATCTCGTGGTAAAGTTTAAAACTATGGATTAGGGAGGAATGATTTTTATTTAATCCCAGCTTTCCTGTGTGGTCAATTGCGTGTTCTTGGGCAATCACTTTGTGAACTTCTTCTATTCTTATTTTTTCTGTTAACTTGGTAGTAGTTAGAATCGGGCTAAAAGCCAGTAGTAAGTGTGTGATTAAAAGCTGTACTGGAATCCAACACACATCGAATATTACCGCTGCGGCGACAGTACCTGATCGCACAGTCTATTGATCAAAAGGTGCAACAGTGAGAATGTTACAGTTCTTGGCACAAGTAATACTCAGTTGTACTTTTGATTTTCCTACTTTAACAAACTTTGATCTTGGGCAAATCATTCTCCACCGGACTCTGCTTATATAGGAACTGGAAATGTGCACCAAGGACATAGTCCCATGGCAGACCACCTGGCAGGTTTTAATTCACACAATAACATGTTATCATTTTTTCATTGCTAAGCATGTAAAGGTGACAGATAATGGCCACTTGGGCCACCATTGTCCCTGTTTAATGAAGCACCATAACATACTTTTTTGTCCCCGATTCTGGTAATTCCTCATTCTAAGTCTTCCAGACAGTGCTGCTCGCTGCTAACCTGGTCCCGTCGGTAATTCCTCATTCTAAGTCCTCTAGGCAGTGCTGCTGGCTGCTTCTCTGGTCTTTGTAGTAATTCCTCATTCTAATTCCTCTAGACAGTGCTGCTAGCTGATTCTCTGGTTCCGTTGGTAATTCCTCATTCTAAGTCCTCTACACAGTGCTGCTACCAGCTTCTCTAGTCTCATTAGTAATTCCTCATTCTAAGACCTGTTGACAGTGTTGCAGCTGCTTCTCTGGTCCCAGTGGTAATTCCTCATTCTAAGTCCTCTAGGCCGTGCTGCAGCTGTGTCTTTGTTCATACATCCACTACACTCCAAACCAAAACACATCGATAAAAGACAGTCATTTACAACGCCAATAGCTCTACCTCTGACAAATGTGAGACCTATTGCATTGCAAATGCTTGTTCCAGCTTTGTGCTCTGTGAACAGCACAAAACGGGGCATTTGGCTTTCTTCATCAGTTGGGTGCAGAACCCAGGACAGCCATTCCAAGGTAAGTATGACTGGAGTTAGGAATAGTAAATATGTACTTACCTTACAATGCAGTGGTAGGTCTGTGTCATTGATGTGATATTATTGTACATCAATTAAAGTACTTGATATTATGTAATGCAATCAGAGTTGGCTACCCTATGATCCAAATCATGAGAGATTGTTGTGGGCCTGGCATGTGTGCACAGCACATCACTTTTACGCCAGCAGCTTCTAAACACAAGGCTGAGAGAGCTCAACAAACCTTGGGAGATGAAGTAACTTGGCAAACATCTTGGAAGCATATCAGCACTTTAACTTGAAGAGCAGCTGCAGTATAACATTATCCCACGCTTGTGATACGGTATACAGGTACCAGAAACTGGGCCATTAGAATATAGGTGAGGTCACAGCATGTATCTTGTATCTTGCTTACATGTTAGTCAACTTTGTCCCTTATATCCTGTCTGGCATGCCTGAGCTTTTTTATTTGGGTATTTCAGTGCAGATTCAAGCATATATCTGTGCTCGAGTTTCTATATTGATCCATTACGGCAGGGCACAAAGTTGTCAGCCCCGGGATACCATTTAAAAAAGTAGTGCATTCTGGGAGTCATAATCTTTTTAGTTTCTGTTAGACCTGGCATTCTTGGTGTGGTTTCCCCCTAACTTTTTGCCTTAAGACTTCCTGTTTTTACTGACTTCGTTTTTGCTGGCCTTAGGACTCTGAGCACTTTACGACTGTTAACCAGTACTAAAGTGCATGTGCTTTCTGCTTAAAACATTATGTAATTAGCTTATACCCAATTCGTATACTTAATTTACTTATAAGTCCCTAGTAAAGTGGTACCATATGTGCCCAGGGCCTGCAGCATTGATTGCGCCACCCACTTAAGTAGCCCTTTAAGCATATCTCAGGCCTTATGGAAACAGTCCAGCCCGAACTGCCAAACTTGGTCCTCCCTGGACGAGAAACAAGCATCCTGGGACAGGTTTTGCGGTATCACCCCTCATCAGCCAGGCTAGCTTGAATCCAGTGACACAGAGAGTCTTTTACTTTTAGAAAGTTGGCATTTTCTGGCTTCAGCCATTTGGTTCCTGCAGCCTGTCTCTGGTCACATGACTCATTGTAGTTAGCAAGTTGGGTTTTGCTTATTCCTTCTAGACAGCTATACAGAATGGGAACTTAGGTGTGACTGGATGGGCCATCAATGGCAGGATGGGAGGGAGTAGCTGGGCACAGCCCACTTACACTTGATTGGACACTGTTTAGAAGTATCTCCCACCTTCCAGAACCTGGGCATCAGGGTATAAAAGAAGGGCCTCAGACACCACCACTTCAGTACACTTCTGGACCTGTGGATACTCTCCCAGGAAGAAGCACTGCTGTGCTGCTGAAAGGACTGCCACTCTGCTGGACTGCTACTCTGATGGAACTGCTATCTTGCTCTGCTGACCTGCCGCCTGCTGCCCTCTTGCCTGGGAAGGAAGAACTTGACCTACAGCCCATCTTTAACCCAGGACCAGAGAATGACTCAAAGGGCTAGTCTGCTGGCCTCCTGAGATGATCCTCAGGGAAATAACAGGCACCCAACAGCTCCTGGACCCATCTTCAGCAAGTTTCTGACCTCCAAAAGGTGCCTCTCAGGTCCTGGATGCTTGGTTTGGCTCAGCAAGCTCTTTATACAAGCTTTTTGGCTCTTCGCGACCGCAAACGGACCCGTTCACACCCGAACCACGCCGCTCGCACTGAAAATCAGTGCGAGCCATCACCAGCCCATCTCTTGGCACAGCAGCATCAACCGTTTGCAATGAACCGCCAGCATGATGCTGCAGCCGCCCGTCTGCGACACCCAGCCTGCTCTTCCTGCCATTCCAAAAGCCTCTAGTGACGCTCTCCTTGCGATCCTCTTCAACGCGAACGGGACTCTTGGCACAAAACGTCAGAAGGTAAACCTCCAGCTGGACTAATCCAGGTCTCTATCCGACCCATTCTCCATCGCAGTCGACCTGAACTTTTGAATTTGACCCAGTCCAGCACGACCAGTTAGCCGCTGTTGGCACTTTATGCTTTTAGGCGCTATATTGCAGTTTATTCTTTAAAAATTCATAACTCCGGTTCTACTGATTGGATTTTTGTCATTCTGGTCATTTTGTTTATGAAATTAACCTCTATTTTTCCAACTTGGTGTGGGATCTTTTTGTGTAGTGTTTTCACTGATTTACTGTTAGAAGTGTTGCACAAATACTTTACACATTACCTCCAAGTTGAGCCTGACCGCTCTGTGCCAAACTACCAAGGGGTTGAGCACACGGTAATCTGGGGGTTGCTTGTGGTTGCTACTTGACCCGGGCTTACACCCCAGTCAACCAGTAACCCAATTTCTAACAGTGTCATTGAAATAATTAGACTAATCCATTTGATAACAATGATTTGTAAAGTAAAAGTGAGTGACAAAAAAATGAAAGTAAGCAGTCTATAAAACCCAATTGTGAGCATCTGGTAGATCAATCAGAAAACTTCTTTATTTCTTTGTGAGTCAGTGTGACTTCTTCTAGCACCCGGCCGTCCTAAAAAAAGACCATACAGACAGTTCCCAGTTAAGACTCAGAGATAAACAGTTTCAGGGTGGAGAAGTGTGGCTCAATGGTTAGAGCGGCAGACCCTGATGCAGAGATCTGGCCCGGGACCAGGGTTCAATTCCCGCCTCGGCGGGTCTTGGGCTCAATTTCCTCGGACCTGATAATTCTCGCCTCGGTGCCTATTCTAATCATGGGTCCCACTCTGCAACTCTGGGCAATAGCTTGCTTAATCTCCACAACGGCCCCAACAGCGCTGGGATGCCTGGCTTCACCCTGGGGGTGCCCAGGAGTGGACATTTCACAGGGAAAAGCCAGGAAGGGTTCCACAGCGGTATGCGTACAGCGCCAGGACACCCCTTTGGGGGTATAAGTGCACTTTACAAGTACAAATTTCAATTTCAATTTCAGGGTGAGCCTATTTCTCCCACAAATCCAAGATGGCGACTCCAATTCCATCCCTTGCCTCTGTGTGATAGTGATGGGTTTTATCATTCTGTAGGTAGTTTACTTTCATACCCATGTTTGGGACTGAGAGCTGTCTGAGATACTGCCGACCACATTACGGTATTTGTGAAGCCAGGAAACGCCATCATATTCGCTTTCTTTTCCCACCGTTCCCATTTTCATGAAGTAAGATTCCCTGACTGATTTTTAGTGCATAGATAGATGAGAAATAGTCTCTTCCATTGCTATCCCCGACTAACAGTGTCTGCCCCTGACACTCTCTGGCTGCTCCATAGGGCTCCAACATTCCATTTTCTTTTTGATTGTTCTTATGGGTCCCATGATGGACTCTGGATTCCAGCTGGATGTCAGTAAACAATGTCATTAGTAAACAAAGCTAGACTTATAACCAGAATAGTCCTGGAAAAAAGTTTTCTTTCTAGCCAACACCATGTTATATGTAAGCAATTCTAGCTCTCTGCAGAGAGGTTTAGGAGGTGAGGGCGATTTCCCCGAAATACAATTTCAGAAAATGTGATTGCAATACATGAAATCAACAAGAATATACTAGCAAGGACACCGCTGTAAATGACTGTCAAACCAACTCTGTTTTCAAACCTTTCGTATTTGGCGAGTTGGGGCCAGAGAACTAAACCTACAGAGGAGCTCAACAAGGCACCAGCCTTCATATGAAACACATAGACCCCTACGTGCATAAGACTTAGCTGCATAGTTAGTGTGTCATGGACCCTAGTGCAAGGAAGGAAATGCACCCACTGGCCTATTTGAACTGTGAAATACCGCAATAATAAGGGCTCCGTGGCCCCACAGGCCTCGGGACCCTGGTGCTATTGCACCTGCAGCACCAACAGGAGCTAAACTCAGGATAAGATCCAAGACTGTGGAATGCAACCGCTCCTTGAAATCTGATCCCATTCACATGTTTCAAGAAACTAAGGCGGCACACAGACAACGGGAACATGGGAGGTGAGAGGGAAAAATCAACACAAAGGTAGGTTGGGAGGGAAGAGTATAAACAAAAGAAGCAACACAGCCCCCTCAAAACATAACCAACCGCTAGTGTTTAGCTGTCTGGTCTGCTACTTCGAGACATGTTTCTGACCCCCAGAGGTGAGAGCCTTGTGCTCTTGTGAGTCAGAAACAAAGCCTGCTCTGGATGGAGGGGCTTCACACCTACCCCCAAGCAGGAACAGCATTCAAGGGCGGTGAACTTCAAAGGCATCCTTCCCTTTGTTATGCTAGCCAGGGCCTCTCCAGCTAGTGGAGATGCCCGCCCCCCTGACAAAGCCCCACTTTTGATGGCAAGGTCAGCGGGAAAATTAGTAAGCAGGAAAGGTGTGTTCCCTCTCAGTCAGGACCACCCCTAAGGTGTCCTGAGCTGAAGTGACCTTCTACTTTGAAAATCCTCCATATTGGTTGTGAGGATTTTAGCCAATAGGATTAGGGGTATGACCCCCTCTCCAAATGGAGTGGACATACAAAGGGTATAGTCACCCTAAATGTAAGTAGCCCATTGGCTACTACCTGTTAGTACCTGTAACGCCTCTACATTGAGTATTTAGGAGCACCCCTGAAGCTTGATCCTCAGACTCCTGGTGACCTAAAGAAGAAGAAGGACCGAAGAGCCATGCAGCAGTTTAGACTCCAGATGACAAGTGACTTGGCCCCAGCCCTACAGGCCTCTCTGCAGCCCTTGAAAAAACCTGCTCTGAAAAGCAACTTGTCCTGCAGGCCCAGCAACCTCCACAGCCTTGGGAGGGCTGCCTGCCTTCCCTAAAGACAAAGAACTACTGAGGATAGTGGCCCTGTCCACAAAGAAACCAACAAGAAGAGCTCCAATGCCCTGCTTAACCACACAACCAGACCTCCGAACCTACCGCTGTACCCGACGCCTCCAGCCTGAGTCCAAGTGGCCTACTGGTTCTAAGAAGATTCCCCAGTGGTCCTGAGCTCGAGTCAACCCCAGAGTGACCTCTCCTGGACTCCAGGATGACACCGGCAGCCTCAACACAAAGGATCCCCCAACTGGCTCCAGTAAGACTTCTCCGATGTCCAAAGTCACCCCTGCACCCTCAGCCCCCCGGCCTTGGGGAGCTCGACTGATGATATCCCTGAGTTCCTCAGCACCCCAACTTACCTCCAGAACCACTGGTTCCCTTCTTCCAGCCTCCTGGTCCAAGCCTGCAGCCTTTGTTCGAAATCTTCAATTTCCATTGCTTTGCATCGGGCGCCCAATGCTGTGTTGGCACTCTGCACCCAGCTGCCTCTGTGCCGCTGAGGGTGTGTGTTTGGTGCTTCTTCGTGGCCCCCCTAGTGCTAGCGCTAACCCCCGAAGATTGACCCCTAACTCTAATTTACCTAGCAGCACTTCTTTGCCGGCCCCCAGTCTCCATTGACTAACATTGGGCCCCATTGTCCGAATTTGACCTCTGCACCCGGGCAGCCCCAGTGCCGCTGGTGGTGCAGTCTCTACATTTGCCTGACCCTTGCCCAGGGCCGGACTGGCCATAGCGGGCACCGGGCGTTTCCCCGGTAGGCCGCTAGGGTGGGGGCCATTTTTGTTATTGGGGGTCGGCAATATCGGCCCCCTGTAACAAAATCGGTCGAAACCGGCCCTCGCAAACTGCTCGGCTGCACTCCCCCTCACCCCAGGGGGAGCCGGCTGAGCAATTTGCCAGGGCCGGTTTCTGTTCCCAGTCCGGCCCTGCCCTTGCCGAGTGTTGGTCCTAAAACCCGAAGACTGGATTTGTAAGTCATGTACTTACCTGTGAAATTGCATGACTGTTTTCCTTCAATAGGTTAACATTGAACTGTTTGAAAAAAGCAGTATCTACTTTTATACTTAAAAAACTGTGATTTCACAAAACATATTTTACTGCAACAAAGTATCTTTGGTTCTAAGTAATAAACATAAAAAGTCATATTTTTACAAACAGTTGGTCTCGGATTTAGCTATTGGGTGTGTATGTAATCATTTCTTGCCTTAGTGTGTACAAAAAATGCTTAATACAGCCCTCTGATAAGCCTAACTGCTCAACCATACTACCACAAAAGAGAGAATTTATTATTATCTACTTTAGCCTCTGTAAAACCTCTGGGGATCCACTGGACTCTGTGCACACTATACCTTACTTTGGTAAAATATACAGAGCCATCTTCCTACCAATTAGGTGGCAGCAAAGAAGAGTGACAATGAAGGCAACAAATGGAAAGCAATAGGTGGGTCCCACGCCCCTTGTAGAACACAATATCCCTCGCAGCAACAGTGCATGCGCTGTCGGCAGGTGAGACCTAAGAAGGCTCAGAGAGGCAAATAGAGAGGATGGAAGAGAGAGAGGTAAGAAGGAAAAAGTAAGGAGGAGAAAAGAAAGATGAAAGAAAGAAATGGAGAAGAAAGAATAAATGAATGTGAAATTAAAGGAAAAGAAAAGAGGCAGAAAAGGTGAAATTTAGAAAGAGTGGAAGGAAGTGTGAGGAAAAAAGGAGGGGTGAAAGGATGAATGGTGGAAGCACAGATGGATGATAGGCTAAAGGAAGGATAGAAAGAAAGAAGAAGAAAGAGCAAATGGACAGAAGGGTGAAAGTAAGGAAGGGCGAAAGGACTGATGGAAGGAAGGAAAGGACCAAGCTTCGCTCATGTGATGCCATGTAATTGGCTGCTCTCTTGTTCATGCACAGAGGCTATGTAGACTCTTACTGTACCAATGCAAGCAGCATGATTCTGGTGTGTGCCATGGATGGAAGACTAGATCACCAACAGCTTGGATTAATCCCATGTAGGGAGGTTACCACCTGTTGCCAACAAGAAAGTTAATTGCAAAAGGAGCTACCAGCCTTCTAGCCTGTCAATCAGTAGTTTATACAGAAGAGAAGTTAATGAACTGACACAACAACGCAGAAGGGAGCGTGCCACAATGAAAGCAAAGTCCAGTACCAACAGAAGAAGCTGGAAAAATGCAAAAGCAATGGACCATTAATAAAACTGAAGTTTGATAAAGTTTTGACCACCTTCCAAGAATTCCACAGCCAACCTATTTCTACCTGTATAACCTTCAAAATCGGCTGCAGTGGCATTTGCATCAGTTTTTCCATTTTACATAATCTGCACCACTGCTGGTGTGATTAAGCACCATTTCCGGTTTACACAGATTGTTCCATTTCTAGTCATTTTTGGCATCAATATTTCCATATTACAGAGATTGCACCATGGTCGGGGACATGTTTCAGCAATCTTTCTGGATTACATTATCCGTACACCAGTGCCGGTGCAATTTTGCACCAACATAGATGGATTATGCAGTCATTATCCACTGATTGCTCAGTGCTGATCTAGTTTTGCCAAACCATTTCTTAATTTTTCTGGCATTCCTATCATTCATATGTCTATTAAAGTGACATCACTGGATGTCCCATCATCCATCTGCACAGGAAGCTACATCGCTGCATTTCACTGCATTTCCCGCCATCCATCTGCATGGTAAGCAACAGCACTACTTTCATGCCAAAACCATGTTTTAAAAGAAGAAGCCAAGTAAGAGGACTTCATTTCCAATCGTCCATCTGCACAGGAAGTAACATCACAATATCCCATCATCCATCTGCACAGGAAGTGACCTCACTGCATTTCTCATCATCCATCTGCACAGTAAGTAACATCATTTCCTGACTCCTCCCTCAGCATAGGGTGGACGCAGTTGGGCCCTGTAGGGGCCAATAAGTGCCTTGGGCCAGAACCCCAGTTTCACTGAAATCTACAAGGCAAAATATACACACGTGCCTCACCTAGCATCCCATACTACCAATCCCCACAATCATCTGCAGACCTATACAATCTAAACACTTTCAAGCATTCCCACAAAACATAGACCGGACCTCATACTTATTACTTACTTACTTATTGCCCTTTATGCCACTTGGCATGCAGGGCAGCTACAAAGGATCTCCCCTCCTGTCTGCCATAGTCAGGTTTCTGTACATATCCCAGCTGTAGTTCAGGGTCTTCATTTCTGTTTCCAGAGTTCTCCCACAGGTGTTCTTTAGCCTGCCTATCTTCCATTTGCCTTATAGAGTCCAGTGAGGAGCTGTTCTTGTGATGGAGTCTTGTTCTCTTCTGATGGGGTGTCCTACCCATCCCCATCTTTTTCTCATAATGATGGTGTCTTTGCTCTCTTGCTTGCGTCTGGTGAGCAGTTCCTGGTTGGAGGTGATATGCGGTCATGAAAAGGACACAATTCTTCTAAGGTTACTGGTGTGGAAGGCTGACAGTTTGGTGATGTCACTTTTCAATATCTGCCAGCATTCTGATGCATACAAGAGTGTGGACAGACCGCAGCTCTGGTAAAGCCTCAGCTTGGTGTTGGTGCTGTACTGAGATAACCTCCACACATTGTTCAGCATCCTGAAGGCATTCCTGGCCTTGTTCAGTCTGCTCTTGATGTCACTGCCTGCCCCTCCATCACATCTGATAGTACTGTTTCGGTAGGGGAACTCTTCAATCATTTGAAGGTTTTCCATCCACCATGATTAGTAAAGGGTTTGGGATGTTGAGTGGCATGACTTCTGATTTCTTCGTGTTGATCTTCAGGCCCACTGGCTGTGCATAGATGTTGAGGTGAGACGTCTTTTCCTGCATATGCTGGTGTGTGTGGGAGAGCAAGGCTAGGTCTTCTGCATAGTCAAGGTCCTCCAGTGTAGAGAATAAGGTCCATGTGATGCCTCTGGCTTGATCTTCAGTTGTGTGTCGCATCACCCAGCCAATGACTAGGTTTGAGAGCAATACTGACATCACACATCCCTGTCTCACACCGATCTGGAGTTTGCAGCTATACACACTATTTCCCACCCTGCAGGTAAAAGTTTCATAGAAGCTCTTAATGAGGAGAACTATCAGTATATGCCAGTGGCTGTCATGTAAGAAGTCTGTCTTCTTGGTGTTGGGGTCCTGTACTTTTGCCACATCGAAGTGCTGTTGTCCTGGTGTATTGCATTCTGTTTTTCTGTGCTTCAGCTTCACAAGGGCGGTCACTAAATGGCGATCACTACTGATGTCCACTCCTCTCCTAACTGTGACATCTTTCAGTGAGTGTCTTCAGGTGCAACTTATGATCAGGTGATCAATCTGGTTTCTGTCTCTGCCACTGGGTGAGCACCAAGTTAATTAGTGAATATCACGTGGGGGGGTGGGGGGGAGGGATAGTCCCTCCTATAACCAGATCATTTATGGGGCAAAATTCCAAAAGTTTTTCTCCATTGCTGTTCATTTTTCCACAACCTTCCTTTCACATGGTAATGCACTGGATAATGGTGGTGTTGATGTGTCTGCCTTTTAACCTGGCTGTTGACTGGCTACCACTCAATTAGACATTTCTCTGTCTTTTGTGATGTTGGTCATCTTCCCTTCCCAAGTACAGCACCGTCTTTCCTGTGGTGCTTTCATTCTGCAAGATCTGGTCCACCTACTTTCGCTGACCCCCAGGATATGTAGGTTGTAGCCCCTCATCTCAGATGTTGCTTGAGCCAGCTTTCCTGAGTCATACATAGTCTGTACATTCCAGAATCCAATTCTGGTTTTGCGCTTGGCACCCAGAAGTTCCATAATTCTGTCAATAGTTTCCTTGCGACTTTTACTACCGTCAATCATGCATGTCTCATGCAGAGACTCTGGAAGTCCCTCGTGCCCAAAAGATGTAGAGGTTCTTGCTGCTGTTTACATAACAAATGCTTTTTATGGGACAAGGTTGTTAGCCTTTGCCCAAAAGGCAACCTTGCCAGGTGACTAAGCTCCTGCCAGCATAGCTCTCCAGGTCATTGAGACACGCAATCCCCTCAGCCACTTCAAGGTGGCGATCTCGTACTCATCCCACTAATTACCACACAACCTCAAACTACTGAACACAGGTTGCACCCATTCCACTACCTGAGTCTCACTCACAGTAATTGTACTGAGCATGTTTACCACCAGTGTCTGCCTTTTAAGATAGGGCCACTGAATTGCAGCTAGGGTAAGGGGCACTGGGCTGGTTATACGTGAACATGACGCATGTGCACCAGTGACCAGGATGCACGAGCAAGACTACCGTCATTACAGCCCTGTAATTGTGTACAGCAGACTGGAGCAGAAGGGACTCTGCAAGGAGAGGTGCTAACCTGGGGTAGGCCTTATAACATTAGTGGGCAGGCATTCATATATAGGTCAGTAGGGTTTACTGGAAAATCTGTAGTGCTTTCACTGTATTATACACATAAATGAAATCTGCTCCACTTAGGCCTACACAGTCCAGCGAGGGGCCTAACGGGGGTAAAATATGCACGCTGGGTTTGATTTTGTCATATTTCTCTAGCTCATTTTACACTCATATTCCAGACCTTTGTCCCACCTGCTGGGCCAGGTTAATTTCTCTGCATCCCTGCAGAGGGAACAAATGCCTCCCCACACAAAGGGAGTAATTGTCATTGAATGGCTCAGTTCCAGAGAAGGAAGGGGTGGGGAAGAAAATCTGCATCTGACAATTAGTTGTCACACTGCATCTGCACTGGGTCAGCCCAGGCCCACTGAACAAAGGAGGAAGCCCAGACATCTGGAGCCAACATAGGAAGGGCTTCCCTTTGGGGTTTTGGTGGGACAGGATCTAGCTGTGATGTTAGATAGGGGTGAAGCTGAGGCCCTCAGTGGAGCTCTGTTCAGACACAATTTGCTAGTACCATTTTAGATTGTCCCAGAATGCTGTGCAGGAGGGTTGGGACAGGGATGGAGGGATGATGCGGCATCATAGGATCAGACAGGGGTGCTAGGCATCGAGGGGCCAGATGTACGACCGTTTCTTTCAGTCGCAAAATCGGTCTGCCCTATGTACAAACCCTATTTTGCAACTTGGTAACCTTTACTGACTCGCAAAATAGGGTTTGCGACTCGCTATTAGGAAGGGGCATGCCAAGGGCGTCCATTCCTAATAGCGACTCCCACTTTAATGTAAGATTGTTTTGCGGCTGAAAACACTCACAGTTTACCACCTGTTTCAAATGGGTGGTAAGCCACTCGCAAACAGGAACGGGTCCCCAGGGGACCCCTTCCCCTTAGTAACTGGCACTGAAAATATTTTTTAAGAGCAGACAGTGGTCCCACGGACCACTGCCTACTCTTAAAAAATGAAATTGCAACGTTTCATTTTTCTTTTTTAAATGCATCCCATTTTCCTTTAAGGAAACCGGGCTGTATTTAGAAATAAAACTGCTTTATTTAAAAAGCAGTCACAGACATGGTGGTCTGCTGACCCATTTTATTTAAAAAGCAGTCACAGTGCTAGCCATTCCCAATGGGGTCGCAAATTGCACCTGCCTCATGAATATTTATGAGGCAGGCAATTTGCGACCCCATTAGGAATCGCAAACAGTCTCTGAGACACTGCTGTAAATTCCAATTTGCGAGTTGCAAATTGCAAGTCGCAAAACGATGCAATTTGCGACTTGCAAATTAGAAGGGTCGTACATCTGGCGCTTAGAACTTTCCACCTCCACCTTTTAAACCCCTGCACAAAGGAAAGACAGCGAGCCAGACCCTAGACCTGAAGGCAGCAACAGAAGAACCATGGACAGCTGGAAGGAGAAGCCACCTGATGCCCTGCTAAGGACTATGTCTCCAGTTGACCGCCAAAAATAGATGGGTCTTCCCAGGGCCAGTGGGGCTAGCCCTTTATGCCCCCCAAGAACCAGTTGGGGGAAGTCCTGGACTCCACTCCCACCCCAAGTGCTCTGCAAGACAGTCAGGAGGCTCTGGGGGTTGGGAGTCCAGGCAGGAGGTTTCTCTGCTGGCTAGTAGCACAAGACCTGCACAAGATGCCCCCACCAGCAGGAGAGGAGCAGCAGGAGCCAGAAGAGGGGAAGACTGGTGCAGGGAGCCAGTAAAACCAGCTATCCGCGTAGCATGCCCTTTTGAAGCCAGGAAGCATGTTGAAAATGCTTTTCTGGTGGCTGCTGGCTAGAGCTTACCTCCAAAAGGAAAATGGGCGGTGCTCTGCCATATCTTTAACCATTACCGCTGGGGTGGGCCAGGGCAGAGGGGGGATAGTGCATGTTTAGTCTTTTCATTTCCCCCAGAGGGGGAGTTTTTGGGGTTCCCTCCCCAGACATACTCTTGGCCCTGGGGACTCCATCCTTTATTGCTCAGTAACGTAATAATGGGTCCCAGGACACCATCCATGGGACCCAGGACACATAAACTTGAAGGGCAGAGGGGGCCAGGAGGCACTCTGCTACAGTGCCACACAGCCGCACTGCTCACAGGCTATGGGAAGAAGTACCCTCATGCTCTCCATGCTCACAGGAGGCCAGTGTAGGTAGGAGACCAGGAATACAGTTACTGGCTCCCATGCAGCACAGGAGCTGTGTGCAGGGAACCTGCTGGATCGTGTGGGCCTTGAGGTTCCCCTTGCAGCCCCCTACCTTGCATACAAATAAAAAGAAAGGAAGAAGAGAACACATGGCATGAGTACGCTATAGGTAAACAAAGTGGGAGCCACTCATTTGATAGTCATAAACCAGGCCGGGGGCACGCCGTAATGCCCTGCGAGGGGCCTTATTTGCTTATCTTGAACCTCATGGTAACCCCAAATATAACCAAGGGTACCACAAACATACTTTTGCCGCGTTGTGGGGCGATGCAGGAGGTGCAGCAGTCCCCCTGGAAATAGTTCAAAAATGACCCTAAGTTTCTGTGGGCATTGTGTTCCAGACCCCAGGAAAGATTCAAGTTGATTTAAAGCATTCTCAGAGCTGGGGCTTGGTGCTCTTCAGCTCGGGAGTGCAAGGAGCCCTAGTGGTTGGTTCACAACTCTGTTTGAAAGTCTCCTCTGCTTCAGACATTCAGTGCCTCAGAAACTGTCTCCATATCATTCAGACCTGGATGTCTGGCACCTACTGAAGTTCAATCCAACCAAGACAGAATTCCTGTTATTTGAGAAAAACAACAAACAGTACAAAGATAGATCAATGGCATTAACCTTGACATCTTCAAACCCCAACTTAGTGAATGCCAAGTCACTTGATTTCATCTTGGAGACAAACCACAACCTCAAGGAACACATTGCCAAAAATCAAAGATGGCCTGGCACCAGTTCTCTCTTCTAAAGAAAAAGAAATTGCTTCTTCCAGGAATTGACTTCAGAACGCTGTTCAAGCCGTTATACTCTTGGATATTGATGGTGGTAACGCCCTGCTCCTTGGCCTCTCAGAATCCAAACTGGCCCCCCTTCAGGGCCCGCATGTCTCATCCATTAGGGTCAAGTAGGCTAAATTAAGAGATAGCAGATTTTGTTGCATCAATTTCTGAAAGTGTAATAGCCACCAACTTGTTGGATCCCCAAGCTCTCCTGTAATTTGAAATCCCACTGGGTATCATCTGAGTGCATGTGATAAATGTGCTGATATTTGTCAACAATGCTATCCAGCAGGTAAGTACACAGATTGCAGAGTGAAAGGTAAGTCACTGGACATGGCAATCTGTAAACTTCACATTATTAGCAGCCACTGCGCAGAGCACCTTCCACCAAGCCATACAACAGAGCCACTGTCAGCAACATGCACAGCGTGACCCCCGTGGTACATGACATGTGACGAAATATGATCACATCACCCTCATCTTGAAGGAACTCAATTGACTCCCCCTGCCGACCACACCATCTTCAAATCCAGTTGCATCTTTTACAAAGCCATCATGACTAGCACCCAAAAATGTAAAAAAGAAAAAACAAGCAGCAGGTCTTTTTCATCTATGCATACAGGTTCTGGAACAACACACCTGCCACATCAGGACCACCCAACACAGCTCCATTTTAGGAACAGTTGAAGGCCCACCTCTTTAAAGAACACTACATCATAATGTATACCATCATTAGCTCAGCTACCTCTCCTATCACTCATTGACTTTATGCTTGTCTTTGACACTGTACAGCGCTCTACATTAAAATATAGGACAACGAGGACTGAAAGTAATACAGTGCTCTGCTGCCTTTAGGCTAGGTTTGCACTATAGAAATACCATATACATACATACATTTGTGGAGCTTGCATAAGTACTGATTCCATTTTTTACCAACATTTCTGGAGTAGATATATCGAACATGTGACATTTTGCAACAACATTTTCCACTGATATTTGGGCACACTGACGGATGCAAAATATTGCTTTTGAGCTTTTAAGACACTGCGGTGTTGATGCAAACGTGCATAGCTACCATTGCATTCTATGTAATATAGACAAATCAATGTAAGATTGCACCAGCCGTGTTTCAATTTACATAATCTAACAGAGGAATGTAGAGCAACACTACAAAGACAAATTTAATATTTTGGTTTTTGGTTAACGTGGGGGCATGGGGGACGTTAGCAGATGTCTGTGAACGGATCCTAGAAGCACGTGGCAGAGACATTTCATCATTGCTTTATAAATGTTCAGTAACATTGTAGAGATTGGCAAGAGAGACACCGGGATACTAGATACTAACAATGTGCCCCTGTTGCAAGTGAGAAGGTAACGTGTGAAACCTTTCCCCTCCACTACCAAAGTAATCCCACGTGACTCTGGTGTGAACTTTAGAATAACACGTGACTAGGTACTCCAAGTAAAGCAGATGTACATCCAACTACAGCGACGGGGGTTCTGAGCCCAATGGAGAGGAGAGTGGGCAGGTCAGGGAATTAGCTACCATAGGTGGGGTAGGTGCAGCTGCACCAGGGCCTAGAGCCCTGAGGGGTCTGTTGAACCCTGATAATTTCTGTAATTTACTACCCCAACTGCAGTCAAAGGGGCCATTTCCTTGCTTGCTCCAGGGCCCAAGGCATCTTTGCTACAATACTGGGACAGGCCCTTGTAGTGCACGCATATGGAATGCGTTTCCATCGCACCCAGGTACTGGCATTGTATGGGCTGGGTGGAGGAGCTCCTCAAGTTGACCTGTCCTCCCCTGAAGGGATCAGACTGGGACCCACACTACAGTGTAGATCAGCAGAATGGGCGACCTGCCTTTATTCTGTGGGTTTGGGGTTGGTCCACCCTCCAAAGAATTCTCCGAACAAAGTGGGTCCAAAAAGTGCACATTGCAGCACAATTTTTCAAAATATGTTACAAAACAATTCTTCAGGGTCTACCACAATACACAGTAATAATATTTCTGTAAAGCAAAAACCAAACATTTAATTTAACAAATATGCCACATAAGTAAAGCACCGCTGTGATGTCAGAATCCATATTATTCCACAAGTAAAACATCACTGTCATGTCAGTATCCATATTATACCATAAGTGAAACATCAATGTCAAGTCAGAATCCATATTATGGCACAAGTAAAGCACCACAGTCATGCCAGAATCCACTGAGCTTGTATAAAGCACCACAGTATCCATATAAAGCACCATTACAATGTAAACAAGTAAATGCAATTGCTCTGTTCCTGTCATTCATCTCCTGTCTCCTGCCTTCCCTTCATCTTGTCTTCTTCCCCTCAACTCTCCTCTCTTTTTGTCTCTTTTTACCTTTCCCTTCATTGGCTATTTTTGCCTCTCCTCACTCGTAGGGAGCTTGTCCAGTGCAGGCACGGATCCTCTGTCTGCATGTACTGGGACCCTCAAGGCCCATCACCATTTGGGGCAACGAGTGGCACATTCTATGCCATCACAGATTAGACAGCAGCCTGGACTTCCACCTTCCTCTCTGGTGCTTCTGTCTGTGCTCCTTTGGTGAGACAGAGGCCCGGCTCGTGCTCGGATCACTCACAGGTGAAGCCTGTTACACCCACGTGCTGTAGCGCTGTGCTACAGGTTGCTCTTTCTACGTTGGAAAGAAAAACTATGTGCAGTGGGCGCCGTTTTGAGTTGGCAGAAAGGGGGCAGTGGCACTGGGGTGGCTCTGACTGCAATAGGGCGGTAAACACTGTCACGCTTGAATCGTGGCATCTTATCCAGCCCTATCTCCCTGGCCTATGCCACCGGCAGGACAGTCCATAATGTCTAGATGGCCAGTCCCCCCTGTGTGTCGGCATCAGTGGTGCGGTGACGTCATGCTGTTATAACTTGCATACATATCTCCTGGACGTCGTTCTGCTCACTTGTTCTGCTTGTGGGGGCGGTGGATTTATGGCTCTGGCAGGCGCGTCCACGGCGAGTCATCGTTTAAGAATTTAGGAGTAATTGAGAGCCATAGGGGCTTAAAAGATTGACGCTTGCACCTGTTTCCACATCAAAAACAGGGGTGGAAGTTTGCAAGAGTGCAGCATCAAAGGGTGCGTCCCAACAGCATTTTTTCATCCACTACTTTTTCTTTTTTTAGGGGAACAGCTGATATGTGAGGCGAGAGTTTCTGCCAGTGGTATGTCTGTTAGGTGTATGTGGCCCAAGGCATACAGTGGTCGTAGATAGTGCGAGGATAGTTAATACCCAGTAGATAATGGGGTGCAGTAGATAATTGGGTGCAGGCAGCCCTGGAGCGGATGGCCAGCAGTGTTGGTTCTAGTGAAGTCACCAGGCTGCATCCACTTAACAAGCATTGGCACAGTCAATAAGTCTGGCTCGCATTTTGAGTCCTGACTAAAACATTAAATAGGCCTGCAGCTATCGAAGAACACAAACATAAAACGTTTGCTTTCTACAATGCATGCATGAGACAAAGAATATGTATGCTGATTCAGAGTACATTTGAGATGTAAAATAGTCCTTCATGCACTGCTATGCAAACACTCCAAAAACGCAGAATAATACACCAAGCAAGCAGCCAATAGCAAGACCTGAGATACATACTCCTCTGGGTGGAGCCAAAGCCCACTCTGTGTATATTATAAATCATTGGTAACAGTAGGTCTAAGAGACCGCTGTGCTGTCAAACCAGATTCAAAAAGAAGAACAAACCATATCATCGTCTGAAAGTGGAGGCCAATAGCTAGCAACAAACTGTTTAAAATTGAAAAAGTGTAACCATCCAATATAAATTTCATATAAATGCATGGAAAAAGTGTAACCATCCAATATAAATTTCATATAAGTGCATGGAAAAAGTGTAACCATCCAATATAAATTTCATATAAGTGCATGGAAAAAGTGTAACCATCCAATATAAATTTCATATAAGTGCATGGAAAAAGTGTAACCATCAAATATAAATTTCATATAAGTGCATGAATGTTTCCTAGCACGAAGGTGTAATGAGAACAGATGTAGAAACTATTTTTAGTTGAATGCATATCATAAGAAAATAAAATTTTTATTTGTACTATTGGTTTCAGATTTCTGTAACCCAAAGACATACTTTAAACC
Organism: Calotriton arnoldi; assembly: GCA_963921515.1. Taxonomy (NCBI): domain Eukaryota; kingdom Metazoa; phylum Chordata; class Amphibia; order Caudata; family Salamandridae; genus Calotriton; species Calotriton arnoldi. The sequence continues at coordinate 937,606 of CAWUFW010007043.1, read as the reverse complement.
ACAAGGAAAAAAATACAAGGAAAAAAGAATGTAATGAAAAAAGATTGGAAAAGTAAAGTTCTGGCCCACGAGTCCTGGCTGTGAAGTGCACTTCTTTATGTGCGTGTGATAATGGAACACGCCTTCATTCACAGTGCAAGACAGCCAGTGTCTGAAGTGGGATGGGTCATTGCCCCCATGTGGTATGCTGTGGTGAGTAGAAGCAACATGTGAATTATAGTTAAACAAATGAATGCCCCCCAACTGAATGAGTCCTCCTGTTTTCATTCCCTAGTTGCTTTTCCTCTTTTCTTTACCTTTCATACTCTCTTTCACTCTATCCCTGTGCCCGTGGGCAAGAGTTCTTCTTACCCATGCCCTCACAAACCCCTTCCTGCCCACAGCCAGCCTGCTCGTCACGGAGCCTGACGCAATTTTGCGCTGTGCCTGCAGGCTTTTATAATGATAAATAGAAAAATTGCTTTGTATGACGTGAGCGTTGACACAAAACCTTAGTAAATAACCCCCCTCGAGGTGTTGGATCGCTTGGGTGTCCTCCTGTGAAAGGTGCTAAAGGTAAATTTAGGTCTTTTAAGAGCTGGAAGGTGCTGGTCCAGAACCTCCTACACATCATATGCCCTCCGCAACCCCCACAGTAAGAAGCAATATGCAGCGGCGGCTCCTCCGCTAAGGCGGAGGAGCGTCGCCCCACTGCTTTAAGAGCAGTGCAGAGGAAAAATAAAATGATAATAAAGGAACGTTATTATCATTTTATTTTTCCGTTCCTAGGTGGGGTGAGGGGAGGGGCTGGCCAGAGCGGAGGAGTGGTGAGCACACTCAAAGTGCCCATGACAGTCTTGGGCCGCCCAAACAGTCATGCGCACTTTGCATGTTCCCCACCAGGCTGCATTACACAGCCTGGTGGGTAACATGCCCCCGTCTGAGCGCCGAACCACGGTGCTGAGACCAATCACAACGCTGCATTGCAGCATTGTCATTGGCTTAGGGGAACCAATCAGAAAGCTGCAACGCAGCGTTGTCATTGGCTTAGGGAGCCTGGGAGCCCGGGTGCTTCCTGCGATGGAGGAGAGGCAGTGGCTGCCGACGCGACCAGCAGGTACGTTTTCTTTAATTTTTTATTTTTTACCCTCACCCCACATTTTCCCGCCACTGTTCCCTACCAGCCGCCTCTGGCAATATGAACAGTCATTTTCATGACCATTGAGAAACACGCTTACTTCTGATTAAATATATCATTCTATTCCCTCTCCTTCTAAGCCCCCATAGCCTAATTTGCACACTGCAGGAAACAGGGCAGCAAATTCACAGACCCCAACCACTTCCCACAAAAGGAATGATTTCACTTGCCATCCACAACTCACAAGTGGGTGGAGCATCTACATATTGTCATAGAAATAGTCTAATTCCATGTTAAATGGATATATCACTTTCAGGTTGACCCTAATAACAAACGTCCTATGATCTAGGGTCTCATTTGCAATTGTACAGAAGAAAATGCTTCAAGAAGGAGCTTCCAAGGAATGTTTTCATTTCCTGTTGTATGGATAAATCGCTTCTGGGTAAGCTCAAACCACTGTTTTGGATTTTGAGAAACCCTGCACTATCAAACTTTAGACAAAGTGGGTCCAAAAAGTGCACCGTACTGCACAATTTGTCAAGATACGTTACAAAACAATTCAGAACTTCAGGATCTAACACAATATTTAGTAACAGTATTTCTGCAAAGAAAAAACCAAACATATACTTTAATAAATTAAATGCATAGATTCCTTTTATCTCACACTGAGAAGAGCTCACACTTAGTTTACATAGTAACAGAACAGTCCCCTATCTTGCATGCAACCCCCCCAGGTGGATGGGCTTCAACTTTGGTTCGCGTATTTGAACGATATAACGTACTAAATCACTTCGAGATGGATCCCATGAACACGTTTCCAAGGAAGGTTTTCATTTCCTGTTGTACGGATAAATCGCTTCTGGGGAGCTCAGACTACTGTCTTAGAAGTTGAGAAATCCTAAACAGTCACAATTAACCACAGCTATTTAAAGCTCAAAATGAAATACCTTCATGCCTCTCATCTCACACTGGAGAGAAGCTACGTTAATTAGCAACAGAAAAGTCCGCTATCTTCTATGCAGCTGTCCCCTAGGTGGGCAGGTTCATGGTTGGGTCGATCACACTTTGCCTTCCTTAAGTAATGACTCCCTCACCATTATCAAGGCTGGTGGCGGGAGAATTGATATTTGACTGATGACTCACCCCACCTGGCCACCTGCTTTCCTATAATTGAGTAACTCTCACTTGAATTGATTGTTATCCGGATGTGATCAATGCAGTTTCCTTATTGCCTTCCTGCTCTATTTCGACAGTCTCCCTTCCACTTTCTCCCATGACTTTCTTTTGATGTACCCTCTCACTGACAATCAGCTCAACCCTTATCCGTGGTCCATGTGATGCTCAAGAGGTGCCCCTGGGTAGGTGGGGACTAGATGAACAGCAGCCTCACAGAAAGAAGCCAGGAGACAAGGTGTGGCCCTTCCGTGCAGAGGGGGAGTGCCCAGAGGAGGTAGCACCGTGGGAGCCGGAGGTTCACGGCCCACGCGGACTAACACCCAGAGAGGCCATAGGTGGAGCAGGTGACCAGGGCCTGATCATCCTTGCTGCTGCCCCCCATGACCAGGGGGCTGTGAAAAATCAGCAGGAGGAATGGTAGTGGACGCGTGGTTCAAGGCAGGTCCGCATGGAAACGTAGTGGCCTGGGCTGGGGAGCCCACGAGGAGCCTGGGACAGACTGCATCGATGCAATGGTAGGAGCAGGGGCGGATGCCCGCACCCCAGACACAGGCCTAGATGGCTAATTGGATGCAGAGGCCGGCAGGTATTTCATTTAGCTGCCGGGCTGAGAGCTCATGCCTGTTGAGAATTCGGGGGCCATGAGACACTTGCCTGTTAACAGTGGGCCCCCACCTGGTTTCACATCAAGCCTCCATGTCAATTTAGCCTAAATACCAGGGCCCACGATGGCCCACAGGCACTATTGGAAATGGGTGGAAGATGGGGCCCAGAAGAGTGGCCCTCAACCCTTTTTGAGAGTGTGGAGGTTGGGCAGTCGGCGTTGCCTTGGCCGGCTGATAGATGCCTGGGTTGTCCCCCGATCCGCCTGCACTGAGGATCTGTGGTGTCTGGGACCCTGCTCGGAGTGGCACACCTGCACATCTATAACTGAGGATTGGACTATCACCTGGTGGAGGCTCACAGTGTTTGGTTCCTGGGGAGGCCCCACCTTACTCCCCCCCCCACCACAGACACCATAATCAAAGAACAACATCCGGCCCTATCAGTGATCCTATCCCTTGGTGGGGCTAGACGCTCTAGAGATGCCCCTCAATCACCTTCACCCACTACACAGACCCTAAAAGGGTCCAAGTCGACCCCTGTGGTGGTGAGCTGCTCTGGGTGGACACCCAGAATTGGACACTTCCTCACCTGACTGGTAACCTTTGACAGAATTAACACTGATGCCCAATAGTGGGCTCCGGTGAGCGACATCATAGCAGAACACATCTCTGGTCCCGGCCACCTAAACAAGAGCTACTGTTGCAAACAGATTGGCTTCCAGATTTCAACTCAGTCATGACAGGTGTCAGGCCTAAAAAAAAAAAAAAATCTACTAAAATTCTCCTGCCGCAATCATCATCTTGTCGAGCCACCATGTCCTCACCGGAAGATGAAGACATGAATGCAAAAGGTGGTCAGTTGCTGCTTTCCAGGACCTTAAGAAGGAAATCCACTCTCTCAAGTCGGACCTACAGAGTGACTGACAAGAGGTGCGAAAAGATGTGACAGACCTAGGATATTGCGTCGAGGAAGTTGAAAAAAGGTCTACATGATCAGAGAGATGATTGCGATCACATCCAACAATGAATGATCATCCTGGAAGAGCAACACATACTACTGCAAGAAAAATGCAAAGACCTCGAAAAAAGGTTGCGCCAGAACAATGTCTGTATTCGAGGAATCCTACAGCAAGTCACAACGACAGCCCTCCCGAAATACATACAGAATCTCTTCAAAGCCATTATGAAGGTACTGAATCTACCCTGCATCAGACTAGACAGAACTCACAGAGTAATTCATTAACAGACACCCAAGGCCATGCCTCAGGACAGACTGCATAGAGTAATCTGTTATGTCCTGAGCTTGAGAGGACAGCCCTATTTCCTTCAGCGGAGCTACCCTACAATTATTTTAAGATTGCTCTCCCATAACATTGGCCAAGTGTAGAACTGTCAAACCAATAACAGACTCTTTGAGATCTCGTGAGGTGAAATACAGGTGGGGGCACCCCTTCTGCTTAATCTTTCAGTGGGAGGGCAAGCTTCACTCTCTTACCTCTCTGGAAGAAGCAAGCTTTCTTCTTGGCCTCACTAAAACTGGAGACACAACATTCCCCTCTCCGATAAGCGTAACACAAAAGAACTCTGGACAATTGTGTTGATCAAATGATGCCATCCAAAGCCTGATAGCAAAGGAGTAGCAGCAAGCAATGAGAGTATCATATCATACCTCAGCAAGGTGGCTGACGGTGCTCTGGAGATGCCAGCATCCTCTGGAGAACTGTAGGCTTCATAGTATGGGACTGAGCGATCAGAGGAGAGCTTGGAGACTAGGTTTTGTCTTATTCCCCTGACTCCTACATTGGTGACTTCTAATAGTAGTCTCCAGACAAGGTTGGATTGACCAAGACTATATGCGTAGATCCCCTTGCCTCAAAAACCCCACTTTTTCTTCTGTTTGAACATTTAATTAGCAGGATTGGGAGGGGGTAGTTATGGCACAACTAAAAGCTTGACGAGCAGTCCATCAGGCACCAGATCGATACAATCTTCAAGCCCCTCATTTGCACATCTCAATGCTCACCAAAAATAGTGTCTAACTCACCGTCATTGAAATCTCCGGGGCCTTAATAACCATACCAAATATTTGAGTATAATAGGGGAACTAAAGAGTTCGGGAGCAGGCATACGCTTGCCACAAGAGATGCATCTAGTTAAAGGAGACCAGCATAGACTACGTTCTAGATACTTCACAACTGGCCGCATCGGCCCCAACGACAACAGCTGGGGGAGCAAAAATATTCAAAGCCTAGTTTAAATTTATATATATAGAGAGAGAGGTCATAGCGGACAAATAGAATAGATGGTTAATTGTCATAGAGGAGTGCAATCACACTCCAATCATGATAGCAACCATATACACTCAGAATGTAGGCCAAAGAAATTTTGGATTTTCATGGCATGAGAATTGTCATGCTTATCAGACCACCCTCTTATTATCTGCGGCGACTTCAACAGTGTCTCCCCACATTGGATAAGTCACACCAAACGTTGAGAGGTCCTTGCCAATTACAGGACTCTCTGCTGAAAGATCCTGTAGTCCTCCATTAAATAAGAGAAGTCATAAGAGTCTTAATCATACCAGGGAATTGATTCCGGGAGTGGTCTGGGATGCCCTAGAAGCTGTCATAAGGGGGTATTCATTCACGAGGCCAGCTGCCTCTGACACACGAGGGAGATCACACTGTTCTGTCTCAGAAAAGAGCTCATTCCCATGGGAAAAAAAAGTGAACAGAACCCTTTGGAAAAAACATGGAGACAGCTGACTGCTATTCGAGGCCAGCTCCACGCCCTCGAAAATGACAAAGTAAATTACATTGTGGCAAGGGTGGGAGCTTGCTTTTATGAGAATGACAACAAGCCCGGTCTCTCTTGGGAAATAAATTATGGGCTACACAAGCCCTGGGGTTTATTAAAGAGCTGAAGGACACATCAGGTTTCAGATGGCTGAGGAAGGGAAAATTCAAGCATTTCATGTGCACTATAAAAACTTTACATGTTGGCCTCCTCCAGTGAAGAGGCTACTTCGGCATATTTGCAGTCAGTTATCCTCCTTTCTCTCCAGGCTTCTCAAATTCACGTTTCTAGCAGGCCTTAAGCATTTGAAGTTGGATAAAGCCCCAGGCCTCGACGGCTTCACTGACGAGTTTGGTAAACATTTTGGCCCATTCATAGCTCCTCTGCTTGCCAAGGTTTTTATGACAAGAATCAATCACATGAAATGTCCCCAATGATGCCTAAAGCCACATTTACTCTAATCCCAAAGCCCCACAAAGACCCCACCAGTTGTTAATCATACAGACCTATACCCCTGTTGAATGTATATCCATGCTGACCAAACCAGCTTTGTACCATCCAGGTTAACAAGCGATAACACTGAAAGAGTCCTTCATTTGATAGATCTAGTGCGGAAACGCTACAAAGGGGCAATCATGTTGTCCTGGATGCGGAGAAAACATTTGATAGGGTAGAATGGGATATGATAACGGCAGCACTAAACCGGGCGGACTTTGGAGAGTGTTTCTGGGGTTGGATCGATGCACTCTATGGATCACTGTAGACTAGAATGCGAGTGAATGGCATTAGCTCCCCAAGGATAATGATCCAGAGCGGCACGAGGCAGGGATGCCTTCTTTTCCCAATGCTTTTTGAATTTTATCTAGAAACTCTTCTGCAGAAGAAGCAGGAAAAGCCAGAACTTGTGTCTTTGAAAGTTTTGGGCTAAAAACTGCTCTGAGAACAGAGAGAAAACTGGGACCAACCTGTTCGTCTAGCCGCCCAAGGTGCATTGTTGGTCGACCTGACTTTGTGGCAACTCCAGCTATGTTCTTCTCCGCAGCAGCAAATCCTGTTCAGCGGTCCTCCGACAAAGGGGTATCCAGCCTCCTGGAACTTTCGTCGGCTACAACTTTCATCTTCGCCCCAATGTAGATGTTTAACTTCCAAAAAAGTGACTAAGCCAGAACGAAGAAATCTTCACCATGAATTCATCTAGCGGCTTCCTGACAATGACGCTCCCTCCTCGGACACCACCTGCAGCCTTGAACTGTTGAAGTTTACATTCTCAGAACATTTTTCTTCAAAATTTCTTCTAAATCCGAAGGCAAGCCCCAACTGAGCCCAATCAACTTTCTGTATCTGACCTACACTCCATCGTGGTCGGCCATATTTTTCGACTTTGACCCGGTCTCGTGCAACTAAATGTCTGCGGTTTGATCTTTTAGGTGGTAGTTTAATACCTTAGACTATAAAAATTAATAACTTTGGTTCTACTGATTGGAGTTTTGTTGTTTTGGTGTCAAATACTTTGCTAACATTTACTATATTTTCCTAAATTGGTTTGGGATTTTTCTTGTGTTGTGTTTTCACTTCATTACTGTTTGAGTGCTGCATAAATACTTTACACATTGCCTCTAAGTTAAGCCTGACTACTTTTGTGCGAAGCTACCAAAGGGTTAAGCACAAGTTAATTTAGTGACTTTTGTGGTTCATCCTGACAGGGATTGTGGCTGTTGCTTGAGCAGGATTAACATCCCACTCAACAAACAACCCGATTTCTCAGACTCCTTTTCTTGGCTAGGGAGAATAGCATAATTTGATATTCCAGAAAATATTATACATGTTTCAGGTTCTCCCTCTCCCACATTTGAAAGTCGTAATCTTATAATTGCAAGACCTCTGCAACTACTTTATGTGTGCAGGGAAACAGCCCAGATTGCACAAATGGATATGTAAATTACACCCTAAACAGGGAGGACTGGGTATTCCGGATATACGTCACCAATACTTTGCTTCACAAATACATTACATGGTGTAATCTGGATTTTATAGATCAGAACATGACAGCCAAATCTTAAGGCAAATTTCTTTTGGTCTACAAGAGACAAAGATGCCATAATTCTGATGTTTCAACAGTGACTAGAGCGACAACAGAATATTGGGACTACTTAACTTGCTACAAGGGAATTACTATCTGTCCCTCTCCACTGACCCAGATCCTGGGGAATATGGACTTTTCCCCAGGCTCAGACACATCTCTCTTTTAATCAAGGAAAACGCAGGGGGCGATACCAACTATGCTCAATGTGCTATCGGACTCAAGCTGCACCCTACTGCCGAGGCCCAAACAGGCCGAAGCTGGTTTAGGGTGACTTGTGCTCCCAGTCATAGGCCTGGTAGTTTGGCATAGAGGATCCCTGTTTCAGCAGGACCAAGGCTGATATGCATATTTCTTGTTCCTGCCTGAGATGGCATGGTGGGCCAAAAAACCCCCAAAAAACAATGGACTGGAACATGGTCCCAAGTAATTACAAGTGCTTGATATAATCCAAGCATTCTACCCATCACCTTTTGATTTCTGAAAAATCTGCTGTAGCAAGCAACCTTATATATTTGTGAAATGAAAAAAAGGTTCCATGAATTTCGCTAGAATTTGCACCCTGGTCTGTCTGATGCTTTTGGAAATGCTGTGACATCCCAGCTGTTTACGTTTGCAGGGTGGAGTAGGATAATGTGCCAGAGAATATAATGTTTGTTCTCCTATCTTTGAAGTTATTCCAATCAAGTACCCTACATTTCTAATGTGAAACATCTACAGTCACCAATGTTCACTGTTAAACATTTTAGCAGGTTATGTCATGGGAGGGTGGGGAGTAACAAAATATTTTCAACTCAAGGGTTGCTCTGCATAAAAAGTTTGAAAATCACTGCATTGATATGTGTGCCCTTTGCCACTTTAAAAAGATTCCAATTCTCTTGCTTTTGGAACAGTATTGCCAAAGAGGGAGCCAGTCCATTGACAACTTGAAAGGAAGTGGCAGACGAGCACAGAGACAGGAGACCACAACACCTTCAAAACAACACTCACCCAGTGCCACCACCTCCTAAAAGAAACAAAGAAGAAGGCCCTAGCAGACCACAAAGGAATGCCCAAGCAGACCGCATAGAAGCCAGCACAAACCGCAGCAAGGAGCTCTTCTCCATCATGAAGGAGCTCTCCAGCCCCGCAGCTGCAGAGAACGACATCACCTCCGCCCAAAAACTTTGTGATGCCCGGTGGACTTCTTTCACGACATTATCTCAGTCATCTACGAAAACTTCAGACCCCAACCTCCGCTGCTGACAGCATCAGCCTGCTCACACCCACTAACACAAACCACGAACACCTGCTCACTCAGTGGGTCCCTCCCACAACTCAAGCCACAATCTCTATCATGAACTCTGTGCACTCTGGAGTGCCCACGGACCCCTGTCCCCACTACGCCTTCAAACTTGGGAGCAACACGATTAGCGACGAGCTCAAGAAAGTCCTGAACACCTTTAACACCTCCACTTCCTCCCATGAGAACTGGAAGCACGCTGAAGTCCTCTCCTCAAAAATACATCCACTAACGGATATTAAATTGAAACCAAGGGTATTGGTCAAGTATGCTCTAAAACGCACCAATGGCTGTATACTGTCCAGAAAAATGCCTTCCCCCCCCCCCCCCTATTATTCAGCATACAACAACAGTGAAGAGAGCCCTTACAAGACATGTTGACTCAGGTTTTGAATATGGCCCTCCTGCCCCATTGTTCAAAGTGTTAGCCTCCCCCCCTCCCGAAGTTTGAGTCTAGTTGCGGCCAATACGAAGGGGAGCAGCCAGGGTTGCTTGCCCGAGGCCTCGTAATGCTAAATTAATTTATGTATCGCAAATGCAAGCTTTAATGATATATTCATGATGAGGCAAGTAACCACAGTCACCACTAGGTGGCAGTATATAGCACAGCTTTTTCTAAACTCGTCCTAGGACATTGTTTTTATTTTGAAAGAGGTACTCATGCTACCCGAAAACTAGAGGGGCTTGGCATCAATTAGGGAATTTCATGGGGAATCGGTGCGTTACGTCCCAAATTCATCCTAATTTACAAGGCTCCCCCTCCTAAATCTTGGGAGATGGGACCTGCCGAAACGTACAGCGGGAATGCTGCAGGAGCTGCAGCTTTGCCACACAATTTATACTTCCAATCCCCGGCTTTGTGCAGGGATCAGAATTTACAGGCCTCCTTGTAATTGTTGCATAACAAAAGAACACACTGGCACCAACACTGGGACAGGAAGATGCTGACATCAACGCTGGGACAGGTAGATACTGACACAAACACTGGGACAGGAAGATACTGACAGAAACACTGGGACAGGAAGATACTGACACAAACACTGGGACAGGAAGATACTGACAGAAACACTGGGACAGGAAGATACTGACACAAACACTGGGACAGGAAGATACTGACACAAACACTGGGACAGGAAGATACTGACATCAACGCTGGGACAGGAAGGTGCTGACACCAACGCTGGGACAGGAAGATACTGACACAAACACTGGGACAGGAAGATGCTGACATCAACGCTGGGACAGGAAGATACTGACAGAAACACTGGGACAGGAAGATACTGACACCAATGCTGGGACAGGAAGATACTGACACCAACACTGGGACAGGAAGATACTGACACCAGCGTTGGGACAGGAAGATGCTGACACCAATGCTGACACCAACACTGGGACAGAAAGATGCTGACACCAGCCCTAGGACAGGAAGATGTTGACATCAATGCTGGGACAGGAAGATATTAACACCTACGCTAGGACAGGAAGATACTGACATCAACGCTGGGACAGGAAGATACTGACACAAACACTGGGACAGTAAGATGCTGACATCAACGCTGGGACAGGAAGATGCTGACACCAGTGCTGGGACAGGAAGACACTGACACAAACACTGGGACAGGAAGATGCTGACATCAACTCTGGGACAGGAAGATACTGACAAAAATACTGGGACAGGAAGATACTGACACCAACACTGGGACAGGAAGAACCTGAGACCAGCGCTGGGACAGGAAGATACTCACACAAAGACTGGGATAGGAAGATGCTGACATCAACACTGGGACAGGAAGATACTGTCACAAACACTGGGACAGGAGGATGCTGACACCAACGCTGAGACAGCAAAAACCTGAGACCAGCGCTGGGACAGGAAGATATTGACACCTACGCTAACACAGGAAGATACTGCCATCAACGCTGGGACAGGAAGATATTGACACCTACGCTAGGACAGGAAGATACTGACATTAACGCTGGGACAGGAAGATAGTGACACAAACACTGAGACAGGAAGATGCTGACATCAACGCTGGGATAGGAAGATACTGACACCAGCACTGGGATAGGAAGATGCTGACATCAACGCTGGGACAGGAAGATGCTGACACCAATGCTGGGACAGGAAGATACTGACAAAAACACTGGGACAGGAAGATACTGACACCAACACTGGGACAGGATGAACCTGAGACCAGCGCTGGGACAGGAAGATACTGACACCAACACTGGAACAGGAAGATACTGACACAAACACTGGGACAGGAAGATGCTGACATCAACACTGGGACAGGAAGATACTGTCACAAACACTGGGACAGGAGGATGCTGACACCAACGCTGAGACAGGAAAAACCTGAGACCAGCGCTGGGACAGGAAGATATTGACACCTACGGTAGGACAGGAAGATACTGCCATCAACGCTGGGACAGGAAGATATTGACACCTACGCTAGGACAGGAAGATACTGACATTAACGCTGGGACAGGAAGATACTGACACAAACACTGGGACAGGAAGATGCTGACATCAACGCTGGGATAGGAAGATACTGACACCAGCACTGGGATAGGAAGATGATGACATCAACGCTGGGACAGGAAGACGCTGACACCAATGCTGGGACAGGAAGATACTGACACCAACACTGGGACAGGAAGAACCTGAGACTAGCGCTGGGACAGGAAGATACTGACCCAAACACTGGCACAGGAAGATGCTGAAACCAGCACGGGGACAGGAAGATACTGACACAAACACTGGGACAGGAAGATGCTGACATCAATGCTGGGACAGGAAGATACTGACACAAACACTGGGACAGGTAGATGCTGACATCAACGCTGGGACAGGAAGATACTGACACAAACACTGGGACAGGAAGATGCTGACACCAACAGTGGGACAGGAAGATACTGACACAAACACTGGGACAGGAAGATGCTGACATCAATGCTTGGACAGGAAGATACTGACACAAACACTGGGACAGAAAGATACTGGCACCAGCGTTGGGACAGGAAGATGTTGACACCAACACTGAGACAGGAAGTACCTGAGACCAGCGCTGGGACAGGAAGATACTGACCCAAACACTGGCACAGGAAGATGCTGACACCAGCACGGGGACAGGAAGATACTGACACAAACACTGGGACAGGAAGATACTGACATCAACGCTGGGACAGGAAGATACTGACACCAACGCTGGGGCAGGAAGATGCTGACATTAACGCTGGTACAGGAAGATACTGACACAAACGCTGGGACAGGAAGATGCTGACACCAACACTGGGACAGGAAGATAGTGACACAAACACTGGGACAGGAAGATGCTGACATCAACGCTGGGACAGGAAGATACTGACACAAACACTGGAACAGGAAGATGCTGACATCAACGCATAGACAGGAAGATAGTGACACAAACACTGGGACAGGAAGATACTGACATCAACGCTGGTACAGGAAGATACTGACAAAAACACTGGGACCGGAAGATGCTGACACCAACACTGGGAAAGGAAGATACTGACACCAACGCTGGGACAGAAAGATACTGACACCAGCGCTGGGACAGGAAGATGCTGACATCAACGCTGGGACAGGAAGATACTGACACCAGTGTTGGGACAGGAAGATGATGACACCAACACTGAGTCAGGAAGAACCTGAGACCAGCGCTGGGACAGGAAGATACTAACCCAAACACTGGCACAGGAAGATGCTGACAGGAGCACGGGGACAGGAAGATACTGACACACACACTGGGACAAGAAGATACTGACAACAACGCTGGGACAGGAAGATACTGACACCAACACTGGGACAGGAAGATACTGACATCGACGCTGGGACAGGAAGATACTGACACCAACATTGGGACAGGAAGATGCTGACATCAACGCTGGTACAGGAAGATGCTGACACAAACACTGGGACAGGAAGATGCTGACACCAACACTGGGACAGGAAGATACTGACACAAACACTGGGACAGGAAGGTGCTGACATCAACGCTGGGACAGGAAGATACTGACACCAGCGTTGGGACAGGAAGTTGCTGACACCAACGCTGGGACAGAAAGATGCTGACACCAGCACGGGGAGAGGTATATACTGACACCATCGCTGAGACAGGAAAAACCTGAGACCAGCGCTGGGACAGGAAGATATTGACACCTACGCTAGGACAGGAAGATACTGACACCAGCGCTGGGACAGAAAGATACTGACACCGGTGCCGGGACAGGAAGATACTGACAACAATGGTGGGACAGGAAGATACTGACACCAGCACTGGGACAGGAAGCACACATTATGGGAGTCGAACGCAATGAAACACGAGCATGGGCAGGAAGACACTAGAGCGGGCAGACAACAAAAATATGTCAGAGAGATACTGACGGGGGACAGAAGACACCCAAAGGAATTTTTGCATTCTCTAACCTAACAGAGGCTGGCAACATCCTATCAACCAACCACCTAGAAAGAGATGTCTGGCTAACAGCTTTAGGGCTCTGCAGTCAGGCACATCCGCAGCTACCCACAAGATAACAAGACCATAACCGTGGTAGAAGGTCCTACATAGGAAATAAGTAACGTAAGAAAAATATTACAGAGATATTTTTTATCCTTCGGACCTGCAAGTTTGTGGAAACTTCCCACACCAGCCAAGTCTCTCTGTACCATTTTTTTTTGTACCATTACTGCCTCGACCAGTTCCTCGCTTCTGTCGTTACTAATTGAGGATGAGTCTGAATCCGAGAAAAAGCAAACTACACTTGCCCTTTGAAAGCAATATTTTCCCCAAAATAAACCCCTGGCCCTTACTTGGATATAAATACCCCTTTCTCACTGGAATCCACCTCTCCCTTTCAGCCACAAGATCAAAGAACCACACGGGGCCTCTATCTCTTGCTTGAAGTTAGGTGCCTTTTTATATCGAATAATTAATACTGAGGATTATATTTGTGTTCCTATTCCAGACACTTCACTTATTTTGCTGAGCGGATCCCTGGGACATGCAGCAGAGGGCTCTGTGTTATATCTGCTGTGCAGAAGGTTTCTTGTTATTTTGATAAGGCTATGCTAAGCTGGGCACAATGGCCATTTGTTCCTGCCCCTTCTTGGCATGCTGAGCTGGAATGCAGAGAAATGCAGCTGGTGTCCCTGTTAGTCAACCGCTGATATGCAGCAATATATTTCTCTACCTTCCCTCCTAACGCCCCCCTCCCTCCAGCTCCCCATCCCACTTATCCCCTCCACTCACGCCCTTTTGACTTGACTCACTGTCTGGCATGTCACGCAGTGTGGCATGATGGTATTTCGGGATAGGTTTGCAGAGCTCTCAGATTACTAGCTCCATGTGTGAGATCCAGTCCAGGGTTTTCGTTGCATGCTGGGATTTTCAGTCATCTTTAACCTGGTATAAAACCAGGACTACAAGTCTCAGAATAAAAAAAAAAATTCTGGACTGGATGAGCTACTGACGCATTGAACTGGGTAACTTGAGACCTTTGGGTTTGCAGGCCGCTAGGGTCAGGCAGGCTGCCTGGCTCCATCATGGCAATATGCACCTGTTAGAATCCGCGAGTTGCTATTTTATGACATCATACAAGGAATCGCGAGATTAGATGTCAGTACATCCAGCCCAGCTCTCAAGGCAATATTATATTAGGGTGACGCCAGGGCACGGGGAGTCTGGACTGGAGTGTTGTGACAGTGGGTGCAGACAGCCGAGCCCACTAGGAGTCGAGAGGCATTATTTCAAGTGGTGTCCCTCAGCAACTCTTTTGTAGGACCCTGCTAGCAGTGTAGAGGATGCTATGGTGTGTGAACAAGAGGTGTATTTTGATGTTTCGAGGGTCAGTGCATGTTGCGGCAGGCAACATTTTATAGGGTATGTTTAAAAGGAAGCAGTTTGACAGTTCCATTAGCCTCTACTTTCACCACAAGGCAGCATTAAGCACATGTGCGTCATTTGGAGGTAGTCAGGGGTCGCAGCTGTGACCTCTAGCTTGCTCCCCGCTACTCCTGGCACTTCCTTTTTGACCCCTGGACTCAGAGGAGGCAAAGGGTTTGCCCCCTCTGAGGCCAGGAGTCGCAAAGAAAGTGCCAGGATTAGCAAGGAGCAAGCTAGAGGTCACAGCTGCAACCCTGGGCCCTGACTACCTCAAAATGACGTCCATGATTAAGCACAGGTCGTCTCAAACAATTCTTGGGAAGGACTGATCTACGTGGCATCGCAAAACTCTTTTAATATTTGCCAGTGGGTCATAGGAGGCGCGCTCCGTTATGCTTTTTTTCCTGTTTCATTAAGCACTGAATCATATATTCTTCTAATGTGGTTTATTTTTCTGTTGTTTTTTGCAAAGGCGATATGGAATAATGTCATCTAAACCAGACAGTATTCAGTTAGAACATAGGTCCGACAAGTCTCCAGGTCACTTGCGTGTGGGATGAACGTAACAAAAGGTCAGCCAAGACCACTGGTGACACAAAATGACAGGGCCCCTGCATATTATGATGAGGGCCCCCCCCCCCCGATACTCCTGTATCTCCCAAATCTTCGTAGGCAGTAGGCATAATGGGCCTCCCCCTGAAGGTTGCCCCCCTGCCCCCACATCACAGGGGTTGCAAGGGCCTGCGTTACGCCCCTGGTTGAGACATTTTTAGTTTCTATTGGTGGGTGTGGTGGAGGGCTCAGGGCCTTCAGAGGTGAATCAGTGGGGATAGAAAAGCGAATGGCTCTGGGGTACAGCCAGGGCAGGGGGTGTGGAGGTTGAAGGTGGAACACACTCTCTTCTTTTCCACATACAAGTCAACCTCAAGAACTGTGATGGATGGAGTCTAACACTTGTTAACATCGTTAACCGTGCCCTTGTTGGTTTCTTTAGTGTTACTAGGTCCACCGGACAGGGCGGAGTTTCCAGAGGTTGTGCAATGCCTGATGTGTACCAGAAGAGGGCCCCTTACCCCGAAAGTTGGCTTGTGCCCTGAAGACTGCCCCCTGGGCCTTGCAGAATGCTCCTTTGCTGTGCTTCCTCGTCACCATAATCACACAGGGCGCCTCCAGTTAATGTTTAAGATGTGCGTGAAGTGCATCACTGCCCATCTCCCTCCCAAAAGCGAGACACAGAAACGAGTGTACCACGCAGGGGCGGCTCCTCCACTAGGGCGGAGGAGCGTCGCCCCACTGCTTTATCAACGTGCGAGAAGCAGAAACATAAAATGGTAATAACTTCCCGTTATTACCATTTTATGTTTAGTTGCGGGGGTGGGCGGGGCTGCTCTGCGAGCAGGGGAGGAGTGGTTTGCCCACACCTGAGGGCGCAATGACTGTTTGGTCGGCCCTCTGGGGCCACCTAGACCAGTCATGCGCACTCTGCCCTTTCTTCATGCAGGCTGCCTGCATGGAGAACATGGCCTCCCCGTAAGCCACTGGCTGTGCGGCAGCGTTGTGATTGGCTTAGGGGAGAGAGCAGGAGCAGCTGCTGAGAAGACGCGGACCTAGCCGGTGGACAGGTACGTTTTTTATTTATTTATTATTAAATTAAACCCCCCCCCCCCCCCACGCGACCCCTCCCTCCCCACCCGCGATTAATGCCGGCCCCAACTGTGTACCAGTCTCTCTAATTTCGAGATTGCACCCTTACATTCTGGCCCTGCTGGCTCTCCATAGACATCAGATGTAGAACAGTAGCTTCAGGACAATACAAGGCTTCTTATGTTCCTGCTGGTCTCCAGAGGGTCCTTACTATGGCTCCCTGCGGCCTCCCTACCCTGGAGTACTTATTTAAGCTAGGACAAGTGAAGGACATTCTCATGTGTAAAAGTCAGGGCCCTTGTGACCAAACTGAGAGCGCCACCCTCCTGTTTACCCCCTCAGGGTACCCACAGCAGGACCGGGCTGAGAGGTTTCCCGAGCCAGTATCCAACCTATTCCCACCATCACCCATCACCCACCATGGGCATAGGTCTGCCCAGGGCCCAGCTCCAGCCAGAGGGCCAGATGCCTAAAATCGATCAACTGCACTGGACTCAGTTAGAGATATTTTCATTTAAATGATCATTGCTAGAATCCCCCATGATTGGAGATCATCAATGAATCAGGCTTCATTGGTAGGCCCTCTTTCAATGATGACCTTCAGAAGTACAAAGCGTTGGTTCTGCTAACATGGGGTGTTGCTCCCTTGCCATTGGTACTCTGAAGTGGCATTCATTTATATAGAATGCAAAACCCTACAAAAAACCCAGAAGTAAATTAATGTTGTGACACAGCGTACTTGAACCCCTTACTACCCAGTATCACGAGACCCTGTGTCTGGCCCTTTCTGTCCTTCTGAAGAGTTAGGGAACCAGATCGTCCCAAGAGCACACTATTCTGAACTCAGGATGGGCCTCCTGCCCACCTCTCATACTCACAGGCTGCCTCTAGGTCATGTCCCATCCTTGCAGAATAATTTCCTGGCTGGTCCCTCCCCAGAGAAACAAGCATTTGCAATGCAATAGGTCTTGCATTTGCGAGAGTTTGAGCTATTGGCATTGTAAATGACAACGCCTTTTATTTATGTGTTTTGAAAACTTGCAAACGGTGTGTAAATACGCACTTTCTATTTATAGAAGCAAGGCTGGCAGTAAAAGAGGCGCAGTTACTGCCAGCCTTGCTTCTCGTAAGCAAGGACTATAAACACCGCTTGCACGTTTTCAAAACACATAAATAAAAAGCATTGGGGCACATGCATCAAGGTAGGCTTTTGCGATTCCTTAATTGCGATTATTAAGGAATCGCAATTAAGGAATCGCAAAAGCCTATGCATGTAGGAATCGCTATAATAATAGCGATTCCTTCACATTCCTTATTTGCGACTCGCAAATTGCGAGTCGCAAATAAGGAATGGCTTCCCATTCATTCCTATGGGCCTACAGGCCCATAGGAATGAATGGGAAATTGTGAGCGCTATTTGCGAATACCAATAGGTACTCGCAAATTGCGCATGCAATTTCAAGGGTGCAGGGGTGTCAAAAGGACACCCTGTTGCACCCCTGAAATTGTGATGTGCACCCATGTTAGTGCACACACATGCCACAAGGGCATGTGTGTGTGTAATCTAAAACTTTAAAAATGCATTTTAGTGCATTTGTCAACGTTTTTGCAAATTACAGACAAGTTTGATTTGTCTGTAATTTGCGGTCCCAAATAGCGAAATCGCTATTTGAAAGTGCTTCTAGCATTGCATTTAAGGAATCGCAAATTGCGATTCCTTAAATGCAATCGCAATTTAGGAATTCGCAAATAATTGCGAATTCTTAAATTGCGCATAGGAAACACTTTCATGCATCTCCAAAGGCCAATTTGCGGTCGCAAACGGCTGATTTTTGCGAATCGCACCGTTTGCGATCGCAAAAACCTTTGATGCATGTGCGACATTGTCATTTACAATGCCAATAGCTCAAACTCTCGCAAATGCGAGACCTATTGCATTGCAAATTGTTTAGTTAGGCACAGGGAGATTAAGTTATTTGCCCAGAATCACAGTATGTTTAGCGTCATTGCCAAGACTCAAACCCGGTTCCCCAGATTCAAGGTCGACCGCCCTAGCCGTTAGGCCAACTCCTGTTACCAAAGTGGTAAAGAGGGAACCATTTCATGAATCCGATGTCAGGTTTACCACATCAGATAATATAGAAGATCCCTAACCTGTGCAAAAAAGAAGTTTGGTAGACTTTGAAATTGACAAAAGCATGCAGTGCCTGTTAACAAAACAGAACGGAGCTTCATTATTAAAAATATCAATAATCGAGAAATGTACTGAAAAGACAGTTCCCTCGGAGTCAAAACAAATACACCAACATGGTTTAAAGAGAAATACCTGTTCTACTTTGAATGATTATTGAGATTAAAAATTAACTCGCAACTCCTTCCTACACATAAAAATATGCCAACATCCTCTAAGTTTGAAAAGGCATTGAAATTGTCATTTTGTCTCAAATAGAGGAGCTTTGCTCAAAAAAGTTTAATTAAGCATTAAGTGTAGTCAAGATGTCTACTCAAACTGGTTATTTGAAACATAGGGAAGAAACAAACCGGGTAGGGGTGAAAATACAGGTAGATAATCACACCTGCATGTGCATTACATTGAGGGCATAATGAAGATGAAGCAAAGGGGCAGATGTAGCAGCCAAACTCGGCACAGTGAAACTTACCTGGTGGGCAAGGGAACATTGGGAAGGCTACGGCGGCCCCTTACCTCTCGGTCTTTGGTTCCCTTCGTTTTAGCAGTCCCTCTGCTCCCCTCGCAGTCTCCCGTGCTCCATGGCGGCTCCGCTCATACAGGCAGCCGGAGGGCGGGCGGCGTCCCCTCAGCAGCGCGCTGGCATGCTGCTGCCGTCCGCCTCCTTCTGGAGAACAGTCCTGCCACCGTTCTCTGTCCCCAGCCCGCAGCCAACGCACGGAGCAGCGGCTCACGGAGAGACGCGCACTTCAGAGGAGGAGGAAGGAGCCGGCGTCACTAGAGGAGGAGTGGGGGCAGAGGAAGGCAAGGGTGAGGGGCCGGAGGAGTGCAGGGATTTTTGGGAACAAGGGAGGGAGCATTTTTGACGCGCACTGCCCTATGAAAATCCTGTTAGTGGAAACTCTATTTTTCTGCACATTGACCTAAGTAAAGTTTCTTTTGCCTCTGTGCTCTGTGTGCGCGTGCTCATCTGCTGTCGGGGGCAAGCTCCGGGCGCAAGCTGAATGACACGCCGTGCGCGTGCCCATGTGCTGTCCGGGAGCAAGCTAATAGACACGCCGTGCGCGTGCCCATGTGCTGTCCGGGAGCAAGCTAATAGACACGCCGTGAGCGTGCACATCTCCTGTCCCCCTTCCAAACTGAAGTCGACAACAATAGATCTCGCTAGCGACAGCGCTTCACGCTGCGTCGCTAGGCGAGACCTAAAAAGCACCAACTTCCTAAGAGATGTCTTTCTTTCTCCTCAGGCTGTCTGAACGGAGTATCTCCTACTGACTCCAGGAGGACTTCGAGGACTCCCATTCGGGCCCCAGACCAATCATACACTTCCTCGTCCATGCACAACTGGCATCAGGCTCTGTTCTCGCAAAAGTCTTCTAGAGATGACCCCACCCACATGTCACAGCACGAATGGGGGAGTCCATACACAGAACTGTACCCAATGTCCAGAGAGCAAACACTCAAGATCAGGTCCGAAGCTGGAAGGCTGCGGTAAGGCATTATCCTTACACTCTCACTACAAGATGACAACAGCTAAAACTGGATAAGGAGGAGTCCAGCAGAAAAATATTTTGATGAAATCCTTGAACTATCTTTAAAGTAGCCGTTGGCCTCCTAGTCAAAGGATATGGCCTGCACTGTCCATCGACAAATGAATCCGGGGATATGCTCTACGAGGTGCTGGAAGACCTACAGCATAGCCTGAATCTCACTCACTCTTCATTGTCTATCTGGGTTAGTAAATGGGTTCATCGGTTCCCTACTATTAATTGATCGGTGTTATGAAAAGCAACCCAGGAAGTCTCTGGGAGAGGAAGGAGGATAGACACAAGGTATATTTGAAAAGCTACAACCAGTAAGGCATTTTGGAGTACAGAAAGTAGTACTTCTGTAGGACTGTTTTATGATCTCTTACAGGCCATTGTGAACTGACCCTAAAACATCTAACATGGGATTTAAATGGGATTGAACATTCAGGAAATATTCATATACAATTAGCACTAGAAAGGACTGTGCCCTATGTGAACTTTTACCAATAGGGAGTGGGAAGTTTCTGGTGCAATTGATAAAGGCATGTAACAGTACATCAAATAGTACTGCTGTAGTGTTACTTCCCATAATCAAAAATGATTTTGTGAATCAGCTCCCAAGTTTCAGATTTTTGGGACTATTGATGGAGATTTGCTAGACTCTGTGGCAGCGAAATCTCTCACCTTTACTTGAAGCTGGGTTGTTTTGGGGAATCGTAGTGTTAACATCACAAGCACTACTCACACATGAGGAATTTCAGCATGCAGCTACTGCACACATATATATTCTACAGGTACTAACACTATAAACATACACTCTCCCAACGATGCACAGCAAGCTGAATAGCACTTTACTGGATGGCACTTCAGCAGTGGCGGCTCCTGCTACGGCAGATGAGCGTCTCCCCACTGCTTTAAAGCAGTGCAATGGAAAAAAAATTATAATAACGGAAGTTATTATCATTTTATCTTTAGTATTCCAGTTGCTGCCAGATGAGGGCGGGGCAGGGATGGGCTCCCCACGTCACAGGGAGAAGGAGTGGCTGATGCTACACCCAAAGTGCGCATGACTGTTCGGCCGGCCGTCTGGGGCCAACCAAACAGTCATGCACACTTTGCATGTTCTCCACCCAGGCTGTATTACATTTTTTGTATAGGCCTCATACTACTGTAGCACCAGTAGTATGAGGCCTATATAAATATTATACTATAATATATCATGATATAGATGAAGCACAGCAGAATTAGCCAACAGTTGAGTACCCCCAATTACATGAAATGTACCTGCTAAACTCCCATATACGCATAGTTTCATGGAGGTAGTAGCAGCCCGCATCTTACTTCTGCGGCAAATACCACACCTTCTGCTCCCCGCCAGGCAGTAGGAGGCAGAGAACAACATGGGGTACAGTGCCAGAAAGCTCACAGGACTGTGAGTTATCATCAGAGGAGAGATATAAAAGGATTTTATGTCAGAATAACACCATGAAACATGATGACCCACCAGAAGGCCAATGTGGGCACAATTAATGGTTTACAGGCAAGCATACAAAATTATATTGAACCAAAATTATTTCCCACCCATAGGACCACATTAAAATTACTGCTGGCCCTGCTTTTTTGCCAACTGTAGGGTCGCAACCCACACATTTCCATATCCTCACCCTTGCAAAGCATGCACAGTTAAGGCATATGCATCAAAACGTTAGCTTTCCACGTAACCAGAAGACCATCAATGCAATAGAAGCACATTTTACACCATCGTGGGTTTCCCAAATGTAGATGGTGCCATAGAATGCACATGAATACATTGCCCTGCAGTCTAGGAAGCGTGGGTTTCTAAATACAAAAATGTGATACACCATCAGTGCCCAACTGGCGTGTTCTGCAGACTGGTGCATCATGCTTTGCTGTGATCAATTCTCCCAATTCACATCTAGTGCCATGATCCTAAGAAACCTTGGTCTATCGTGCATCTCAGATATAACACCCTTTTGGGACATGATGTCATATTATAGAAGCCCACTGTAAAAATGCAGTCCCACAAACATCACACTCTAGAACATAACAAGTACCCTCAACACACTAAAGCAGGGTACTCCAAAGTCAGCCCTGGAGGGCCGGTTCCATGCCAGTTATTTGCATATCCCCATTTACATAAATGTAGTTATCTTAAAAATCTGGCATGGATCCAGCCCTCCAGAACCAACTTTGGAGAACCCTGCACTAAAGCAACACCACCCACTTTATCCTCTGCACATTCATGACATGGACAAGCACACATGGAACACACATGAAAACAATGGGTGGATATGTAGTTTGTGAGAATCAATGGTTGCCATGGGAATCACACATGGGTTTACAAAAATGTCATCATGAACCGACACAAAATCTTGAGAAATCTCATTGTATGTCCACTCGGCCATCTATCTCATACTGCGTGGCACATCAAGAAATGTATCACAGCTTCTGCATCTCTACCTTTTGAATATTGTTTCAGATGTCTCTTAATAACGTGGTTGCTGGTTGCGACTCTGCAAAACATCATGTTCGCTCCACTAAAGAAATGCCAGCACTAAACGTGCAACTTCGTGTATTTTTTACCCAAAATATTTACAACGCTGCTACATATACTACAAATCACACTTTACGAGAAACACTTTTTGATGAACTTAGATAGGTCACCCGTGTTCCAATATGTTTCTCCATAAAATTTTGACCAAACAGATTCCCTTTGTATGGAAGTCGAATTGTTCCATGTGTATTTCTTTTTGTCTACCATAGGGATTTGTGTGGTCAATGATCAGGTAAGGCTTGGGTATTTTGTTAATTAGCAAGGACTGGGACAATGAAGAGAGACAAGGTGATGGATGAAATGGCAGTCTACTAATTGCCAGTAATATCCTAATTACATCAATTCCAGCTCTTCCTTGTCACTGCCTTTGTGTCTCCTCTGTACTGCATCAAGAGCAGTGAGTTGGTCGCTAATGTCTAACTCCTTGGGTCTTGTCAACACAGGATGATTTGGATAAGCCAGGAGTAAATTACACACAGGTAAAAAACACTATTTCAGTGACAAAGGCACAAAGATAAACCCAATCAAAACACTACCAAATCAATCGAAAAGTTCAACAGGCAGCCCAAGTACTACTAGTACTGAGACTACTCAGCAGTGGACCCGGACACAACTCTAGACACTCTCAGCACTAACCCATGCAACGACTTCATCAGTTTCTTCCCCCACCCCCAATACCAAAATTAGCAGAAAACATGGCTTCTACAAAAACTCTAACCATTTTCGAAAGCCTCTGTGAGCAAGAAATCTCAAACCAGCTAGTTACAACCAGGAATGGTGCAATAACTTTCAGCACTCAAAGAAAAACAAAACAAAAAAAACAGCTTGGAGCGGGCAGCACATACGCTTTAAATAGGATTTTGGGGCATTTTCCAGTCATTTCACACTGCCAACAGGTGGCACCCTCAGGATGCTGCCTTACCTCTCCTTGAGGAAGCACCAGCCCTGGGTCCAACCTCCGCTCTGCTGAGCACTGTTATTCCTTCAGACTGATGTTGGGAGCACTTTTTCTGATCTCGCAGACTGTACTCTGGGTCCTCTGAAGACCATCTTTCAGGGTGTGCTTCTCCCAATTATTAGTAAAAAGAAGTCTCAAGATGTAGTGTACCATCTTTAAGGCCATCAACATCAAAAAATGAGAATATCTCCCAGGGAGCTTTTTTATCTGACGAGTTTGTACACAAAGGATCACTGGCCAAGCGAGTGTTGGAATAAAAATGTTTTAGCTGAGTTATCAATGCATTGTATGTCTTAAGTTAGCATTAGCGGCACCGAGAGAGACGATACTTGAGTACTGAGACTCCTCCATGCTGATTGCAGCACAAGGGAAATTTATTACATTTCCCGGGTGACCAGTGCCCCTTCCTCCTGACTGACCCTAGCACGAGTTTGTAATCTAATTGACAGGGTGACCAGTGCCCTATTCTTACTCATCTGCCTTCCTGACTCCTGGTACCCCTTGACACGAGACAACTATTTGCAAGCCATTAATGACGGATTCCTTGTCGGAGTCTGCATGACCCACTATACATTGACCATCAACATCAAGAAGAACTTTCCTAACCTTCGGCCAAATGTAAATGCCTGGGTCCCCAGAACCCATTGTCCTGAAGAGACCCCGTAACTCGAGAGGGTAGAAACGTCGTCGACTACAAAAGGAGGGAGAGTCCTAGGACATTAGAATAAAAAAAAATTCTAATAAGAGGATTGAAACTTTATTCCATAAGGGACCTCCCCCATTACTCCGATAACCTACTGCTTCTTTTTATTAGTCGCTGTATAATATGTCACTGTTGGTTATAGTCATTACTCTGGAGCACATAAGTCACTTCAATCACTTTTTATCTTGTATATAGTATGAATACACAGCTATTGCTTTACTCCTCTTTCATATGATTGTCCTGTGCAAAACAGAAGTTAAGCTCATCTTCGGCTGAAGTGGGCTTGATAGAAATTTTGTTGTATGTGGGCCTCAATTTCCAAAACGTTGATTGATTCCATATTGAACCAATATAATAACAGTGTTAGAAAGATACAATTCGCCGTTCTAACTGCTAACTCTAATTTGTTTGCAAGGAACTAATACTCCTTGAGTTATTTTTACATTTGTTGTCCAAATGAGTTCCTTGTGAACAATTGTTTGTTGGCTGATTAGCTATACCCAGTTCACAGGGACATATGGGTTGCTCTTGTTCTTTGTTAAAACCATATTATTTTCAGCCGCCATTTTGAGTCATGATCGAAATTAACTTCTGTCTCTCTCACTCTCTGCCCCAGCTGAAAGCAGCTGCAATAATTTTCATTTCTCCAAGGTTGAGCTTCGCTGTACTAATGAATATACTGTCTTTGTCTGTACATACCTTTCCCACTAGATAGGCCTGCTCCCACCCTCAGAGCGGCGGGTGCAGGCAGAGTGACCTTGACGCTGAGATAGCATGTGCCTGGTCTCAGGATTGAAACCCATCCTTCTGTACCTCCTCTGTTCACTAGCTACCAACTGGAAATTTCCAGTCAGGGCGTGTCTTTATTGGTTCTGAACTTAATGTATCACCATGCTTGCTGAAGTCAGTCCCTCTGCAGCAATCCCAGGAGGCTGGTCAGACTGGACTCCACTCAAGTGTACCTGAATAAAATATACTTGGTTTGTATTCTCTACTGTCTGACCGACTCTTCATTTGTATGGAAGGCTGAGAGGTGGTTGCGAGCGACCCGGGTGGCCCTAATCGGGTCACTTCCTTCAGTTGGCGCCCGAACAGGGACCCTATCGGGTGACCCATCCTCGCCCGCGGACGGGTGAGGAGGTCGGGGCCATTGTCAGGGGCGGACCAGAGATCCCTGCACGAGAGAGTCCCCGAACTCGCAGCTGCCCCGTCTGTCTGACCGGCCGGTGCCTCGCCCAGCGGTCATCCCAGCTGGGGTCCTGAACGGCGAAACCCTTGGATCTGACCGTTTGGTCCGAAGAGTTGGCAGTGGAGAATAAATTCGTTTGACCTGTGTGCACCAGGTGAGTTTGTTTTGGTTCTTTGTGAATATGGTACCATTATGGTTTGTATTTGGTGCGGTTTGAGGACCGCCTTTGGATTTGGTGCGGTTTGCGGACCGCCTTTGGAACTGGTGCGGTTTTGAGGACGGCTTTTGGCACAAAGTGTCTGTGAACACTTTGCCGGGCAACATAACGAATTTGGTATATTTTTAAAAATGCCCGGCTGTAGTAAATTTTGGGTTTCCTGTTGTCGTTGTTGTTCTGCTGATGGAAGAAAGTCAGCCAGCACCTCCGGAAGGCACTCCGAATTTTGACATGTATGTAAAACATGGCATTGGCCCTATTATGTTTAGTATGTTATGGCACAAATATACGAGGGACAATGCCGAGTTACAGTGGCCTTTGACAGGCACCTTTGATGAACAAAAAATTCGTTTTTTACAGGAGAAGTTGTTTGCGAAAAGGAGTAGGCAGTTGATGTTTGATTACCTCAGAACATGGCAAAAAGAGGCTAAACAGAGGCGAATGAAAGCAGAGAAGGAGGCCCGGAAGGAGAGGACGCAAACATTGACTCAGAAAGCTGTAGCGCATGATAGAGAGATGCAGGAGATAGGAATTGAATGTGCAGATAGGAGGTTTCGACTGAATACTGATAAATCATATGTAGCCCGAGAAGAAAACAACACTTTTGTAGAGGAACTGCTAGATGCTCGACCCCCACCTCCGTATGCCCCACAGAGGGTATATCCTGCCCTTCCCCAACAGGTCCAGCTACCCGGTTATTCTGTCTCTGCTGTTTCTGCTTCTGTTACTGTTGATCAGACTGCCTTGGCCACGACACCTCCTGTCCTTTCTTTGTCTTCGACATCTGTGGCAACTGTGACTGTTAGTACTCCTGCAACGCCTATTGCTTCGGAGTCTCTCTCTCCAGCCCTTACACCCACGACGCAGCCGACAATGACTTTAGTGCCTGCTCCCTCTGTTGTTACCCCCACTGTGTTCCTCCATTCTCCGACATTACTGAGTAGTGAGACACCGATGCGCGGCCCTGAGGATAGAGAGTGGATGAAATTTAAAGAGCGCATGGGGCGGACATTGGTCCGGTCTGATGTGGGCGATGCAGAGAAACAGGTGGTGGCTAATCAGGCAGCACAGTGGGCTCGTAACACCATTTACAGTGTGGAAGATGGTTGGAGTGTGATGAAAGATTATGAGCCTTTCATACAGCAACATGCCCTTAAGCACATGTTGGCTACTCTGATCGGTCTTTGGTAGCAGCATTTCAAGGGTGCAGCACCGCAGATTTTATACGATATTAGGGATCATGTTTATATTACTGATATGGAGCCTGCTCATGTCTTTGGTAATGTTGCAACATTGATTGCTTATCGGGGAAGGCTACTGGAGAAGAGCCCCACCCCGGGTTCCCAGTACCCGATGAGAGAAATGCATCCCATATATCATCCTGAAATACCAGAGCTACGGGATCAGCATGATGTTGTTACTAGACCAGGGGTAGCGGCCCGTTTCCAGGAACAGTGGGTTTATACTCCATGGAAAAGGAGTGAAGTCTTGTCCCTTAAAACTCAGCTACCTGACCCTAGGAAAAATCCTACTGCATATTATAAGGAATTGACTGAGGCAGCTTCATCAACAGTGATGACGCTTGCGGATATTGAAATGTTCTTTGGTTTGTTGGTGCCCGTTGATATTTGGAGGCAGGTCCATACACAGGATCACGTTGCCCAATTGGGTGGTACCTGGGATCAAATTAAGGTATGGGACCAGGAAAGGAAGCCCGGTGAGAAGCCTAAGGCAGAGATACTTGCTCTGCCTGGCCGTATTATCGCTTATATGCATTCCCTTATCCCACCCCGAAAGATTGATTGGGACAAGCTATCGGCCTGTCGTCAGAAGAAAGATGAGAGTGTGTCTGATTTTTTCACTCGGTTTGAAAGTGTGCTTTTGGATTATAGTGGACAGGACTTGTTGATTGAGGGTGGTATGCATTTGTTTGTTAGTAGATTTGTTTCAAATTTACTCCCCGAGATTGCGACTCATTTACAGGCTTCCGAGAGCACCTGGTCCACCTCTACTCCTTCTGTTATCTTGAACATGGCGCAGTACTACGAGCACAGGGAAAATGAGGATAAGGAAAGATGGAGAAAAACCATAAGGATTTGAAGACGAAGGTGTTGTTGCAGCAGGCTTCTTGAGGGAATGGTAGAGGACGTGGTGGTCCGGCCTGGCAGCTTCCTCGTACTAGCAGGAATACTACGCCCGTAGGGCCTAATCAGTGTGCGTACTGTAAAGTGGAGGGACAGTGGCGCAGCGAGTGTCCGGTGCTTTTGCAAAAGGTGGCAGTCCAAAGACGACTGGGTTCTCGTGGACGGGTTCGTGGAGATGGTGGCCAGGACAGGGCTCAGACAGCCGAGACATCACAGGGTCGTACTGATCAGAACTACTTTGACGACCCTCGGGGCAAACAGTACTACCATGATGACTATGATACGGATGAGGTGACTGGGATGTCTTACAGCTAGGACAGCCGGGGACAGGGCGAGGGACTAGTTTTGAAGAGGTCCGTACGTTAGTGCCGACGTGCATGGTTCGACTAAGGAGTTTTTGGTGGATACAGGTGCGACGAACAGTTCTATTTCTCATTTCTTGGTCCCTGGGGCGTCTCTCTCTGGCCATAATATTGTTTCGGTAGGATTTTCTGGTGTACCGGTTGTGAGCCCCATTTCCAAACCTCTTGCGTTGACTATTGATCCTTTTACTGTGGATTTGCCGTTTTTGTTGACGTCTAATTGTGGAGAGAATTTGATGGGTCCGGATCTATTGAAGAAATTGCATGCCACGATATATTGCTCCCCGGAGGGTGTCTACATGACAATGGGTCTGAATGTTGTGTGCGCTACGCAGTGTCTGTCTAAAGATGCGCCTCTCCCTGCTGAATTTAAGGATGTGCCACCCACTCTGTGGGCAACAGGCGACACAGATGTGGGTTTGTTGCACATATCACCTGTCTCGATTCGTGTCAAGGAAGGTGCTATTTTACCCCGTATTCCTCAGTATAAGATACCGCAGGCAGGTGAGCGAGCTTTGATAAAAATTGTGCAGGATTTGATTGAGAAAGTAATGGTTGAGGAGACGACTGCTAATGTCTGTAATAGTCCTATTCTCCCCGTTCTCAAGCGGACACCTTCGGGTCCCTCTGATATTCACGAAGATGTTTATCGCTTTGTGATTGATTTGCGTGAAGTTAACAAAATAGTGATTCCCCAGTTTCCAGTGGTCCCTGACATTACGACTCTCTTGACGATGATTCCTTCTTCTGCTAAATTCTTTTCTGTCATTGACTTGAAAAATGCCTTCTTCAGCATCCCAATTTATCCTGACAGCAGGTATCTGTTCGGGTTCACCCTAGCTGGTAGAAGTTTTAGATTCTGTCGCGCTCCTCAAGGCTATACAGAGAGTCCGAGTATCTATAGTCAAGCATTGAAAAGTCAGCTAGATTCTTTGTCGCCCATCCTCAGGTAATGTATTACTCCAATATGTTGACAAACTGCTTATCGCCTCAGACACAGAACAAGAGATAGTACGGTTAAATTGGAGCTCCATCTAGCTGACCATGGTCATAAGGTATCCCTTTCCAAATTCCAGTATTGTCGACAGGAGGTCACCTATTTAGGTCACCTACTGTTGAAGGAGGGTAGGAGATTGACCCCCATAGCGCATCATTACCATTGTGAAAATGCCTGTTCCGCGAACCCAGAAAGATGTGCGCACTTTTATTGGCATTACTTCTTATTGTCTCCAATGGATCCCAAACTATTCCCTACTAACAAAACCTCTGCTTGCACTAACCACTAAAGATGTGCATGAACCCCTGCCTTGGACGCCTGAATGCCAGCAGTCTTTTGAGCAATTAAAGGTTGCACTTTGCTCGGCTACGGGGCTTGGTACTACTAACTATACCAAGCCGCTCGTGCTGTATGTGCACGAGACGGCTGGTTGTGCGCTTTCTGTTCTAACCCACAAATTTGTAGATGAGCAACGGCCGTGTGTTTATTTCTCTGCTGTGCTTGACCCTGTCGCGTGAGCCCTTCCGAGCTGTCTAAGAGAGGTCGCGGCTGTGGCTGTCTCAATACGACAATCGGCAGGACTCGTACTTGATACCGACCTCACAGCCATGGTACCCCATGCTGTGGATACACTTTTGAATAAGACAAGGACGCAGCACCTCACCAGTGCATGTCTGACCGGTTACGAACTAACACTCTTCCAAAAGCACATTACGATCAAACGCTGTGCCACTCTGAATCCAGCCACGTTACAACCCCTCCCTTCTGAAAATGAGGAGATTGACATACATGATTTCATTTTTCGGACGGAGGAAGAGACAAAGGGACGGGTAGACCTGACTGATATTCCCTTATCTGACCCCCAAGGGGAACTATATGTCGATGGCTCTTGTTTTAAATTGCCAGATGGCACCACCACTGCAGCATATGCAATTACTGCGCTGCACACAGTAGTTGAGACATCATGAGTTTCCTATCAGTCCGCCCAAGCAGCTGAGTTAGTTGCCCTAATTCGAGCCTGCGAGTTGAGTGAGGGACTGGTTGTTAATATTTATACTGACAGCCAGTATGCCTTCGGGGTCGCCCAAAATTTTGGGCGGCTCTGGGCAAAGAGGGTTCCTTACTTCCCATGGGACACGCATTCAGCATGGTCCTCTCATATATAGGCTTCGGTCCGCCCTGACACTCCCTAAGAAATTGGCGATTGTGAAGTGCAGCGCTCATAAAAAGGTTACTGACAAGGTGGGTGAGGGGAACGCTTTTGCAGATCAGATAGCTAAGGAAACAGCCTGCACTAAAATGAAGAGATTGTTTGTAGCAGGTCCAGCTAGGTGGGTGCCCGAGTTCTCCATGTTTGAGGATACACTAGAAAACGTGAAGGAGATTCAGAGTGAGGCTACGGTGGAGGAATTAGCAGTGTGGCAAGAAAGTACAGCGAATTTAAATGATGAAGGATGTTGGATTGACAAGTCAGGAAAGCAGAGATGGATGTTGCCAGATGCATATGTTCTTCCTGTAGTGACAATGGCCCATGGCCCAGCTCATATCAGTGCTAAGGGTATTTGCAAGTTGTTAGACCCTGTATGGCAGAATGACAACATCTCCAAGACAGCTGCCCATTTAGTAAAATACTGCATGGTGTGCATGATGCACAATCCTGGCAAAGGTACCCCTACACCACCTGGTAATTTTGCACCTCCCACTTTCCCTTTTGAAGTCCTTCAAATGGACTTCATCGAAATGGACAGGGTCAATAATTTAAAGTATGTGCTAGTGGTTGTCTGTGCGTTCAGTAAATGGGTTGAGGCTTACCCCACTAAAGAGAATACAGCCATTGTGACTGCAAAGATACTCCTGAAGGAGTTCTTTCCTCGCTTCGGCTTGCCCCGTTTGATCTGGAGTGACAACGGAAGTCATTTCAATCCCAAGGTTAACCAATTAGTTTTTGAGGGACTACACATCAGACAGAAGTTTCATGCTGCGAATCACCCCCAGTCAGCAGGATTGGTTGAGAAGTACAATGGTACTCTCAAACTGAAATTGGCAAAGATTCAGGAGACCATAGGGTTGCAGTGGCCAGATGCTTTACCATTACCCCTTTTGTCCACCAGAGCGACAGCACATTCTAGGACAGGATTGTCACCGTACAAGGTCGTGTTCGGACGCCCGGCAAATGTCTGGGGCGTCCCGCGGCCGAATAAGTTTTCGGAAATAGATAATATCCTTTGCTGACAGATTACCTGTGTGAGTTAACTAAAAGTCTACGTTCTATTCACCAACAGATCCATGACTCCCTGCCACCTGTACCCGAGGGACCAGGACATGATATTCGGCCCGGTGACTTCGTCTTGGTGAAAAAATTCCACCGGAGAAAGAGTTTGGAGCCCCGCTGGAAGGGACCTGTCCAGGTCCTCCTTGCCACCCTCACAGCCGTAAAGATCGCCGGCCGAAAGAACTGGATCCATTCGCACCACTGCCGCAGAGTACCCCTGCCTTTGCCCTATGATCAATGAGTGAGGGATGGTATTGGGGACTCAGAGTGAGAGAAAGTTCCACGATTTATCCCTTTTTCCGATGCCAAGCTCACATGGACCCAAACGGATGCCGAAAATAATGGAGTATTAAATGCTGCAGTCCCCCGGAGATCAAAGCAATTAAGGAGCCCCTTTCCACCACCACTGACCCCTCTGTGCCTGAGTCCCTTTCCACTGACCCCTCTGTGCCTGACCCCCTTTTCACCGACCCTTCTGTGCCTGGAGTCACTAGGTACAATTTGCGCCCCCGACGGAGGAACAGTGCACCAAAGGAGAAGTCAGATTAGCTAGGGAGAGACTGCGCAAGTCAGGGTGTACTTGTCAGTAGTACCAACAGTGTTAGTTTAGGGTGAGACAAGATTGGTGTATTGTTCTGACATTGGACAGGATAAATCGAATGTGCTCCCCTGGAGGGGGGTACACTATCCTGGACGACGTGGGATTCATCGTGAGCTAGGACTGAGCAGCTCCACCGCCAGTGCTCAAGAGCGCCAACGTTGATGAACAATAGGAGTCTACCAGTGAGGCTCAGATGGACACTGGGAACACATGTCCCCTTGCCATCAGTTTTATTGCATTCCCCTTCCCTTGCTTCATAATGTATCCGTTTGGTCGGCCTCTTACGGAGGAAGAACAGCCATTTGCACCTCCGCGCCCAGTGCGGGGTTGGTCCACGAAAAGTAAAATAGTTTTTGTATTAATAGTTGTGATCACACTAATAATTGTATTAGGGATATCCTGGTTCCTGGATGAGAAGTATCCTGTGCATTCCTTGGTTGGTACAACACCGACTCCTCCTGAACACATTTTTGTCTTTTTGGCCCCTCACAAAGAAGAGCATCGAAAGTCTTATAAGGATAATGTATTCATACAAATGTTGCATCAGGCTCATGCGGTGACAAATACAACTAAATGTTGGGTTTGTGGATTACTTCCCTCAGTGACTCATAAAAGTGATAACTTGTTGTCTATGCCACTGTCATACATCAGTAGTTGCGAGGGTTGGTTTGCATTGCTCAGTATGGTGTGTCCCCATCCCCAATTCGATACTCTGGGTAGGACACCTGCTGATTCTCGCACTGTGGTACAGAATGTGCATTTCCATCATAGGGTCCCACCCAGTGGTCCAGCAGGCCAAGAAGCGTTTGGTAAATTGTTTTTAAGGACCTGCATGAATGCAAACAAAAGTGTAAAGAACGAGACATGGTCTCAAATGGAAATAGCTGAATTCCAAGGGTTCAACATGTCCGAGTACTTCCAGTCTTTCCCGGCTCGTAATGTTACTGAGGACAAGCCAATACCCGTGCCAGTGGTCAACACAACAGCTACCTTCTGTGTCCAGGGGGCCGGGAGGATAAAAGTAGGGGAGAGCAGGTGTAATTCCAAATATGAATTAAGAACGACCTAAAGTCCACCCTTAATACCACCCCCTAATGTCTATTTTATCTGTGGATCCCAAGCTTATGTCTGGCTCCCGGAGGGATGGTCGGGCAGGTGTTATCTCTCTTTTCTCCTTCCTCCTGTGTATATAGCTCCGTCCCACTATCATAAAAGTCATCAGCTGCAGCGTAGAAGTATATACTTGTTTCGAGTCAGAAGGGTTATTGACACGAAAGATATAGATCAGACAGATACCACTTTACAACAGTTTGAGAATGCGATGAAGAGTATTGTACCTTTTTGGGGCCCCATGGCCAATAGCCTCCAGCTTCGTAGGCTCACAAGAGTGGTGGAAGGGGTTATTAATACAACGGCAGGGATACTGACCAATATTACTGCTGAGCTTCAGGCTACGAGGCTCGTTACTTTACAAAATCGGATGGTGTTAGACGTCATCATTGCTGATCGGGGAGGGGCCTGTCGCGTTATTGGCAGTAGCTGCTGTGTGTACATTCCTGACCACGCCCCCAGTCTTTATATGCTGCCATACAGAAGTTGCATAGACTTTCATCTGACAAACACCAAGAAAATGATACTTGGACTCTCTCTGGATGGTTCTGTGGTATGTTCACGCACTGGGGTTGGAAGATTCTTATCTTTCTGGTTTCAGTTGCTGGCATTATTTTTACCTGTTGCCTTTGCATACATTGCCTCCCGGCTTGTTGTGCTTATTGTGTAAATACTCTGTCGCCTAGGCCAAAGACATCCGTCCATGACACTAATGCCACGATTATGATGATGAAAGATATTAATGACATTATGTTGATTGATGAAGGTATCTTTGAATATTGCCGATTCACACATCAGCTTGTAGTGGTAGCTATCATTTTCTGCAATATGTTATCTGTTTCTAGGTAGTAATAAAATGATTTAGCTACTGCTAAAAGGAGGGTCTGTTGGAATAAAAATGTTTTAGCTGAGTTATCCATGCATTGTATGTCTTAAGTTAGCATTCACAGCACCATTTTATTTTCAGCCGCCATTTTGAGTCGTGATCGAAATTAACTTCTGCCTCTCTCACTCTCTGCCCCAGCAGAAAGCAGCTGCAATAGTTTTCATTTCTCCAAGGTTGAGCTTCGCTGTACTAATGAATATACTGTCTTTGTCTGTACATACCTTTCCCACTAGATAGGCCTGCTCCCACCCTTAGAGCGGCGGGCACAGGCAGAGTGACCTTGGCACTGAGATATCATGTGCCCGGTCTCAGGATTGAAACCCATCCTTCTGTATCTCCTCTGTTCACTAGCTACCAACTGGAAATTTCCAGTCAGGGCGTGTCTTTATTGGTTCTGAACTGTACATAATGTATCACCATGCTTGCTGAAGTCAGTCCCTCTGCAGCAATCCCAGGAGGCTGGTCAGACTGGACTCCACTCGAGTGTACCTGAATAAAATATACTTGGTTTGTATTCTCTACTGTCTGACCGACTCTTCATTTGTATGGAAGGCTGAGAGGTGGTCGCGAGTGACCCGGGTGGCCCTAATCGGGTCACTTCCTTCACGAGGCATCTCTATAAGTGCGCCTAGACTCTGGTGAGAGGCCTTCCTCAGTGCTAGACTTTCTGCACCAATTCAGGAAGAAAATAGAGTCTAGTACATGGCAAGTGAAAACAAATCCTGGAGAATATTCTTGGGGGGCATAAGCTTCTGGCTACTGCACACACTCAATATAAAATGATACTAGAACAATAGGCAGTGTTTCCTCAAGGACCTCTAGAAATGTTTCTGGTAATTCATGCCTTAACTATTCTGATTGGATGCAAGTAATCAGAATGACCCCAACACTGGGCCTTATTCTGATTGGTTGAAAGGACAAGCATTGAAATTACGAAAACACAATGCTGATTCAGCAAATCTGATTGTCACTCTTTAAACCAATAACCATCAGTCCCTCTTCTGGCTGCTGATCACGTTTTGTGGTCCAGGAAAGGTGTGGTTAGACTTGATACAACTTTATTTTATTTTATTTTATTTATAAAGTTTTATAAAGCGCTAGCTAGACCCGTGGGTCTCAGAGAGCTTTACATACACAAAGGAAAAGAAAAAAAATTGCATTACATCGCAGGACATGAGGATACATAAAGATATAAGCAAAGACATAATACTTATGTATACAGTGAAGGGGAGAAAAACGCAGGTGGTTGAAACAGTCAGATAACCACCATCCTTGAAGGTCAAAGTGAGAGGGGAGTCCATTAGGTTATTGATGCCTAGGTTGGTTGACTTGGTCGGTAAAGTATTGGTTGAGGAGCAGGAGTTTCAGGTCCTTTTTGAAGCAAGAGAAGGAGGGGTTGCATCTGAGGTCAATAGGGAGTGCGTTCCACATCCTGGGAATGTTACCAGAGAAGGATCGGCATTGGGTCGTTTTCCTTTTCAGTTTCGGGGGGATGAGAAGAAGTGAGTTGGCGCTTCTCAGAGTTCTGGATTTTCCTGCTTTTACCAGTTTGCTGTTTAGGTAGTTGGGGGATTGGGCGTGTAGGGCCTTGTGTGTGATGCAGGCCAGTTTGTAAATACATCTACCTTCCATGGGAAGCCAGTTGATTGTGTTAAGGGTAGGTGTGATGTGTTCAAATCTTTTTACACCAGTTATGAGTCGAGCTGCCATGTTAAGGACTGACCTTAGTGGGGCTAGGTGAGCTTTTGGTGAACCTGTTAGGATGGCGTTCCCATAGTCCAGTTTAGAAAGGACTAGGGATTCTACTATTGTCTTGAGATCATCTTGGGGAATGAAAGGTTTAATTTTCTTGAGGTGTTTTAGAGAGTAAAGCGCACCTTTTGCAGAGTTCTTGATGTGGTCTTTCATTGACAGGTTCTTATCTAGGGTAATGCCTAGTGACTTTACCGAGTCGGATAGGACGAGGGAGCAGTTTAGAGCATCAAGGTTCTTGAGCCAGTCTTGAATAGGTCGGTGGTTACTTTTCGGACAGAACAGTATTAATTCCGTTTTGTCCAGGTTCAGCTTTAAGTGGTTTGCGTTAAACGAGGTTTGGATCTTGGTTAGCGTGACATTGAGGTGTCGGACGTCACGAGGTGATTTGATTTTGTAGTATATTTGTGTGTCATCTGCATAAAGGTGGTATTGAACCCCTGCTTGTTTCAGAATAATTGCAAGGGGTTGCATGAAGAGATTGAAGAGGGATGGCGAGAGGATCGATCCTTGCGGGACTCCAAGTTTGACTCGTGTTGGTACCGAGAGGCAGGAGTTGATTTTAATTTGTTGCGAACGGTGCTGAAGGAAGGAAGTGAACCATTCTAGTACTGTGCCATTAATGCCAGAGCGCCTCTTCAGAGTCTCAAGTAGAGCTGGATGGTTTATTGTGTTGAATGCCGCTGATAAGTCAATAAGGATGAGGAGACAGGCTTCACCTTCATCTAAGGCTCTGTGGATATCGTCTGAAATATTGAGCATCGCTGTTTCAGTGCTACAACCTTTCCTGAAACCCGATTGAAAGGTGTCAAGGAGGTTGAAGTCATCAATATGTTTGTTAAGTTGTTGGAGAACGCACTTCTCTAATGTTTTAGCTAGGAACGGAAGGTTGGAGATAGGTCTGAGGTTGTTGAGCTTGTTGGGGTCGGCTCCTGGTTTCTTGATTATAGGTGTGATTTGTCCTAGATGTAGGGCAATAGCTCACTTAATTTCCACGACGGCCCCCAGCGCCTTGAGACCCGTAAGGGTGAGTAGTTTGCGCTTTACAAATACAGATTTTTAGGGAGTCTGGGACGCAACCTGATGTGAGAGAGGCGTTGATGATTTTTGTCCAGAAAGGGACAATGATGTGGTTGAGTGGTTAATTTCCTGTGTTAGGCAAACAATCTGCCATTTTCTCTAGGCCACACGCAAACCAGGTATTGGTCGTTTCTCAAAATAAATTCCTAACGACTATTGGGCAAAATCGTTTCGAGACCCCCATTCAGACCATATTGATTCCTGCACCCCACTACCCCACCTGTGTACTGCTCCTGAGCTGTGCTACCATCCTATGTCCTGTCACCATGCCTATGCCCCAGAAGAAATTTCTTTTCTCCTTGCCAAGCTATGCGTCGCTGGAAACGTCCACATCTGGAGCACCAGTAGCCGAGGCTCTGGGAGTCGGTTCAGGTCAAATAAACATTAGCCCAGAACAGAAGCCACTTCAGATATTCCAGCCTTAGGAAAGTCAAGTCTCCCAATTTCCCTCAGAGCAGGAACTCCCTCCGAGCTTCATAAACACTGTCAATAAACTCGTGACTGCCAGGCCTGGCTCTGCCCGCAGAAGACCTGAGGCCGGGGACTTCATAAGGCCTTTGTGGGATTTTGGCAAAGAAGCTGGTATTAGGGGTGTGGTTGGAGCGGCAGCAAACTCTGTTCTACTGCCCCCACTTAGCTGAGGTATCTAATTTAATTTTGCCATTTACAAATTATAATTTACTAAGCCCTGAAAATATGTTAAAGCATCAATTATTTTTGATGCTGTTTTCAATGCAAACGATGCCAGTTGAAATGTTTTTGACTAGCATCAACCCTCTTTGAATGCAGCGGCGGCTCCTCCTCTATGACAGATGAGGGTCGCCCCCCGCCAGCACCCTCAAAAACTTGTTATTATTGTTTTATTTTTCTTCTAACTAAGGGGCATATTTACAAGGGGATATCGCCACCAGAACGTCACATTTAGTGACGTTCTGGTGGCGATACCCCCTTATTTACAAAGCAGCGTTAAGCCACTTAACATGGCTTAACACCGCTTTCTTAATAAGGCCCCTATTCACGCAGCACTTAGCGTGAAAGGGGTGTGCAATGCTTGTTGCAGTGGGAGTTCCGCTGCAACACCCATTGCATTTTGACGCTGCCCCATATTTACAAAGATGGGGCAGCGCTAAAAACTAAGACCAGGGACTACTTGGTCTTAGAATGGCGGCACGAGGAGAAATTATTAATTTCTCTGTTGTTTTTTGCTCTTTCTATGCATGCTGCATTCTGCAGCACACATAGAAACAGCAACTCGCCTTCAATGATTGTTTATGTGCAGGGACACAAAGTTGTCCCTTCCTGCATATAAACAATAACCCCTGCAGTGCAGGCACCTTTGCAACATGGCGCACGCGTGCCTGCACTGGTGCTAGGCAGCTTTTTTTGCATCAGCGCTAGGGAAAATGTAAAGGTGCGCTGTATTTTTGTAAATACGGTGCATCTCAGCGTTTAAAAAATGTCAGCAAGTGGCGTTACCAATTTCTGAATAACACAGCACTCTGACATTTTATTGTAAATATCCCCCTGAGTGTGCCGAGTCTTGTGGGTGGGGCCAGGGGGATGACAGGCACTGAGGGGGAGTGGTATGCACTGCCTTCAGTGTGCATGTGGGTTTGGCCGTCCGTCTCAGGACGGCCAAACCGGCATGCGCACTGAAGCTGTCTCCAACCCGAGCTGTGTTGCCAGGTTGGAGACAGCAGGCACAGGCTCCCAGTCTCACTGGGAGTGCAAATCAAGGGCGCTCAGGCCAATCCTGATGCTGCTGTCTTGCTGCATGAAAGCAGCATCAGGATTGGCTGCAGGGGATTCTGGAAGCCTGCCTGCAGACAAGCAGAAGAGCCCGATGCGGCTGAAAGTAAGTTCTTATTTTTATTTTATTTCGTTGTTGTCCCCTCCGCCCCGCCACTTCCCTGACACCAGCCGGCACTGTTTGAACAATAGAAACATGGTCTATTGCAGGTGCCCATGGATGTCAGCAATAGCAACAGTAGCAGACATGAGAATGTCCTGTCCTTGTTTGCATGAGGAATGATGACAGATCCAGGCAGTTGTGCTACAGCTATTCTTTATTAGTCCATCCCTTTCTGTCGCTCGTTCCATGATCTCCTCTCATGCTGGCCCTATGCTATCCCTCGCTGCCTGGAATGTCCTTTGCTCTCTTGCTTCCTTCCTTTGTCCATCCCCACAGAGGAAGTGGTGCTCAGTGTCCAGCTGGCATCCCCATGGTTCAGGTGTTCTCTAGTCATAACAGGTGAGAGACCCTGGATTGAATGGGCACAGAGGCCATACACCCCTTGTGTTTCGAAAGTGGACCTCTGCAGGGAGAGATCAAGGATCGCATGTGGTTGGAGCAAGAGGTAGCCATATGCTGAATGGCTCTGCGTGAGTGACTGAGGTAGCGAGTCCGGCACTTGATGAAAAATTGTTGCAAAATGGCGCATGTTACACTGCGGTTCTCAATGAATTTGGTTATCCATCCATCCACCCATTTATCCATCTATCCATCCATCTATCCATCCATCTATCCATCCATCCATCTATCCATCCACCCATCTATCCATCCATCCACCCATCTGTCCATCCATCTATCCATCCATCCACCCATCTATCCATCCACCCATCTATCCATCCATCTATCCATCCATCCCATCTATCCACCGTCTATCCATCCATTTATCCATCCACCCATCCACCCATCTATCCATCTATCCATCCATCCATCTATCCATCCATCCACCCATCTATCCATCCATCCATCCACCCATCTATCCATCCATCCACCTGTCCATCCATCTATCTATCCATCCACCCATCTATCCATCCCTCTCGTCACCCCTTCCATCTTTCCTTTTGTGCTCTCGTTTCCATTGTTCCCTCTCCTCACCGTGCCAGCATACCATCCTCATGCTGCAGTATTTGTGGCTTTCTGCTTGAAGGCCAGTGTGTCCGATCAAAATCAAAGGAACCATCAACAACAGTTTATAGGTTTTATTTTATATACACCCCCAATGGTACCCGCCCATGATCAGGCTGCTAAAGTGGGGGGATGCATGACTCCCCTGGCTTGGACCCTGGCCTGTCTTGTATCTCTAAATTTAATTTCTCCAGGGAGCGTCCAGTCATTGCATGGACTTAGAGGCCGAACACCCGTTTTAATCTTAGAGATGCAACAAGTTTAAATAATGAATTGGTGCAATGGCTCAGCTCCTTGACATCCCTCGAGGTGGTCTGTCCAGAGAGAGGTAAGGGGTAAAATGTGCTTCTAGGATATAGAAATCCCCCTCACCCCCAGAATTGTCCTTTTCTCTCAGCTCTAGCAAACACACACAATGTATCTCTCTCATACACAGACACATTTACTAGTCTAGCTCCACGCACGCCTTCATGCTGGGGTAATTATACAGTGGACCTAAGCAAATATAACTGTGAATTTTGATGCACTCGTTCGAAAGCGCCTAAACACACCAGAGGGGCCGGTCCTCATAGCGCTATGTCCTCGCTGAGATGGTGCTTCCCTGGTGTTGTCAGGGTTTACCAGGACCGAGAGGGAGAGGTTCGTCTTGTGGAGACTGAAAGAGAAGGCAGCCATGGCGATCCCAAGGGGTGAAGGGGCGGGAGGTGTCTGAAGGGCACAGTTCCAGACCGCTGTATGTCACAGCTGCACACTCACACAGTGACACAGTATCCTTACACAGGTACATGGTAGACAGACCAACCCTGAGCATTGCAACACAAGGTTACAAAGTCACAGGCAGTGCAGCCGCAGAGTCACCTTGTGTCTCTAGTTAAAGTCACATGGTGAGCCTCGTCACAGGGCGGTCTGTTTTACACATACATTCACATACCCAGACAGATACCCACACAGTGACATTTTAGTTTAGTTGTACTCATGCAGACAGCACTGCCATATAAGTAGCACGTTTACGTACTCGCATAGATACACTGTCAGATGT
Organism: Calotriton arnoldi; assembly: GCA_963921515.1. NCBI lineage: Eukaryota > Metazoa > Chordata > Amphibia > Caudata > Salamandridae > Calotriton > Calotriton arnoldi. Next base: position 896,484 of record CAWUFW010007043.1, on the reverse strand, counting down.
GTATTGTAGCTACTCAGTCACATAGTTACATGTTACCATTACCACTACACATGTACCATTGACATGGTCACGTGGTTAGTAAAGCTGAAAGCCAAAGGCGGTTCATAGACTTCAGTGCTCTTCCAGCAGGCAGAGCCTCAGCTGGGATCACGCAGCAATGTGGAGGAACGTGGAAAACGAGGCATCAATGTTTACCACAGTTGTATCCAAGAAAGTAAGGGTTAACTCTATGAAGGATCCTCTGTGCTAACACTGAGTACACATCCTCCTTCCAGCTGTCGTGGGTTGCTAGGCCTCCCCTTATACATTCTAAGATGAAGCAAGGCCTTGAGTAACTCTTGGTAAGACCAGGTTAATTACTTGTACAGGTCCTTCCAGTACTTACCTGGTGCCAGGTTAATTACGTGTACATGCCCATGCAGTACTTACCTGGTGCCAGGTTAATTACTTGTACAGGCCCAACCAGTACTTACCTGGTGCCGGGTTAATTACTTGTACAGGTCCAACCAGTACTTAACTGGTGCCAGGTTAATTACTTGTACAGGTCCTTCCAGTACTTACCTGGTGCCAGGTTAATTACTTGTACAGGTCCTTCCAGTACTTACCTGGTGCCGGGTTATTACTTGTACAGGTCTATGCAGTACTTATCTGGTGCCGGGTTGATTACTTGTACATGTCCATGCAGTACTTACCTGGTGCCGGGTTAATTACTTGTACATGTCCATGCAGTACTTATCTGGTGCCGGGTTAATTACTTGTACATGTCCATGCAGTACTTATCTGGTGCCGGGTTAATTACTTGTACATGTCCATGCAGTACTTACCTGGTGCCGGGTTAATTGCTTGTACATGTCCATCCAGTACTTACCTGGTGCCGGGTTGATTACTTGTACAGGCCCATGAGGTACTTACCTGGTGCCGGGTTAATTACTTGTACATGTCCATGCAGTAATTACCGGGTGCCGGATTAATTACTTGTACATGTCCATGCAGTACTTATCTGGTGCCGGGTTGATTACTTGTACATATCCATGCAGTACTTACCTGGTGCCGGGTTAATTACTTGTACATGTCCATGCAGTACTTACCTGGTGCCGGGTTAATTACTTGTACATGTCCATGCAGTACTTACCTGGTGCCGGGTTGATTACTTGTACATGTCCATGCAGTACTTATCTGGTGCCGGGTGAATTACTTGTACATGTCCATGCAGTAATTACCTGGTGCCGGGTTAATTACTTGTACATGTCCATGCAGTACTTATCTGGTGCCGGGTTGATTACTTGTACATGTCCATGCAATACTTACCTGGTGCCGGGTTAATTACTTGTACATGTCCATGCAGTACTTACCTGGTGCCGGGTTAATTACGTGTACATGTCCATGCAGTACTTACCTGGTGCCGGGTTGATTACTTGTACAGGCCCATGCATTACTTACCTGGTGCCGGGTTAATTACTTGTACATGTCCATGCAGTACTTACCTGGTGCCGCGTTAGTACTTGTACATGTCCATCCAGTACTTACCTGGTGCCGGGTTAATTACTTGTACAGGCCCATGCAGTACTTACCTGGTGCCGGGTTACTTACTTGTACATGTCCATGCAGTACTTATCTGGTGCCGGGTTAATTGCTTGTACAGGGTCCTTCCAGCACTTACCTGGTGCCAGGTTAATTACTTGTACAGGTCCATGCAGTACTTACCTGGTGCCGGGTTGATTACTTGTACATGTCCATGCAGTAATTACCTGGTGCCGGGTTAATTACTTGTACATGTCCATGCAGTACTTACCTGGTGCCGGGTTGATTACTTGTACATGTCCATGCAGAACTTACCTGGTGCCGGGTTAATTACTTGTACATGTCCATGCAGTACTTAACTGGTGCCGGGTTAATTACTTGTACATGTCCATCCAGTACTTACCTGGTGCCGGGTTGATTACTTGTACAGGCCCATGCAGTACTTACCTGGTGCCGGGTTAATTACTTGTACATGTCCATGCACTACTTACCTGGTGCCGGGTTAATTACTTGTACATGTCCATGCAGTACTTACCTGGTGCCGGGTTAATTACTTGTACAGGCCCATGCAGTACTTACCTGGTGCCGGGTTAATTACTTGTACATGTCCATGCAGTACTTATCTGGTGCCGGGTTAATTACTTGTACATGTCCATGCAGTACTTATCTGGTGCCGGGTTAATTACTTGTACATGTCCATGCAGTACTTATCTGGTGCCGGGTGAATTACTTGTACATGTCCATGCAGTACTTACCTGGTGCCGGGTTAATTACTTGTACATGTCCATGCAGTAATGCAGTACTTACCTGGTGCCGGGTTAATTACTTGTACATGTCCATGCAGTACTTACCTGGTGCCGGGTTAATTACTTGTACATGTCCATGCAGTACTTACCTGGTGCCGGGTTAATTACTTGTACATGTCCATGCAGTACTTACCTGGTGCCGGGTTAATTACTTGTACAGGCCCATGCAGTACTTACCTGGTGCCGGGTTAATTACTTGTACATGTCCATGCAGTACTTACCTGGTGCCGGGTTAATTACTTGTACAGGTCCATGCAGTACTTACCTCGTGCCGGGTTAATTACTTGTACAGGTCCAACGAGTACTTACCTGGTGCCGGGTTAATTACTTGCACAAGTCTATGCAGTACTTACCTTGTGCCGGGTTAATTACTTGTACAGGTCCAACGAGTACTTACCTGGTGCCAGGTTAATTACTTGTACAGGCCCAACCAGTACTTACCTGGTGCCGGGTTAATTACTTGTACAGGTCCAACCAGTACTTAACTGGTGCCAGGTTAATTACTTGTACAGGTCTATCCAGTACTTACCTGGTGCCGGGTTAAATACTTGTACAGGTCCAACGAGTACTTAACTGGTGCCGGGCTAATTACTTGTACAGGTCCAACGAGTACTTAACTGGTGCCGGGTTAATTACTTGTACAGGTCCATGCAGTACTTACCCGGTGCCGGGTTAATTACTTGTACAGGTCCAACGAGTACTTAACTGGTGCCGGTTTAATTACTTGTACAGGTCCATCCAGTACATAACGGGTGCCGGGTTAATTACTTGTACAGGTCCATCCAGTACATAACAGGTGCCGGGTTAATTACTTGTACAGGTCCATGCAGTACTTACCTGGTGCCGGGTTAATTACTTGTACAGGTCCAACGAGTACTTATCTGGTGCCGGGTTAATTACTTGTACAGGTCCAACCAGTACTTAACGGGTGCCAGGTTAATTACTTGTACAGGTCCACGCAGTACTTACTGGGTGCCGGTGGTTGCAGGTGGTGGGCACTGGCACTCACTTTAGGGAACCAGAACTTCTTTTTCATCATCAGACTTGTGCCAGAGCAAGAGAGAAAGGGGAAGAGTGACAAAGGTTGAATGCAGGAATGGAAAAAGACCCACAAGCCAGAGATAAAGATACTAGAAGTGGAGGGAGGTGGGAGAAAGAAGCAAGAGGTGGAATCAAAACTAGGCAGCCCCAGTATTCAGGAACTCTGGCCTTTGGTAACACACCTATAGGGCTCATAAGGAAATCTTTTGACGCTGAACTTATTAATTTATTTTTTTACAAATTACTTGGGTATCAAGTTCAATTTTATTACTCTACGAAAAACACCCACAAATGTTTCAGGTCTTCTTTATAACTCGAGTTTCCAACTTCTTTTTAACACGTTAATGGTTCCTCTCTGAACTGTTCAAACGCTGCAAGTATTTTGCCCAGAACATCATGATTAAGGCTCCCTGTTTTCCGTTTTTACTGATTTTTACAGATAAATACAGACAGAAAAACATTTATTTTCTTGTCTGTATTTATTTTTAAATGTGGATAAAAACGGAAATTGGGTGCCTTTTGAGTGATTCTAAATACACTTTGCCATGACTGCCAGGTCAATAACTGTGTGGATTGTTAGGTAAGAGGGTTAAAAAAAGAATTTGAGTAAAGAGGCTTAAACAGCAGTAGATATGCACAAGGCTGATACTGAAATGTGTATATTTTCATATAAGTGCATTGATTTATCTTCTGCGGGTGTTCATATCACTGAAACCTGGCAGGCATTGAAGCATGACTGCATATTTATTGGTTAAATAAATGTGGGAATATACCAGTTTCAGCTTTATTTTTTCACAAAACCCATAATAAATATGGATAAATACAGATCAAGTTGACAAAAAAAAAAATATGTATAACACAGACGGAAATGTCAAAAAAATAAATACCATAACACCGGGAGCCCTAATCATGATCAGATTTAGGTAGTGCTAAGAAAGTCACATAGGACATCACTGCGCTGTACTTCTGAATAGCAGGTAGCGAGGAGTGAGGTCATCTCAAGTATGGAAACTGGTGGGGAACTGCAAAGCATGACTTGGGAAACACAGGGGAACATACCCATGCTCATCTTGTTTGTACTGCGGGGCATCCAGCAGGAATTTCTTTTCAGAGCAAAGGGCTGTAGCTCAGCTCTTCAGTTTTAATCTAAGTTTGACACATAGTTTCCATAAATAGAACCGTCTGCCAATGTCAAGACCTCACATTGCAGCAGAGTTTGGAGCAACCAATGGAATATTCTCAAAGGAGTGGTAATATGGAGCCCAAACTATTAAGGGGCTTATTTACAATAGGCCTGCTCTGGTGGCGCAGGCCTCTCAATCATATCTATAAGGCAACGCAAAGCCACCCTGCGTGGCTTTGCACGGCCCCATAGATATCGAGTAAAGCAAGGCAACGCAAAGCGCTGCCTTCACTTACTCTGCATCAAGGAAGCATTCCATGGGCGTTGTGGTGGGTGTTCCCACGCAACACCCATGGACTTTGATGCTGCCCCAGATTTACAAAATCACGTAAACCAGGGGCAGCGCCAAAACCTTACGCTTCCCAGAGCAGGCGTAACAAAGAGAAATGTTTTCATTTCTCCTAGTTTTTTCCTTTTTCTATACATTCTGCAGCACACATTGAACGAGGAAACGCCTCCACGGATTGTTTTTGTGCAGGAAGGTGCCCCTTCCTGCACAAAAACAATCCTGCTGACAACACAGACACCCTTGCACAATGGTGCAAGGGTGCCTGCATTGGCGCTAGGCACCAAATTGCGCGCCGGCTGAATGGAGAGCAATGTGCCTTATACCATGTGCCCTTTCCTTTTGACGGAGGGCAGCGTAGTAAAGAGACTTACTGCACTGCCCTGCGCCAAAAGCTTGTAAATGAAGCCCTAAATGTTCTTAAGCATCGCAAAGCCTGTGCTCCACAAAGTAGGAGGGTATTTAAAATTATGAGTTGAAAATATCTGCAGCACATGGGTCAACATTGTTATTCCTTAAGATTCACAAAAAGGGGCAGCAAAGAGATGTTTCCAGCTTTGTGTGTTATTTACACTGACGGACATGTATCAGTGGTGTTGGCCTTGGGTCCTACAGTGCCCAGGATGCAAGAAATTGGCACTCTTCTAAATCTCTGTCACATCACAAGATCTCTACCTCCTAAGACCCTCCTGTATCACAAAGAACTCCTGATGCCATATCTATATATATATTACCTACTGGCAGTCGCCAGTAGGTAGTTATAGTTAGGACCTTGTTTCTATTCAAAAAGCGCTTTTTCTTTTGCCAATATCTTTGGCGCCGCTTGACGAATCTTCACGAAATTTTCAAAACTAATGGTTCACTCAGGTCAGCTCCTGTCTTGAAAGTTTCGGGGTGATTCGTCAAGCGGGGGCCGAGAAAAAAGGGGGGTCCCAAAACGCGTGTTCCCCATGTTAATTTCCATGTGAACTTTAGACACAGCTACAGCCCGAACTGCTGAACGGAATTACACCAAATTTGGCAAAAAGGTAGGTCTTGGTTCAGAAAGCAACCTTTTTTTTTAAATGGTGTAAATCCGTTCAGTAGTTGCTGAGAAATAAAAAAAAAAAATCTATATCTGAGCACCGAGGAGGATTCGCGACTCCTCCCGAGCACGAGCTTCATTTGGATTGGCTGCCAACACTCCAAACCAGGAAGTGTTGGCAGCCATCTTGTGACTCGGTAACCGAGTCACAAGAAAACAGTAAAAAAAAAAGATGAAAAACAAGAAAAGGGGGCAGGGTAGAAACACCCTGACCCCTAGACCTGCCCAGGGGGTCCCACAAGGACCCCCAGGGCCAAAAAAAGCATTAAAAAAAACAATCGGCTGAATTCGCGCTGCGTGCGCAAATCCGGTTGAATTTTTTTTTTTAAAACGAAGTGCGGGCTCTCGCGCTTCGCTTTCTATAAGCCCCCGGGTGGGCCAGGTCCCGGGGGCAATGTGTATTTATGTAGCGGGGGCCCCTGCAGCCTCGGGGACCACCACCTCCCCGGGGCATTGTTATTTTATGTCGGGGGGCCTTGCGGGCCCCCCAATCCCCGGGAACCACCACCTCCCCGGGGCTCCAATTACATTAAAGAGTGTGGGGGGGCTCCTGCCCCTCCCCATACTGGGGGGGAGGGGCAGGACCACCACCTCCCCAGGGCACTAATTATTTAAATACGGGGGTCCGTTGCGGACCCCCGGGGACCACCACCTCCCCAGGGCTTTAATTATGATGGTAGGGCCCCCCTCCTGGAGCCCTAGATGGCCCTGGGGACCACCACCCCCCAGGGCCGGCTCCTGCAATGTCCCGGGGTGCCCACCCCTGGGACATTGCCGTTTGCTATGGCAGGTAGCAAACACTGCTTTGCTTCTTGGAAGCGAGAGCAGGAAACCTGCTCTCGCTTCCAAGAAGCAAAGCAGAATTGCTTTTGGGCAAGGAGAGCTGCATGTCAGCAGCTCCCCTTGTCCAAAAGCAATGCCGGCTCCCGCAGGATGCGCGGAGCCGGCAGGGACCGTGGGGGCATTGGGGTTCCCCCCACGTCCCCCATCAAAGAGGCCAGGCCCCGGGGGATGGGGTCCCGGGGCCAAAAGTGGCCCAGGGAAGGGGGGCCACGCGGCCCCCTTCCCGTTTTTTTTTTTAGAAAAAAGCAAAAAAATGCTCAGGCCCTGGGGGATGGGGTCTCCAGGGCCCAAAAATAATAAAGGGAAGGGGGGCCACTCAGCCCCCCTTCCAAACAGCAAATGTAAAAAAAGCCGGTGTCTCGTGGGAGGCCCCGTCCCCTCCCTGCACCACTGTGCAAACGCGCCTCCTGGCGCGTTCTAAGTTGGGGGATTAATTAAATCCCCTTGAATCCTGAGGGTCCCTGAGGGCAAACTAGCCCACCAGGTACCTTCAGTAAGCCCCACACAGCTGGATTGCTGAGAGGTGGTCCGAGGCCACGCCCCTTTTTACACCACTCTGCAAATGTGCCTCTTGGCGCACTGCTGGTGGGGCGATGAGGTCCTCTTGTGTCCTGAGGGCCTCAGGACTAAAGTGGACTTCATCCCCCGAGCAGCAGTGCGCCAGGAGGTGCGTTTGCAGAGTGGTGTGAAAAGGGGGCATGGCCTCGGACCACTCTCAGCAATCTAATTGTGTGGGGCTTACTGGAGGTACCTGGTGGGCTAGCTGGCCCCCAGGGACCCTCAGGATTCAATGGGACTTAATTCCTCAACCCAGAATGCGTCAGGAGGCGCATTTGCAGAGTGGTGGAGAAAGGGGGGGTGGCCTGTGTCCACCTGTCAGCATCCCACTATCTGGGGCATACTGAAGGTATTAGGTAGGGTAGTTGGCCTCTAAGGACCCCCAGCAGCGAAGGGGACTTTAATCCCCATCCAAGAGCGCGCCAGGAAGTGCGTTTGCAGAGTGGTGGGGAAAGGGGGCATGGCCTGCTATGAGAACTTAGCAATCCTGCTGTGTGGGACTTACTGGAGGTAATAGGAGGGATAGTTGGCCTCAAGGTTGGCCTTAGGGGCTAACTACCCCTCCTGTTACCTCCAGTAAATCCCACACTGTGGGATTGCTAAGAGGTCTTTGGAGGCCACGCTCACCTTTCTCCACCACTCTGCAAACGCACCTCCTGGCATAGTACTGGTTGGGGGATGAAGTCCACTTTACTCCTGAGGGACTTTGGCGGCCAAGTAGCCCTCCTGGTACCTCCTGTAAGTCCTACACAGCGGAATTCCTGAGCGCTGGTTGGAGGCCCAGCCCCCTTTCTCCACCACTCTGCAAACGCGGCTACCAGTTAAAGAAACATTTGTAATGTAATAGGTCTCGCATTTGCAAGATTTAGAGCTATTAGCGTTGTAAATCTAAAAGTGTTTTATTAATGTTTCTTGGAGTGGAGTGGATGTAGGTTGTGTGTAGTGGAATTATGTGGTATGTTGTGCAGTGAAATTATGTGGATAGAAAGTATGTGGTATTTAGTGTATAGGAATTATGTAGAGTGGGATTATGTGTTATGGAGAGTAATTATGTGGTATGGTAGTCTGTGTTGTGAAGTGGTAACCTCAGGTTTAGTCTTCCTCGTTTCCATAGAAGCTAAACTATGAACTCAATGAGAGTAAAAAAAGAAGGAATCACTGAGGAGCACTTCTGGACCTAGTCAGAGGTATGAACAGGGCCACTGGAATTATGTGGCTCTTTGGCTGCACCAACTTTCGCACAATTATACATTTTCCGCATTAGCCACATAATTCATCATCTGCTGCCTAATCTGCAGATTTGAACAAAAAAAGACTTGTTTCTAGCGCAAACGGCTCAAACGTTACCAAAAATGCAGCAACAAGTGTTACAGCGAGGTGGAAGGTCCTTTGTAAACATAAAATGGTTAACTGTTACTTATTGCTAAATGTGGGTGTTAAATTGGTACTAATGGTGTGCATGCCACTCTTGCTTCTTTCTGCGCCTCTCTTGCCTCTTTCTGCCTTTCTCTTGCCTCTCTGCACATCTCTTCTACTTTCTGCACCTCTTTTGCTTCTTTCTGCACCTCTGTTGCCTTTTTCTGCACCTCACTTGCTTCTTTGTGCACCCCTCTTGAATCTTTCTACACCTCTCTTGCCTCTTTCTGCACCCCTCTTCCTTTTTTCTGCACTCCTCCTGCCTCTTTCTGCACCTCTGTTCCTTCTTTCTGCACTTCTTTTGCTTCTTTCTGCACCCCTCTTGCCTCTTTCTCCACCCCTCTTCCCCCTTTCTGCATGTCTGTTGCTTCTTTCTGCACTTCTCTTGCCTCTTTCTCCACCCCCTTCCCTCTTTCTGCATCTCTGTTGCTTCTTTCTGCACTTATCTTGCGTCTTTCTACCTCTCTTGCTTCTTTCTGCACCCCTTGTGCCTCTTTCTGCACCCCTCTTCTCTTTCTGCACTCCTCTTGCCTCTTTCTGCACCTCTGTTCCTTCTTTCGGCACCCCTCTTCTCTTTCTGCACCTCTCTTGCTTCTTTCTGCACCCCTCGTGCCTCTTTCTGCACCCTTCTTCCCTCTTTTTGCACCCCTCTTGCCTCTTTCTGCACCCGTTCCTTCTTTCTGTTCTTCTTTTGTTTCTTTCTGCACCTCTCTTGCTTCTTTCTGCACCCCTCCTGCCTCTCTCTCCATCCCTCTTCCCTCTTTCTGCACCTCTGTTGCTTCTTTCTGCAGCTCTCTTATCTCTTTCTCCACCCCTCTTCCCTCTTTCTGCACCTCTGTTGCTTCTTTCTGCACCTCTCTTGCTTCTTTCTGCACCCCTCGTGCATCTTTCTGCACCCCTTTTCCATCTTTTTGCACCCCTCTTGCCTCTTTCTGCACCTCTGTTGCATCTTTCTGCACTACTCTTGCTTCTTTCTGCACCTCTCTTGCTTCTTTCTGCACCTCTGTTCCTTCTTTCTGCACTTCTTTTGTTTCTTGCTGCACATCTCTAGCTTCTTTCTGCACCCCACGTGCTTCTTTCTGCACCCCTCTTGCTGCTTTCTGCACCCCTGATCCTTCTTTCTGCTCTTCTTTTGTTTCTTTCTACACCCCTCTTGCTTCTTTCTGCCCCCCTCTCACCACTTTCTCAACTCTTGTTCCCCCTTTTTGCATCTCTGTTGCTTCTTTCTGCACTACTCTTGCCACTTTTTCCACCCTCATCCCTCTTTCTGCATCTCTGTTGCTTCTTTCTGCACTACTCTTGCTTCTTTCTGCACCTCTGTCCCTTCTTTCTGCAACCCTTGTGCCTCTTTCTGCACCCCTCTACCCTCTTTCTGCTCCCCTCTTGCCTCTTTCTGCACCTCTGTTCCTTCTTTCTGCATTTCTTTTGTTTCTTTCTAGAACTCTCTTGCTTCTTTCTGTATCCCTCTTGCCTCTTTCTCCTCCCCACTTCCCCCTTTCTGCATCTCTGTTGCTTCTTTCTGCACTTCTGTTGCTTCTTTCTGCACCTCTCTTGCTTCTTTCTGCACCCCTCGTGCCTCTTTCTACACCCCTCTTCCCTCTTTCTGCACTCCTCTTGCCTCTTTCTGTACCTCTGTTGCTTCTTTTTGTACTTCTTTTGTTTCTTTCTGCACCTCTCTTGCTTCTTTCTGCACCCCTCTTGCCTCTTTCTGCACCCCTCTTCCCTCTTTCTGCACTCCTTTTGCTTCTTTCTGCACTTCTCTTGCCTCTTTCTGCACCCCTCTTGCCTCTTTCTGCACCTCTGTTGCTTCTTTCTGCACTTTTCTTGCTTCTTTCTGCCCTTCTGTTGCTTCTTTCTGCACTCCTCCTGCCTCTTTCTGCACCCTTCTTCCCTCTTTCTGCACCTCTCTTGCTTCTTTCTGCACCCGTTCTGTTTTTCTGCACCTCTCTTGCCTGTTTCTGCAACTCTCTTGCCTCTTTCTGCAGTTCTCTTGCCTCTTTCTGCACCACTGTTGCTTCATTCTGCACTTCCCATGCTTCTTTCTGCACCTCTGTTGTTTCTTTCTGCACTTCTCATGCCTCTTTCTGCACCCCTGTTGCTTCATTCTGCACTTCCCATGCTTCTTTCTGCACCTCCCTTGCCTATTTCCGCATCTCACTTGCCTCTTTCTGCACTTCTCTTGCTTCTTTCTACACCTTTGTTGCTTCTTTCAGCAATTCTCCTGCCTCTTTCTGCACTTCTCTTGCATGTTTCTGCACCTCTCTTGCCTATTTCTGCACCTCTCTTGCCTCTTTCTGCACCTCACTTGCTTCTTTCTGCACCTCTCTTGCCTCTTTCTGCACCCCTCTTCCCTCTTTGTGCAACTCTCTTGCCTCTTTCTACACCTCTCTTCCCTTTCTGCACCACTCTTGCCTCTTTCTGTACCTCTGTTGCTTCTTTCTGCACTTCTCTTGCCTCTTTCTGCACCCTTCGCGCCTTTTTCAGCACCTCTGTTGCTTCTTTCTGCACTTTTCTTCCTTCTTTCTGTGCCCCTCGTGCCTCTTTCTGCACCCTTCTTCCCTGTTTCTACACCTCTCTTCCCTCTTTCTGTACCTCTCTCCCCTCTTTCTGTGCCCCTCTTGCCTCTTTCTGCACCTCTGTTGGTTCTTTCTGTGCTGCTCTTGCTTCTTTCTGCACCTCTGTTGTTTCTTTCTGCACTTCTCTTGCTTCTTTCTACACCCCTCTAGCCTCTTTCTGCATTCTTTTGCTTGTTTCTGCTCTTCTTTTGCCTCTCTCTGTACCCCTCTTGCCTCCTCCTGCACCTCTGTTGTTTCTTACTGCAGTGCTCTTGCTTCTTTCTGCACCTCTCTTGTAAATTTCTGCACCCCTCTTGCCTCTTTCAGCACCCCTCTTCTCTCTTTCTGCACCCCTGTTCCCTCTTTCTGCACCTCTTTTGCCTGTTTCTGCACCTCTGCTGCCTTTTTCTGAACTTCTCTTGCCTCTTTCTGCACCTCTGTTGCTTCTTTCTGCACTTCTCTTGCCTCTTTCTGCACCCCTTTTCCCTCTTTCTGCACCCCTGTTGCTTCTTTCTGTACTTCTCTTGCCTCTTTCTGCACCTCTCTTGCCTCTTTCTGCACACACAGGGCTACTTTTAAACTGACCTCAGGCTCAGCAGTGCACACATGCAAGTGCAGAAAAGGGCTGCTGGCCTCTAAACTGCCATGCCCTATTATATGCTAGGGACTTAGAGGTAGTTTTAATCCCCCTGCCCTATTATGTACTAGGGCCTTACAGGGGAGGTCATGCCAATCACAGGGGTACCCCAACCCATAGTGTACCCTAGTGTATGTAGGTGTTTTCACTGTATTCTAAGTGTATTTCAGCATAGCACTGGCTCCGGGCCTGGTTAGGCAGAGCCCAGGGTCAGTCAGAGTCAGTTACCACCAGTACCAGTCAGCAAAAATTTGGGGGGTGCCTAGGGCACAGGATGACTTTGCAACAAGGCCTCTTTCTGCACCTCTGTTGGTTCTTTCTGCATATCTCTTGCTTCTTTCTGCACCTTTCTTCCTCTTTCTGGAGTTCTGTTGCCTCTTTCTGCATTTCTCTTGCTTCTTTCTGCACCTTTCTTCCTCTTTCTGCACATGTCCTACCTCTGTAGGCATAGTTAGAAATTAGCATTTAAAAAAACCTTAGTAATTCACTAAAAGAACCATAGGTTTCAGGGACGTTATAGTTAGAAATTAGCATTTAAAAAACCTTTGAAATTCACTGAAAAAACCATAGGTTTCAGGGACATTATAGTTAGAAATTAGCATTTAAAAAACCTTTGAAATTCACTGAAAAAAACCATAGGTTTCAGGGACGTTATAGTTAGAAATTAGCATTTAAAAAACCTTAGAAATTAGCTGAAAAAACCACAGGTTTCAGGGACGTTATAGTTAGTTGGACATTTCACTCGTACAAAACCAGAGAAATTCGGCCGTTATAGTTAGTTGAGCTAACTATAACTCGCACCCCCACAATGCACTGCTGATGACGTCACATATTACATCATTCATGACATGGTCAGTGACATCACTGATGACATCTCAAATGACATCACTGATGACATCACTGATGACATTATCCACGTGATAATCTGATGCACCTCCTCACACCCTAATATAACCTTTGATGCACCCACTCTAAAATACAGACTACCATTTTCGAAACCATAGACACACCGATACCAGTTACTACATACCCACTCACTGATTCCTAGGTCTACACACACATCCACTCATTCACCCATTCAGTCACTCATACATGCAGTCAGTCATCAATACAGCACTATCATATGCACTCATACACCTATACAGACACTCACACACTGCAACTCATCCATAGAGTTACTCACACACCTAGTCAGTCATGCAAAGAATCAATCACACTCCCATTTACTCAACTATACAGTTATACACACACCACCTCACTTATTCATACAGATACTAACACATACTTACTCTCTTATACAATCACTGATACAAGCACACACTCATCCGTACAGCCACTCTCACAATCACTCACTCTCACATATAGTCATTTATATACTCCAACACTCACATATACTGCCTTTCACATATGCAGTTACTCACACATGTACCACTGAGACATCCATTCACTCACCAACACACCCATACACACACTCACCCACCCATACAGCCCTTCACAGATGCACTCTTGAACCCATACATCCAGTGAATCACCCACTCACACATCTATGCACAGAGTCACACACCCCCCACCCATCCACACAGACACTCAGGCACCCATACAGATACTCAGACAACCAATCAATAACCCATATAGACACTCATGTAGCTACTCACCAACTCATCTAGCCACGTACACACCAACTGACAGACTGATACAGACATTCACACAGTTTAGTCACTAACCCATGCATTCAGTAAGACACGTTTAATCACTCACTTATACAGTCAGTCACGCTCCTACTAAATCATCCATTCAGACACTTATACACCCACTCATTCTTCAATACACCTTGACATATATATATATAAAACATATTTAAACTTTACAGAAACACACAGTCACTGGATGATGTCATCAGTGATGTCATTTAAGATGTCATCAGTGATGTCACTGACCATGTCATGAATGATGTAATATGTGATGTCATCAGCAGTGCATTGCGGGAGCGCGAGTTATAGTTAGCTCAACTAACTATAACAGCCGAATTTCTCTGGTTTTGTACGAGTGAAATGTCCAACTAACTATAACGTCCCTGAAACCTGTGGTTTTTTCAGTGAATTTCAAAGGTTTTTAAATGCTAATTTCTAACTATAACGTCCCTGAAACCTATGGTTTTTTCAGTGAATATATATATGTATATATATACATGCATGTACTAGCTTGATTTGAACCAACACATCGATTGAATGCTTTGATTGTGCAAGACCATATCTTAATTAGGGGTGGGCGAAGAATTCTGCTCCGCCAGTGGATTTCACGGAGTTTTGCCCACTCCGCTCTCCGTGTGGAGTGCGGAGTTCCAAAAAACTCATGGAAGTGATGCGAAGGGGAGTTTTTTCTCTTGAACGACTCGCCAACGGTAAGTTGGCGAGCTCTTGCGAGAAAAAATAACGCGCTAGACCTCCTCCTGGCGAGATTTCTCATTGCGGGCAGTGGCGGCAGGTCGCGACCGCTCGCGTTGAGAAGTCTGCCACTCGCGTTGAGGAAGCAGCTGCTCGAGTAGAATGTCTACTTGAGTAGCAGAATACAGCAGCGCTCTCTGGTGTGATGCGTAGTGCCGTTCGCACTGATTTTAGAGCACGGGACAAACTCCTGGCACCAAAAATCAGTGCGAGCAATGCAACTTAATAGACTCCACCACTGGCGGAACTCGGCAGAGTGCGGCAGAGTTTTTCTGCCACTTCGCGGAGTTCCGTGGAGTGAAGCTCCACAGACTCCGCCCAGGCTTAATCTTAATAAGAATGACATTTGAATAGTCTTCGTGATTCCTGTGCGGTTTTGGAAAAAAGACCATATTTGAAAGCTTCACTAAGAGGGGAAAAGAGTACTTTTTGTACACTCATTAAGAAGTTTAACAAGTAGAGAAGCCCTTTCACCTTTAAAGTGTTTAGAAAACTCAAGATGTAGCTCATCTGGAACATGAACTTTGACATTTTTCAAAAAAGGTGGGAAGATGTTCAGCCCTTATTTTCTCGGCATCAATAGGTCCTTCTACATTAAGGTTGGGTAAATAATGTTTGTAAAAAAAAAGTGTATATATTCAATAGCTATATTCAGTTGTTATGGGGCGAACAAAAATGGAGACACTGAAGTTATTGAGTAGGATAGATCATCATCCTGAAATCTATGTACTCATACTAACAAGGAGGCGGCCTACTGATCAAAAGATACAAGTCCCTATGATTATACCCTCATGAGATAGACATAATATTTTTTCAAAGGACACTCGTCCACATAGATTGTGCTGCATACTTCACCATCAAGTTCTCGCCTGGTATGTACAATACATCTGGGTGGGCTCAACCTCACTTTTGGAAGGAGCGCCTTGGTGTTAAAGTTAAGGGATCCTTACAACTTAGTTAAAATTGCCTAAAGATACCTCCCTTCTGTGCTATACTTATTTCAAGGGGTCTTCTGGAAAATGAAAATCCCAATCAGATGTTTATGGAGATTATTAATATTTCCACATTTATATTCCAGGTCTACATGTTTCAGCCGGTCTTCGCCTTCCCAGTGGGTCATGGGCTTTCTTCAGGACCCGCCGAGATCCCTAATTATAATGGTATGATTAAATCACTGTTGTTGATAAGCTGAACCACACATCCATTTGTGCATCCACTACATTCACTTCAGTAAAGCTACTCAGATACTTCCTGGTCTTGATCTGCAAGTACAGGGAAATCAAAACAATATTATTTGTTCACATTAGTCAGCATTTTTCATAAAATGCCGTGCCATACACTGCACACATGGCTATTCGTGCATAACTGTGCTGAGTTATCATTATTCTTAACTACTTCATTCTATGAAACAATTGTGCAAGAGCTAGTTTCCTCCATTCTATCGCAATTGCTGTTGTTGCTTGTATAATGAAAACCATGCAGTGCTTCATCATTCCCGATCACTTAAACCATGCCCTCCACCGGTGTTGTATCATTGTAAACCAGCAATGACCACAACTGGGGTTTCTACATCATTTAATGTTTCTGCGATTGATCCTAGGATCAGATGCAGGGCTGGTCCTTTAGAGACGGGCAGATCCCTTCCATCAGTATCTTATATCTAATATAATTAATGTCTGTACTCTTCAAGTGCCGCAGAGTAATTACGTTCAGTAAAACACATACTTGTATATAGTACTAGTCCTGCTGCATAGTGGATTAGAGATGGGCGGACCTTGTAGACCCACTCTGTGGGTACAAATTAAATGAGGTACTAAGTCAATGTACCGCAGTGTCACTCAAGCTCACTTAGCAATCGGGAAAGAACAAACAGTTGAAATAACCGTAAACGTCACTGCGTCAAAGGCCCTTCCGGGTGTGGTGCCTAATTTGCGCTTCTAGCCCCTGAATAATATCTAACAGGGTTAGCACGCGTATTTGTGTACTCGATGTCCCCTGTTTGTTGTCAGTAGATGGCGTAAAGGATCACATTGACATTGAGTACTGACGTGTTACGTCAAGAATGAGTGGCTTCTCAGTCGCGTAGTGCGTTCACCATGCCAAGATGTTTGGCCATTTGTTGTTGTTCTGCCTTGAAATGGTGCACCACATCAGTGATATTATCTGTCCCCGTCTTGGTCGTTCTACACTCTATGTCTTTATTTAATATTCAGAGATCCAATACATCAATACTAGCGGCCTTTGTAGTTTAGTGATATGGAACACATCAGGGTACGTAAAATACCTCCTATTATCCTGGCCTGGTCATCATGATTAATGTGTAGGGTAAGTAATGTGTCTTTGACTGCTCCATCCTATTCTATGTGTGGCATAATATTATGTCTCTTGAGCCTACAGAAGTTGAGTGCCTCAAATGTTTAGTGTTACACCCAAACAAATATCCTTGACTGTCAATTCCAGTCCTTTACATTGCTCAGCATATTATTTCCTAAATGTACGGGAGCTGACCGGGTGGCGTAGTTGTGCACTATTACCCCCTGAGAAATGGATGTCACAGAAGGAAAGTCCACATAGTAATGACTCTACCTCCGGTTAAGCTGGTCCAGGGAATGTCATCTTAAAGATACCCCACATCCTGGAAAATTTATAGATCAATCGCTGTTCCTTCTTGAACAGGATTTTAGACAGTTTTGTGGTTGGCCCATAGTACTCCACTTGATCAATAACTGCCCATCTCAATTCAAACTCTGTATGTCCAGATGTTATGAAGTGGTTTACCATTTTTGTTGTCTTAGGCTTACATATAAGATTGCTGCAGTGTTCTCCTATATGTAGTGTAGATGTAACGAAAGCGTGGTCTGCATTATATTCACCTTAAGATGGACAGTGATTTAACCATACAGACATAATTAGGGATCTCTAGGGTCCTGAATAAAGCCGGGTCACCCACTGGGCAGACTGAAACATGTAGACCTGGATGTGAAAGTAATAATAATCTCCATAAAGATCTTATCGTGTTTTCAATTTGGCAAAGAACCCCTTGAAATAAACAGAATACATTTGGGAGGCATAATAAGTAATTTTTTTTTTCCAAAATACTTTATTGGTTTTCACAAGGTATACAGAAGGCGTATAGCCGGGTACGCAAGGATATCCAAGCAAAATTTTACAGTTACATTCATAATGTGAGTTGGTGCGCCTTAATGGGTAAGCTAGCCTACCTCAGCGAACAATGGCAACCGGTAATCAGAACAGGCAAAGGAAAGGAGAAAGGGAAGAAAAAGGAAAAGAAAAGAGAAGAGAGAAGAAAGGGAGGCACTACGGTTAGGCGAGCTGTAGCATCACATTTTGCATATCTATACACATGATTGCACAAGATAGACAGAGAATGTTATTGGCAGCTTTACATAACATGCCGGGCTGGTGGGTGTGCCCATGAGACATATCTCTAGAATACATTTATACAGAAGGAGCGAAGTAATATGATTCCTTGGTGAGCTCTTTATTCATGGAGGTTCAAAAGAGTCTAGAAACGTGTCTAGAGAGTTCCATAGAGTCCTGGCTGACGGTTTCCATGGGGAGCTTTGTAACGCTATGTTGTCTGCCCCTCTGAGATGAATGATCCAGTTTAACCAGCTCTTGTACGCCGTCTTGCTTGTGTCTTTCCAGTTGGCAAGAACCATTTTCACTGCTGAGGTTATTAACAGGTCAAAGAGGTCTCTGTCAGAATCATTTCTCCATTTTGTGTTTATGCCGGCCGTGGGCAAGTTGAAGGTGTCTCTGTCCATATTACATTTAAAAACCCCGCTTATGAAGGTAAATATTTTGTCCCAAAAAGCTTTGAGTAACGAGCACTGAAAGATAAGGTGGGCTAAGTCCCCCGTCTCCTGGTTGCAGTTCCAGCATGTTGCATCGTTTCGGAGCCCTAATGCAAATAAAAGGGCAGGGGTCCAGAATGCCTTGTGTAGTAACCAGTATTTGGTTTGGGAGAGAACCGGGGTAATCTTGTTACGTGAGACGGATCTCCATATTGAAGGCCAACCCTGCTCTCTTGGTGATTCTAAGGGTGGTTGTCCCCAGTAGGCTATGGCTTTGTCGTTAAGTTTGGAGGATTTTGGGCGGAGAAGTTTATATATCAGCGATACCTGGTGACCCAGTTTATTAATATTTGTCACAAATGAGGAGATTGAAGGTTGGGCGGTAAATAGTTTTGATTTTGAGATTGCTGCTTTAATTTTTAAGAAGTTGTAGAATTCAATGTCTATTTATTTCTGTTATAATACTGGTATTCTTGCATTTTTAATGGGAAATATAAGACTGCAAGTATCAGAATGCAAAGACATGACTGAGGAGGAAGGACTAATCATACCTGGCTTGGGGAAACAGGAACCTTTGGTATCTAAACATTGGGGCAGGCTCCGCCATGATTAACTGGTGGCCTATACCATCCAATTAAAATACAGCAGCTGATACACCCATTTTTCCTAAGGGGTTAAACAATGGTGTCTTTAATTTAATCCACCCATCCTGTGTTATGTCTGTTAAACCTTAATAGGATTGTTTAGTTAAAGGATCCTCACAACTTAGTTAAAAATTACTTATTACACTTTTTCAGACCTTCAAGTATAATAAGTAATTTTTAACTAAGTTGTGAGGATCCCTTAACTAAACAATCATATTAAGGTTTAACAGACATAACACAGGATGGGTGGATTAAATTAAAGACACCATTGTTTAACCCCTTAGGAAAAATGGGTGTATCAGCTGCTGTATTTTAATAGGATGGTATAGGCCACCAGTTAATCATGGCGGAGCCTGCCCCAATGTTAAGATACCAAAGGTTCCTGTTTCCCCAAGCCAGGTATGATTAGTCCTTCCTCCTCAGTCATGTCTTTGCATTCTGATACTTGCAGTCTTATTTTTCCCATTAAAAATGCAGGAATACCAGTATTATAACAGAAATAAATAGTACAATACAACAAAGCTTTATTGGCATGCCTCAATATACAAGTATTGCCACAGCTTGAATGCATACAGTATTTCCTTCACATATTTGTGTCTACAGTAATTGGTCCGTTCTGTAAAGTTTAATGGGAAGAAACCATCATTGTTTATTGTTGTAGTTTAGTTGCGTCTCTGTGGTACAGACACTAAGGGGTCGATTCCGATTCGGGCCGGAAATCTCTCCGACCGAGTGAAGAAATTCAAGCTTTTGCCACTGATATCAGATTGCTCACATCCCAGAGGTAGGGTCACAAACATTAACTTAAAAGACATCTAAACTATTGTCCTAGCTCTCTATTTCCAAACAACCCCCAGAGGAGCACTACTCAAAACAATGAGAATTAATAAAACAATCCAATTGCCTGGAGAGCCCAATTTAACTGTTCCAACCGCCCCTGCCTCGCCATTTATAGCACCTTGTATTCTTTTTATATTATTAATAGATTTTACCTAAGTTTACATAAAGCACTATAGGTTGAAGTGTACAATCAGATTCATAGTTTATATTAAACATTACATAATTTATCTCACATAAATTTAAAATACATTTGAGATTAAATGGTTAAGAAAAAGATTACAAAGTTTAAAAGACAATAATCAGTTGATTAGCAGAATGTTCATGCAAAGCAACATTTAATTTAAATTTTTTCGAAACGATACTATTCTGATAATATAAAGTATGTTAGAATCCATTGGTGCTTTTCATTATTTTTTAGCTTAAAAATACTACCTTTCAACGGAATATGTGGTAAAATGAATACCCCACAATGACTGTTGAACTTGGGGAAATATGATATTATATGACCCATGTACTAAAGTCTGTCCATGCATAAACAATCACAGGAAGTCATCAAAATATGCAACTTTTATTCGCAGTTTGACTAAAAATATCTTGCCTTTCCTGGCAGCTTATGCCAGATGAGTGCTGCTGACCAGGACAAGGGTCCTGAGCCTGACTGATTATTCACACTCTCTTTATGGAGGTTGTCTCACTTTTGCTATTGCCCACTTACAGCAGGTAACAACAAATCATACAGTAGGAGTGATCTACAGGCTGCAGACCTGGGATCATGTGATCCTAGTCACGGTGCACCTTCACTGACTTCCAGTACTGGCTGAATCAAGATTAAGATCCTACCCAGTTCAGCGAGAAGGCTATAGATAGTCGACAAGTCTGCAGATCTGCAGACCAACCTGCGTCTTACGATTAGTGGTATGCAAATGTACGTAGTCTGTACACTCGCAACTTTGGGAATTTAAAAACTGTTGATCATCGTGAAGTTTTTAGTTTTTAGTTTTTTTTGTCACAATCGGAATCCATTTCCACTGCAGAAGAATTCCTTGCAGGACAGACTGCTGCTCTCACTGGAGGTCCAACGCTCAAGGCAAACTCCTGCTGTCTATGGTTGACGGCCAGCCACCACCCAAGAAAGCCCTCCTTAGCATCATTCCTATGCCGTCTTTCTCCACGCACTTACACCAAAGTAACATCCCACTGCCCATTCTGCTGCTCTCACCATCCCCAAGGCAAGTCCACTGCTTGGCCCTTTCCCCACCAAATACAGCCCTGTTCTAGGCCTCAATGTCATAGCTATTCTCGAGCTGAAGTGGCCTGATAGTAATATATAATTATGATAGTTTCCTGCTCCAGGATGACCAACTCACAGGTCATTATGAAGCAGGAGGATGTCATATGACAATTTCCTGCTCCTGGATATCCACGCACAATTTAACCTGGAGCTGAAATTTCATCATTATAATGATTTCCTGGTAAGGGTGGGGAAGACTTATGTTATGTTATGTTATGTGGATTTGTAGGGTGCACTAATCACCCGTGAGGGTATCCAGATGCTTGAGCAGGTGAGTGGGCGTGTGGTCCCTGCAGAGTTATTTGAAGAGCCAGGTCTCAAGAAGTGAGGAGGGTGTCCTGATGTGTTGAGGTAGGTTGTTCCATTTTTGGGGTTCGATGTACGACAAACATTGACCTCCTGCTCTGCCTTTGTGAATACAGGGAGTGAATGTGAGTGAGAGTGTAGTGATGACTGACACGCTGGTAGATGTAAACCAAGTAGGTTTATTCACAGGTAGGTTACAGGTAAGATAAACTCCATCAGCAGATGTATAAATCCAAATCATAAGCCCACACCGGGAGCAGCCTGCTAGCTGCTCAGCCCCATCCATCCAACTGTCACTCCTCATCCAGTCACCCACACATTCCACTCATAGCCCACACACCAAACATTCCATTCAGAACACTCACACAGGCTGAGCAGCCAGGGACAGGGAAACATGGGAGAGGCAATCCATAACACCAGGATACTACATACCTCTTCCCTAATGAACAGAAGAATGGTGTAACGTAAGCAAAGCATAAAAGATAAAAACAGCATTTAACTATAAACATAAAATTACAACAAAGGTAAATAGTTCACAACCCAGGGATGAGAGAAAAACAACACCACAAAGGAAAAAGAACTAATAAAGATGAATCTAAAGCCCAGACCCAGGGATGGCGGGAAACACGCATCACGAGAGGGAAAGGAACAGAAGACCATAGAGAAAGACGGATAAATAATAATACCCATCTCCCTCTTCTAATGATAAAAAAATGAGTAGACATAAATATGTAATATCTCCATGTAAGGAGAAAAGTCAATGTGGACAGAAGGGACTAGTACCCAACGTCCTGCCCCCACCCTAAACAGGGGACAACGTGTAAATAAATGTGGACAGAAGGACTTAAACCCAATATCCTGCCCCAAACTAAAATAAGGGACACTAACTGTAAAATCATTATGAATTGAGGACAAAAGGGACTACACCCAATGTCCTGCCCCACTAGTAACTAAGGGACAACCTGTGAAGAGAGCATGAGAGCTCTCCAATGTGAGAAGTCAGACAGGAAGAAAACCCTGCAACAAAAACCCTTGCAGTGCAAGGGGACCACCCCTGCAACATAAACTCGTGCGGCGCAAGGCGTCTTAAGCACGCAGGGACACCCCTGCAACATAAACTCGTGCGGCGCAAGGCGTCTTAAGCACGCAGGGACACCCCTGCAACATAAACTCGTGCGGCGCAAGGCGTCTTAAGCACGCAGGGACACCCCTGCAACATAAACTCGTGCGGCGCAAGGCGTCTTAAGCACGCAGGGACACCCCTGCAACATAAACTCATGCGGCGCAAGGCATCTTAAGCACGCAGGGACACCCCTGCAACATAAACTCGTGCGGCGCAAGGTGTCTTAAGCACGCAGGGACACCCCTGCAACATAAACTCGTGCGGCGCAAGGCGTCTTAAGCACGCAGGGACACCCCTGCAACATAAACTCGTGCGGCGCAAGGCGTCTTAAGCACGCAGGGACACACCCCTGCAACAAGTCAAAAAGACCACCCTCACGTAAGGGTACACTGTAAATTAGCGTGGAATGGGACTGAGGACTCAGACATGTGTGACTGAAGTTACAAATGTAGAAATGGGAAAAATGTCCATAAACTTACCCCTGTAGGGCCAACCCTCACGTAAGGGTACAACGTAAAAGGTGTAAAATGGGACTAATAACCCAACCATGTGAAGAAACTGAAGCATAATGTAAAAAAAAACCTCAGGTGCCAACCTCCAAATGAGGTACTAAATGTGTATATGGAAAAATGACCCAAAAACCCACCCCTGTATAGGGCCAACCCTCATGTAAGGGATAGAGTGAACACCATAGTAGTACAAACTTAATACACACTTTCATGAATTATGTTGAGAAAATGCTTTAAAACACTGTAATATTATGTAAAACCTGTTTAACTATGCCAAAATGAACACATAGCTAGCATGCCAAACCCATCCCTGAAGTGGAGGATAACTCTATGACTGCCATCCACTAGAACTTGTTAGTCTACACATTACTAACAAATAACATGAGTCCGAAGAATCCGTTAAAGTCATATATATGGGCAGGCAAGCAACACCTGTGAGCGTTGTCTCACACGAGTTAACAACCAACAACATGACATTCCTTTTCGGAGCGAGAATGAAAAGTACCTATGAGTCCATGAAAATCCACGAGCAGGCAGACAAAGAAAGCGTGTAATTCTTGCTCCCACGACGGCGTTCCTGACAGGCTAAAGCTTCAATTAACTTTATTTAAAGCGTCACAACTGACGAAAACGTGGTTGGCAAAACGGAAGTAGAGCACTTGCAATTGTACTGAAGAATCGCCAACCTTAAGATGGCAGCACGTTGATCACGTCGCGCCGGGTGGCTCCCGGCGGGCAGGTTCTCCCCAACATTAAACAGCATCTGAGGATCCCTCGAGAAAGACAATACGTCACAGGGGCTCCGTGGAAGGCAGCAAAAGGCAGGTAAGTGCGCACGCTGGAAAATGCTCGCACTTGAATCTTCAAATGCCAAGGGGCGGTTAAACTGCCAATGTCTCTGAAGAGACCAACACTAATTGTCGAAAAATGCCCCCACTCGCAATGTTATAAATATTGAGTGAAAACAAGGGCAAACACGAAAAAACTTGTGCCATGAATGTCTCACCTCTCCTTGTCCCCAGGTGTACGCAAGGCGTAGCAGCTGTGTGGCCTCAGACACGTCCTCTCACATGTTCTTGATCTGCCAGACACAGCTAACGTAAAGACACTCCGCAGCTGGTAATTTGGATGCCAATGTCCATATACATCTGATTGTGTGCCTACATGCGTGACTCTGAGTAGGTTCCAGTGTGTAAAGAACACTACTTTAACGCAGGCAGAAATCAGGCATCCACATGTCGAGTTTGTAACACTCTGCGCAACATCCATAAGATAAAAGAAGAGGCTTACTGTATATGAAAAGTGTCTCTGCGCAGCATTCATGAGGTGTCTTGAAGTAGTGGCCTCTGTAGACATTGTACAGCACGCTTGTGTGGGGGCTGTCCGGTGTGATGGACACCGGTGGGGCTGTACGGCGCACTGTACTTGGTTGAGAAGGTCCTTTTGAATGATAATGTCTTTGACTTGACAGTGTTGAGTGGCCTCTTGTGACTCCTTTTTGATCCTTCTTGTTACTGTTGCCAGTGTCCGTCGATATGTCCTCATACCTGTAGAAGCTTCTTGCCGGCGATTTGTAGAAATCATTTTAAAGTCTTTAAAAGCCGCTTGAATCAAGAGTAGAGCGTGGGGACGTCCTTAACTCGTCGCCAAATTAAATGTAGTGATGACTGACACACTGGTAGATGTAAACCAAGTAGGTTTATTCACAGGTAGGTTACAGGTAAGATAAACTCCATCAGCAGATGTATAAATCCATATCATAAGCCCCACCGGGAGCAGCCTGCTAGCTGCTCAGCCCCATCCATCCAACTGTCACTCCTCATCCAGTCACCCACACATTCCACTCATAGCCCACACACCAAACATTCCATTCAGAACACTCACACAGGCTGAGCAGCCAGGGACAGGGAAACATGGGAGAGGCAATCCATAAAACCAGGATACTACAGAGAGTGATGGAGAGCATATGTGTTTGGCAGGCTGGTGAAAGTTTATGCAGCTGTTCAAGTATGCTGGTCCAATGTTGTGTAAGGCTTTGTATCTGCGTGAGAAGTTTGGATTGGCTGTGATTTTTTAATGGGGAGCCAGTAGAGCTCCTTGAGGTACGGTGTGATGTGGGTGTGGCTTGAGAGGTTGAGTAGGTTGAGTCTTGCAGTGACGTGCTGGATGGTCTGAAGTATTTGTAGGAGTTGCTTGGAATTTCAGGCCTACAGTGTGTTGCCGTAGTCAAGCCTGCTTGTGATGAGTGCTTACTTGATGGTTTGTCTGGCGTTCTGTGGCAGCCACTTGAAGATCTTTTGTAGCATGCATAGGATATGAAATCAGGAGGTGCTCACTGCATTGACTTGTGCCATCATGTTGAGTTTGTCATCTAGAGTGATCCCCAGATTTTTTGCGTTGTTGATGGGTGTTGGTCCTAGCCCCAACGGCTACCAAGTGGTGTCCCAGGGGAGGTCTTGTTTCTGAAGACCAGTACTTCTATCTTGGAAATGAGCTTAAAGTGGTTGGTTCTAACGTAATCTGCTACCATGGTCATGCGGTTGGTGAAGCTGGTTCTGGTGGAGGTTGTCTTTGTACATCACGGACAGGATGAGTTAGGTGTCATCGGTGTAGGGGATGATGTTGTTGCTTTGGGATCAGATGATGTTGGTGAGTGGTGCCATATAGACATTGAACAGGGTAGGGCTGAGGAGGACCCCTGGGGAACTCCGCAGATCTGTTTTTTGGTTTCTGATGTGGACTGTGGCACTCTGACCCTTTGGGCTTTTTCCAGTGAGGAAGGAGCAGATCCACTTGAGTAGAGATCCTTGGATGCCTACATCGTGGAGTCTTCTGATGAGAGTGTAGTGGGAGTTAGTGTTTAAGACTGCGGATAGCTCGAGCAGGATGAGAGTCGCTGTTTCTCCTTGGTCCACGATGGTCCAGATGCTGTCAGTGGCCGCGATGAGTGCTGTTTCGGTGCAGTTGTTCTTTCTGAATCATGATTAGGCTTTGTCTAGCAGGTGGTAAAGCTTGAGGTGGGTTGAGAATTGCTTGTTGATGGCCTTCTCAATTACTTTGGCTGGGTAAGGGAGCAGAGAGATAGGTTGGATGTTGCTCAATTGGTTTGTGTCGGCTGATGGTTAATTGAGGAGGGCGTTAACTTCAGCATGTTTCCAGTCATCCGTGAATGTGTCGGAGGTGAAGGAGGTGTTGATGATGTGGGTGAGGGCTGTCCTGATCAGTGATGTTCTCAGGTTGTAGATGTGGTGAAGGAATGGATCCACTGGGGCCCCTGAGTGGATGGACAGCATGATTGTCGCTGTGTCGTCTTTGGTGAGGGTTGTTCATTCGGTCAGGTGGCCGTCTTGGTTAGTGATGGGAAGGTTGGCTATGAGTTCTTTAGGGTCAGGTTGGTGTGTGAAGTTGCTGTAGATGTTTGGGATTTTGTTGTGGAAGAAGTTTGCTAGGTCGGCGCAGAGTTCTTTGGAGGGGGTGATGTTGACGGAGGCTGAGGATGTGGTGAAGTCCTTGATGATCGAGAAGATCTCCTTATTGCTGTTGGAGCTTCCTTTGATGTGCTCCACTAGTGCTCTATTCTTGATGTCTCTTAGTTGCTGGAGGTAGCGTCTGAGTGCAGCCTTGTAGGTTTTTTTATCAGTGGTTTCATGGTTGGCTCTCCATTACCTTTCCAACTGTTTACATTGCCTCATGGTGTCTCAAAGGTCCTCTGGTACCAGCTGGCCTGCTTATTGGATCTTCTTTGCTTGTTAGATTTGATAGGTGTGAGGGAGTCTGCGCAGTTCGTAGTCCAGGTGTTGAAATTGGTAATGTCCTTGTTGAGGTTGTCTGTGGGGTTAGGTTGATCTGTGCTGAGGGCGTTGAGCCAGTCTGTTTCTGAAATTTTGCCCCAGCTGCGGCTTGGTAAGCTGATACTAATGGGTGCCTTGACTTGTAGTGTATTGATTTGGAAGTGGATGATGGAGTGGTCAGTCCATGTGAGAGGTCAGTCCATGTGAGCGGTGATGTGGATTTGTATTTGATGCTGTCGCTGATGGTGCAGATGTGTGTCCTGCAGTGTGTGTTGGTCCTGGGATGAGCTGGGTAAGCCTGATGTTGCCCAGGCTTTCAAGGAGTGCTGAGGAGCAGGGGTCAGTTCTGTCTTCCAGGTGGGAGTTGAGGTCACTGAGAAGTATGTAAGCCCTGGAATCGATGGTGAGAGGGGCAATGAAGTTGGTGATGAGGCTGGTGAAGGTGATTCGCAGTCCAGGTGGTCGGTAGATGAGGGTTCCATTCAGGGTGGAGAATCCAGACCTATATGAAGTGCAGATGTTCAATCAATGGGATTGCGTGCTCCGTGAATGTTGAACATTTGATGGATTCTTTGTAGATGATTGCGAGTCCTCCTCCTAGCTTCCTGTTGTGTAATCTTGTAGCCTGCTGGGACTGCCACAGTGATGTTGGGTGTCGTCGTGTGTTGAGTAGCAGGCATGCGAGTGAGTGCTGTCTTGTGAATTTGCTGTGGTGGGTGGGGTATTGATGGTGTTGCTCGTGTTTGGATGGGGTGTGTGAGCGGGTTGCTGACGGAGAACAGGTTGTGGGTCCAGGTGAAAGCTCCTACCTTGGAGTGTGGTTCAGTGTGGCAGCAGCAGGAGGAGGGGAATCTCAGAGGAGCACTGTGGAGTATCGCCAGGTGGTGGTCGGACCAGGGTTCCTGGCACTGTGCGCAGTACAGGCATGGACGAGTTCAGATGAGCTAGCCTTCTACACTCCTCCAGCGTGCCTGCTGCACGGTTGCACAGCGGCCACCATTAAGTAGGTCCTTGGAAGTGGGAGGAGCGGGGAGGTGCTGCTGAGCCATAAGAAGGAGTGGCAGGAAGACTAGGTGAGAAGGGGGAGAGGCAGGAAAACGTGTGGGAGGGTTAGGGGGCTGCGGGTAGCGAAACAGAAGAAAACATGTGAAAAATAGCACAAAGGCACAAGGGGTGAAAAGACAGCAGCAAAAAGCAGGTGAGAGAAAGACAAAGATGAGTGAAACAGAGGCACAAGAGAGCAGCAAAAAGCAGGTGAGAGAAAGACAAAGATGAGTGAAACAGAGGCACAAGAGAGCAGCAAAAAGCAGGTGAGAGAAAGACAAAGATGAGTGAAACAGAGGCACAAGAGAGCAGCAAAAAGCAGGTGAGAGAAAGACAAAGATGAGTGAAACAGAGGCACAAGAGAGCAGCAAAAAGCAGGTGAGAGAAAGACAAAGATGAGTGAAACAGAGGCACAAGACAGCAGCAAAAAGCAGGTGAGAGAAAGACAAAGATGAGTGAAACAGAGGCACAAGAGAGCAGCAAAAAGCAGGTGAGAGAAAGACAAAGATGAGTGAAACAGAGGCACAAGACAGCAGCAAAAAGCAGGTGAGAGAAAGACAAAGATGAGTGAAACAGAGGCACAAGAGAGCAGCAAAAAGCAGGTGAGAGAAAGACAAAGATGAGTGAAACAGAGGCACAAGAGAGCAGCAAAAAGCAGGTGAGAGAAAGACAAAGATGGCAAACCATGCAACGTCCATAAATGATATGTGTTTGCAGACTTGAACTGCCTACTCCTATGAAGGAAAGGTTTTGCCCTACTTAAAATCAGGCACGGACCCAACTTTAGAGGAGCCCCACTGTTAGAAACGTCAGGCATGAGGTGCTGTTTACACGTGCAGGGACACAGGCAATGGGATCTATTGCTAATTCCCGAGAAGAATCCAAGATAAAAATGCTTTTTAAGGAGTTTTAACATTTTTGGACTTTAAGACTGTCATTGTGCACATTTCTTTCACAGGATGGTGACACACAACCTGGCAACCCTGACATTGAGTCATGTGTGTGTGTGGTTTGATGGTGTGCCTGAAGGGACCTGTCATTGAGGGGTCATTTTCAAACCAATGGGCCATTTAATAGAGTGTGCTCGGTGCTGTAGAACAATTACTATCTGTTCTACAGTGTCGATAGCTGCCTTCCGGTAAGGGAAGCTAAGTTGACAGATAAAGGGAAGTGAGTCTGACTGGTTAGGAACAAATTTCACTACCATTTGGAAGGAACCCTTAGCTGGAGGGGACGGAAGACGAAGGCTCGTGTAGAGGCAATGGGATAGAAGGATACCTTAAATGAGCTGGGATAGGATCAACACGACAACCGTCTACTGAGGAAAAATACACGTTCTGATTTAGGCTGCAGGTCACACTATAATTGACATCAGTTTGGTTCCAGTTGAAACATTTCACTAAAAGATTCGACTCGAGAAAGCACCAGGCAGCATTTATTGAAGAAGTAAACTGGGGCAAACAGGCGGCCTCCCTAGCTCCTTGAAGCTAGGTGCTCCCGCAGCTATTTGCAGCCAACTTCCTGCGGGGAAAGGGTGCGTGCGTGCGTGTATTCGGTCACACTCCCTCTCTTGCACACACCACGCCTCCTGGCGTCAGCCCATGCATGCATTTGGCAGCTTGTCGCTGCTGGCACCTGTTACCCAGAAATCACGGCAGGGCTCTGCGCCAGGCCGAGACCATTGGGAGCCTCACCAAAGAAACGTAATGAACACGTTTATATTAAGCACTATATGGGGACAGGCGCTAGGCGCTGCTGTGCAGGCCGCCCAGGGCTAGGGCTCGCTCGGGGGCACGGGGAGGGAGCTCTACAGCACAGGTTCTTATCTGGACACCCTGGGATTAGTTTCTTCCTGTAACTGTCCTTCCACAAGGCACAAGCACTGGGCAGTGAGGGGCGTGCGTGCGCCTGACAGTCGCCCGTCTCCTGCCTCCAACACTATCTAGCTCTGGGCTCTGTCGATGAATGAATCGAGCCGGAAGGGCCTGCCCTCTGACACTGACAGAAAAGGGCTGAGAGCGGCCAACTGCTTCCCTCGAACTCCTCTCAGACCCTCCCCCTCCCCACCATCCCACCCCCGCACACAGATTTGGATTTCGGTGTAGGCCCTGATTCCTCTCACTGGCATCCAGTCCATTCTCACATTCAATCCTTGCTCTTGGAGGGTCGAGAGTCAGCTGCCAGTGCCTGCATTGCAAGCACAAGAAACAATTGATGGACGGAATGCTGGAGCATGGTGAGCAAAAAACGATGGATTTAGGCCCAGATCTCTGTACTGGGGTGAATGTATGACATTGTTCTGCATTCTGTCCATCAATTGTTGTTTTTGCATTTGTCACCCCGAGTGGGACGGGTATGCCCAGACGTGGGTCCCTTGCTCTCCATGCCACTGGAGTCAAGCTATCCTGGCTGATGAGGGCTGAAAGCCCGAAACCGGTCCTAGGATGCTTGATTCCAGTCCAGGGAGGACCAGGCCTGGCAGTTTTGGGCTGGACTGTTCCCATTGGGCGCAGGGTCAAGACTGATTTGCATATGGCTGGGTCCAAACTGGAATAGCATGGTGAGCAAAAAAATGATGGATTTAGGCCCATATCTCTGTACTGGGGTGAATGTATGACATTGTTCTGCATTCTGTCTATCAATTGTTGTTTTTGCATTTGCATTACAAGCACAGCACATATTCCATCCCCCCTTCTCTACCTGTGTGTGGAGTAAAGTCCTCACTGTCTCACTTCCGGGACTCCCCATCCTCACTTCCGCCCCACCACACTTCTCCTCTCTCCAGGGTCTCGGAGTTCTCAAGACTGCCCGGACGGAAACACGATGACGCCACAAATTTAACCTTATAGAAGTAAATATAGAAATCACCTGTAAATAACGAAACATTGCTCCTTCTATTGAACCCCAAACGCTTTCTGAATGGATTGGCACCCTCTTACACAGCCTGGCAACCAATTCACTTTCTTGTTTCATTGATAAATAATTCAACTTTTTCGTCCTTGGAACAGATTACCTCAGCCTCCTAATCAGAACCACCTAATTTCCTTGAGCCACATTCTTTGTGCCATTTCAAACTAAAACGCAGCAGATTAATTTGTCTAAACATGTTGTGCCTGAAGACACGTGTAAGTCGTATTGGGTGGCAGCCACCAACTTCTGGCTGTGAATCGCTTATTTAAGTCACATCCTCAGCTGATGCTGATGCTGCTGGACTTCACGTCACTCTGGCCCAACTCATGATGTCCACCTTGTAGCACGTCCTCATCAATGATGATCTTAACCTTGGAGTCAATGACTCCCAAATTCTCTGGACTTGAGGAACCACTGAAGAGATTTACAGCCTGGATTCTCACCAGTGGCCTACACCTTAACTTAGTGAGTTTGGAACCACTGAAGAGATGGACAGCCTGGATTCTCACCAGTGGCCCACACCTTCACTTAGTGGGTTTGGAATCACTGAAGAGATGGACAGCCTGGATTCTCACCAGTGGCCCACACCTTAACTTAGTGGGTGTAGGAATCACTGAAGAGATGGACAGCCTGGATTCTCACCAGTGGCCCACACCTTAACTTAGTGGATTTGGAATCACTGAAGAGATGGACAGCCTGGATTCTCACCAGTGGCCCACACCTTAACTTAGTGGTTGTAGGAATCACTGAAGAGATGGACAGCCTGGATTCTCACCAGTGGCCCACACCTTAACTTAGTGGGTGTGGGCCATTTGCTGCTCTCTGTCACTCCAGATCCCACTCTTATCCATCTTCCAATGCCAGACGAATTTAACTTATTTAGACTCCTTGTGTTCATGCCCTAATGTTTAGGAGACTCAGTTTGCTTTCTTTATTAGTTTTCTCCCTCTGCATTATTCAAATACTTTTTTGCATGGAGTGTCACCACCCTCACCAATTAGGTGATTGGAGTCCTCTGTCTGAAAGCCAGAGTGAGCTTCTTCTGTTGTTTAGACCTGGCATTTTAGTTTATTTTGGGTGCTTGCTACTGGTAGTCCCTCTCTAAAAACGTGTGCCCTGGTAGTCCCTCTCTAGAAACGTGTGCCCTGGTAGTCCCCCTCTAGAAATGTGTGCCTTGGTAGTCTCTCTCAAGAAACGTGCGCCCTGGTAGTCCCCCTCTAGAAACGTGTGCCCTGGTAGTCTCTTTCTAGAAACTTGTGCCCTGGTAGTCCCTCTCTAGAAATGTGTGCCCTGGTAGTCCCTCTCTAGAAACGTGTGCCCTGGTAGCCCCTCTCTAGAAACGTGTGCCCAGGTAGTCTCTCTCTAGAAACGTGTGCCCTGGTAGTCTCTCTCTAGAAACGTGTGACTTGGTAGTCACTCTCTAGAAACGTGTGCCCTGGTAGCCCCTCTCTAGAAACGTGTGCCCTGGTAGTCTCTCTCTAGAAACGTGTGCCCTGGTAATCTCTCTCTAGAAACGTGTGCCTTGGTAGTCCCTCTCTCGAAACGTGTGCCCTGGTAGTCTCTCTCTAGAAACGTGTGCCTTGGTAGTCTCTCTCTAGAAACGTGTGCCCTGGTAGTCTCTCTCTAGAAACGTGTGCCCTCTGAAACGTGTGCCTTGGTAGTCTCTCTCTAGAAACATGTGCCTTGGTAGTCCTTCTCTAGAAACGTGTGCCCTGGTAGTCTCTTTCTAGAAACGTGTGCCCTGGTAGTCCCTCTCTAGAAACGTGTGCCTTGGTAGTCCCTCTCTAGAAACGTGTGCCCTGGTAGTCTCTCTCTAGAAACGTGTACCTTGGTAGTCCCTCTCTAGAAACGTGTGCCCTGGTAGTCTCTCTCTAGAAGCGTGTGCCCTGGTAGTCCCTCTCTAGAAACGTGTGCCCTGGTAGGCTCTCTCTAGAAACGTGTGCCCTGGTAGTCTCTCTCTAGAAACGTGTGCCTTGGTAGTCTCTCTCTAGAAACGTGTGCCCTGGTAGTCCCGCTCTAGAAACGTGTGCCCTGGTAGTCTCTCTCTAGAAACGTGTGCCCTGGTAGTCTCTCTCTAGAAACGTGTGCCCTGGTAGTCTCTCTCTAGAAACGTGTGCCCTGGTAGTCCCTCTCTAGAAACGTGTGCCCTGGTAGTCCCTCTCTAGAAACGTGTGCCCTGGTGGTCCCTCTCGAGAAACGTGTGCCCTGGTGGTCTCTCTCTAGAAACGTGTGCCCTGGTAGTCCCTCTCTAGAAACGTGTGCCCTGGTGGTCCCTCT
Source organism: Calotriton arnoldi (assembly GCA_963921515.1). Taxonomy (NCBI): domain Eukaryota; kingdom Metazoa; phylum Chordata; class Amphibia; order Caudata; family Salamandridae; genus Calotriton; species Calotriton arnoldi. The sequence goes on along the minus strand of CAWUFW010007043.1, from coordinate 863,557 downwards.
CTAGAAACGTGTGCCCTGGTAGTCCCTCTCTAGAAACGTGTGCCCTGGTGGTCCCTCTCTAGAAAGGTGTGCCCTGGTGGTCTCTCTCTAGAAACGTGTGCCCTGGTAGTCCCTCTCTGTGCCCTGGTAGTCCCTCTCTAGAAACGTGTGCCTTGGTAGTCTCTCTCTAGAAACGTGTGCCCTGGTAGTCCCTCTCTAGAAACGTGTGCCCTGGTAGTCTCTCTCTAGAAACGTGTGCCCTGGTAGTCCCTCTCTAGAAACGTGTGCCCTGGTAGTCCCTTTCTAGAAACGTGTGCCCTGGTAGTCTCTCTCTAGAAACGTGTGCCCTGGTAGTCCCTCTCTAGAAACGTGTGCCCTGGTAGTCTCTCTCTAGAAACGTGTGCCCTGGTAGTCCCTCTCTAGAAACGTGTGCCCTGGTAGTCCCTTTCTAGAAACGTGTGCCCTGGTAGTCTCTCTCTAGAAACGTGTGCCCTGGTAGTCTCTCTCTAGAAACGTGTGCCTTGGTAGTCCCTCTCTAGAAACGTGTGCCCTGGTAGTCTCTCTCTAGAAACGTGTACCTTGGTAGTCCCTCTCTAGAAACGTGTGCCCTGGTAGTCCCTCTCTAGAAACGTGTGCCCTGGTGGTCCCTCTCTAGAAACGTGTGCCCTGGTGGTCCCTCTCTAGAAACGTGTGCCCTGGTAGTCCCTCTCTAGAAACGTGTGCCCTGGTAGTCTCTCTCTAGAAACGTGTACCTTGGTAGTCCCTCTCTAGAAACGTGTGCCCTGGTAGTCCCTCTCTAGAAACGTGTGCCCTGGTGGTCCCTCTCTAGAAACGTGTGCCCTGGTGGTCCCTCTCTAGAAACGTGTGCCCTGGTGGTCTCTCTCTAGAAACGTGTGCCCTGGTAGTCCCTCTCTAGAAACGTGTGCCCTGGTAGTCCCTCTCTAGAAACGTGTGCCCTGGTGGTCCCTCTCTAGAAACGTGTGCCCTGGTGGTCTCTCTCTAGAAACGTGTGCCCTGGTAGTCCCTCTCTAGAAACGTGTGCCTTGGTAGTCTCTCTCTAGAAACGTGTGCCCTGGTAGTCCCTCTCTATAAACGTGTGCCCTGGTAGTCTCTCTCTAGAAACGTGTGCCCTGGTAGTCTCTCTCTAGAAACATGTGCCCTGGTAGTCCCTTTCTAGAAACGTGTGCCCTGGTAGTCTCTCTCTAGAAACATGTGCCCTGGTATTCCCTCTCTAGAAACGTGTGCCCTGGTAGTCCCTCTCTAGAAACGTGTGCCCTGGTAGTCTCTCTCTAGAAACGTGTGCCCTGGTAGTCTCTCTCTAGAAACGTGTGCCCTGGTAGTCCCTCTCTAGAAACGTGTGACCTGGTAGTCCTTCTCTAGAAACGTGTGCCCTGGTAGTCCCTCTCTAGAAACGTGTGCCCTGTTAGTCTCTCTCTAGAAACGTGTGCCTTGGTAGTCCCTCTCTAGAAACGTGTGCCCTGGTAGCCCCTCTCTAGAAACGTGTGCCCTGGTAGTCTCTCTCTAGAAACGTGTGCCCTGGTAGTCTCTCTCTAGAAACGTGTGCCTTGGTAGTCCCTCTCTCGAAATGTGTGCCCTGGTAGTCTCTCTCTAGAAACGTGTGCCTTGGTAGTCTCTCTCTAGAAACGTGTACCCTGGTAGTCTCTCTCTAGAAACGTGTGCCCTGGTAGTCTCTCTCTAGAAACGTGTGCCCTGGTAGTCTCTCTCTAGAAACGTGTGCCCTGGTAGTCCCTCTCTAGAAACGTGTGCCCTGGTAGTCCCTCTCTAGAAACGTGTGCCCTGGTGGTCCCTCTCTAGAAACGTGTGCCCTGGTGGTCTCTCTCTAGAAACGTGTGCCCTGGTAGTCCCTCTCTAGAAACGTGTGCCCTGGTAGTCCCTCTCTAGAAACGTGTGCCCTGGTGGTCCCTCTCTAGAAACGTGTGCCCTGGTGGTCCCTCTCTAGAAACGTGTGCCCTGGTGGTCTCTCTCTAGAAACGTGTGCCCTGGTAGTCCATCTCTAGAAACGTGTGCCCTGGTAGTCCCTCTCTAGAAACGTGTGCCTTGGTAGTCTCTCTCTAGAAACGTGTGCCCTGGTAGTCTCTCTCTAGAAACGTGTGCCCTGGTAGTCCCTCTCTAGAAACGTGTGCCCTGGTAGTCCCTCTCTAGAAGCGTGTGCCCTGGTAGTCTCTCTCTAGAAACGTGTGCCCTGGTAGTCTCTCTCTAGAAACGTGTGCCCTGGTAGTCTCTCTCTAGAAACGTGTGCCCTGGTAGTCCCTCTCTAGAAACGTGTGCCTTGGTAGTCCCTCTCTAGAAATGTGTGCCCTGGTAGTCCCTCTCTAGAAGCGTGTGCCCTGGTAGTCCCTCTCTAGAAATGTGTGCCCTGGTAGTCTCTCTCTAGAAACGTGTGCCCTGGTAGTCTCTTTCTAGAAACGTGTACCTTCGTAGTCCCTCTCTAGAAACGTGTGCCCTGGTAGTCCCTCTCTAGAAACGTGTGCCCTGGTGGTCCCTCTCTAGAAACGTGTGCCCTGGTGGTCCCTCTCTAGAAACGTGTGCCCTGGTAGTCCCTCTCTAGAAACGTGTGCCCTGGTAGTCTCTCTCTAGAAACGTGTACCTTGGTAGTCCCTCTCTAGAAACGTGTGCCCTGGTAGTCCCTCTCTAGAAACGTGTGCCCTGGTGGTCTCTCTCTAGAAACGTGTGCCCTGGTAGTCCCTCTCTAGAAACGTGTGCCCTGGTAGTCCCTCTCTAGAAACGTGTGCCCTGGTGGTCCCTCTCTAGAAACGTGTGCCCTGGTGGTCTCTCTCTAGAAACGTGTGCCCTAGTAGTCCCTCTCTAGAAACGTGTGCCCTGGTAGTCCCTCTCTAGAAACGTGTGCCTTGGTAGTCTCTCTCTAGAAACGTGTGCCCTGGTAGTCCCTCTCTAGAAACGTGTGACCTGGTAGTCTCTCTCTAGAAACGTGTGCCCTGGTAGTCTCTCTCTAGAAATGTGTGCCCTGGTAGTCCCTTTCTAGAAACGTGTGCCCTGGTAGTCTCTCTCTAGAAACGTGTGCCCTGGTATTCCCTCTCTAGAAACGTGTGCCCTGGTAGTCCCGTTCTAGAAACGTGTGCCCTGGTAGTCCCTCTCTAGAAACGTGTGCCCTGGTAGTCTCTCTCTAGAAACGTGTGCCCTGGTAGTCTCTCTCTAGAAACGTGTGCCCTGGTAGTCCCTCTCTAGAAACGTGTGCCCTGGTAGTCCCTTTCTAGAAACGTGTGCCCTGGTAGTCTCTCTCTAGAAACGTGTGCCCTGGTAGTCCCTCTCTAGAAACGTGTGACCTGGTAGTCCTTCTCTAGAAACGTGTGCCCTGGTAGTCCCTCTCTAGAAACGTGTGCCCTGGTAGTCTCTCTCTAGAAATGTGTGCCTTGGTAGTCCCTCTCTAGAAACGTGTGCCCTGGTAGCCCCTCTCTAGAAACGTGTGCCCTGGTAGTCTCTCTCTAGAAACGTGTGCCCTGGTAGTCTCTCTCTAGAAACGTGTGCCTTGGTAGTCCCTCTCTCGAAACGTGTGCCCTGGTAGTCTCTCTCTAGAAACGTGTGCCTTGGTAGTCTCTCTCTAGAAACGTGTACCCTGGTAGTCTCTCTCTAGAAACGTGTGCCCTGGTAGTCTCTCTCTAGAAACGTGTGCCCTGGTAGTCTCTCTCTAGAAACGTGTGCCCTGGTGGTCCCTCTCTAGAAACGTGTGCCCTGGTAGTCCCTCTCTAGAAACGTGTGCCCTGGTGGTCCCTCTCTAGAAACGTGTGCCCTGGTGGTCTCTCTCTAGAAACGTGTGCCCTGGTAGTCCCTCTCTAGAAACGTGTGCCCTGGTAGTCCCTCTCTAGAAACGTGTGCCCTGGTGGTCCCTCTCTAGAAACGTGTGCCCTGGTGGTCTCTCTCTAGAAACGTGTGCCCTGGTAGTCCCTCTCTAGAAACGTGTGCCCTGGTAGTCCCTCTCTAGAAACGTGTGCCTTGGTAGTCTCTCTCTAGAAACGTGTGCCCTGGTAGTCCCTCTCTAGAAACGTGTGCCCTGGTAGTCTCTCTCTAGAAACGTATGCCCTGGTAGTCCCTCTCTAGAAACGTGTGCCCTGGTAGTCCCTCTCTAGAAACGTGTGCCCTGGTAGTCTCTCTCTAGAAACGTGTGCCCTGGTAGTCTCTCTCTAGAAACGTGTGGCCTGGTAGTCTCTCTCTAGAAACGTGTGCCCTGGTAGTCCCTCTCTAGAAACGTGTGCCTTGGTAGTCCCTCTCTAGAAATGTGTGCCCTGGTAGTCTCTCTCTAGAAACGTGTGCCCTGGTAGTCTCTCTCTAGAAACGTGTGCCCTGGTAGTCTCTCTCTAGAAACGTGTGCCCTGGTAGTCCCTCTCTAGAAACGTGTGCCTTGGTAGTCCCTCTCTAGAAATGTGTGCCCTGGTAGTCCCTCTCTAGAAGCGTGTGCCCTGGTAGTCCCTCTCTAGAAATGTGTGCCCTGGTAGTCTCTCTCTAGAAACGTGTGCCCTGGTAGTCTCTTTCTAGAAACGTGTACCTTCGTAGTCCCTCTCTAGAAACGTGTACCCTGGTAGTCTCTCTCTAGAAACGTGTGCCCTGGTAGTCTCTCTCTAGAAACGTGTGCCCTGGTAGTCTCTCTCTAGAAACGTGTGCCCTGGTAGTCCCTCTCTAGAAACGTGTGCCCTGGTAGTCCCTCTCTAGAAACGTGTGCCCTGGTGGTCCCTCTCTAGAAACGTGTGCCCTGGTGGTCTCTCTCTAGAAACGTGTGCCCTGGTAGTCCCTCTCTAGAAACGTGTGCCCTGGTAGTCCCTCTCTAGAAACGTGTGCCCTGGTGGTCCCTCTCTAGAAACGTGTGCCCTGGTGGTCCCTCTCTAGAAACGTGTGCCCTGGTGGTCTCTCTCTAGAAACGTGTGCCCTGGTAGTCCATCTCTAGAAACGTGTGCCCTGGTAGTCCCTCTCTAGAAACGTGTGCCTTGGTAGTCTCTCTCTAGAAACGTGTGCCCTGGTAGTCTCTCTCTAGAAACGTGTGCCCTGGTAGTCCCTCTCTAGAAACGTGTGCCCTGGTAGTCCCTCTCTAGAAGCGTGTGCCCTGGTAGTCTCTCTCTAGAAACGTGTGCCCTGGTAGTCTCTCTCTAGAAACGTGTGCCCTGGTAGTCTCTCTCTAGAAACGTGTGCCCTGGTAGTCCCTCTCTAGAAACGTGTGCCTTGGTAGTCCCTCTCTAGAAATGTGTGCCCTGGTAGTCCCTCTCTAGAAGCGTGTGCCCTGGTAGTCCCTCTCTAGAAATGTGTGCCCTGGTAGTCTCTCTCTAGAAACGTGTGCCCTGGTAGTCTCTTTCTAGAAACGTGTACCTTCGTAGTCCCTCTCTAGAAACGTGTGCCCTGGTAGTCCCTCTCTAGAAACGTGTGCCCTGGTGGTCCCTCTCTAGAAACGTGTGCCCTGGTGGTCCCTCTCTAGAAACGTGTGCCCTGGTAGTCCCTCTCTAGAAACGTGTGCCCTGGTAGTCTCTCTCTAGAAACGTGTACCTTGGTAGTCCCTCTCTAGAAACGTGTGCCCTGGTAGTCCCTCTCTAGAAACGTGTGCCCTGGTGGTCTCTCTCTAGAAACGTGTGCCCTGGTAGTCCCTCTCTAGAAACGTGTGCCCTGGTAGTCCCTCTCTAGAAACGTGTGCCCTGGTGGTCCCTCTCTAGAAACGTGTGCCCTGGTGGTCTCTCTCTAGAAACGTGTGCCCTAGTAGTCCCTCTCTAGAAACGTGTGCCCTGGTAGTCCCTCTCTAGAAACGTGTGCCTTGGTAGTCTCTCTCTAGAAACGTGTGCCCTGGTAGTCCCTCTCTAGAAACGTGTGACCTGGTAGTCTCTCTCTAGAAACGTGTGCCCTGGTAGTCTCTCTCTAGAAATGTGTGCCCTGGTAGTCCCTTTCTAGAAACGTGTGCCCTGGTAGTCTCTCTCTAGAAACGTGTGCCCTGGTATTCCCTCTCTAGAAACGTGTGCCCTGGTAGTCCCGTTCTAGAAACGTGTGCCCTGGTAGTCCCTCTCTAGAAACGTGTGCCCTGGTAGTCTCTCTCTAGAAACGTGTGCCCTGGTAGTCTCTCTCTAGAAACGTGTGCCCTGGTAGTCCCTCTCTAGAAACGTGTGCCCTGGTAGTCCCTTTCTAGAAACGTGTGCCCTGGTAGTCTCTCTCTAGAAACGTGTGCCCTGGTAGTCCCTCTCTAGAAACGTGTGACCTGGTAGTCCTTCTCTAGAAACGTGTGCCCTGGTAGTCCCTCTCTAGAAACGTGTGCCCTGGTAGTCTCTCTCTAGAAATGTGTGCCTTGGTAGTCCCTCTCTAGAAACGTGTGCCCTGGTAGCCCCTCTCTAGAAACGTGTGCCCTGGTAGTCTCTCTCTAGAAACGTGTGCCCTGGTAGTCTCTCTCTAGAAACGTGTGCCTTGGTAGTCCCTCTCTCGAAACGTGTGCCCTGGTAGTCTCTCTCTAGAAACGTGTGCCTTGGTAGTCTCTCTCTAGAAACGTGTACCCTGGTAGTCTCTCTCTAGAAACGTGTGCCCTGGTAGTCTCTCTCTAGAAACGTGTGCCCTGGTAGTCTCTCTCTAGAAACGTGTGCCCTGGTGGTCCCTCTCTAGAAACGTGTGCCCTGGTAGTCCCTCTCTAGAAACGTGTGCCCTGGTGGTCCCTCTCTAGAAACGTGTGCCCTGGTGGTCTCTCTCTAGAAACGTGTGCCCTGGTAGTCCCTCTCTAGAAACGTGTGCCCTGGTAGTCCCTCTCTAGAAACGTGTGCCCTGGTGGTCCCTCTCTAGAAACGTGTGCCCTGGTGGTCTCTCTCTAGAAACGTGTGCCCTGGTAGTCCCTCTCTAGAAACGTGTGCCCTGGTAGTCCCTCTCTAGAAACGTGTGCCTTGGTAGTCTCTCTCTAGAAACGTGTGCCCTGGTAGTCCCTCTCTAGAAACGTGTGCCCTGGTAGTCTCTCTCTAGAAACGTATGCCCTGGTAGTCCCTCTCTAGAAACGTGTGCCCTGGTAGTCCCTCTCTAGAAACGTGTGCCCTGGTAGTCTCTCTCTAGAAACGTGTGCCCTGGTAGTCTCTCTCTAGAAACGTGTGGCCTGGTAGTCTCTCTCTAGAAACGTGTGCCCTGGTAGTCCCTCTCTAGAAACGTGTGCCTTGGTAGTCCCTCTCTAGAAATGTGTGCCCTGGTAGTCTCTCTCTAGAAGCGTGTGCCCTGATAGTCCCTCTCTAGAAACGTGTGTCCTGGTAGTCTCTCTCTAGAAACGTGTGCCCTGGTAGTCTCTCTCTAGAAACGTGTGCCTTGGTAGTCTCTCTCTAGAAACGTGTGCCCTGGTAGTCCCGCTCTAGAAACGTGTGCCCTCGTAGTCTCTCTGTAGAAACGTGTGCCCTGGTAGTCTCTCTCTAGAAACGTGTGCCCTGGTAGTCTCTCTCTAGAAACGTGTGCCCTGGTAGCCCCTCTCTAGAAACGTGTGCCCTGGTAGTCCCTCTCTAGAAACGTGTGCCCTGGTGGTCCCTCTCTAGAAACGTGTGCCCTGGTGGTCTCTCTCTAGAAACGTGTGCCCTGGTAGTCCCTCTCTAGAAACGTGTTCCCTGGTAGTCCCTCTCTAGAAACGTGTGCCCTGGTAGTCCCTCTCTAGAAACGTGTGCCCTGTTGGTCCCTCTCTAGAAACGTGTGCCCTGGTGGTCTCTCTCTAGAAACGTGTGCCCTGGTAGTCCCTCCCTAGAAACGTGTGCCCTGGTAGTCCCTCTCTAGAAACGTGTGCCTTGGTAGTCTCTCTCTAGAAACGTGTGCACTGGTAGTCCCTCTCTAGAAACGTGTGCCCTGGTAGTCTCTCTCTAGAAACGTGTGCCCTGGTAGTCCCTCTCTAGAAACGTGTGCCCTGGTAGTCCCTTTCTAGAAACGTGTGCCCTGGTAGTCTCTCTCTAGAAACGTCTGCCCTGGTAGTCTCTCTCTAGAAACGTGTGCCCTGTAGTCCCTCTCTAGAAACGTGTGCCCTGGTAGTCTCTCTCTAGAAACGTGTGCCTTGGTAGTCCCTCTCTAGAAACGTGTGCCCTGGTAGTCTCTCTCTAGAAACGTGTGCCTTGGTAGTCCCTCTCTAGAAACGTGTGCCCTGGTAGTCCCTCTCTAGAAACATGTGCCCTGGTAGTCCCACTCTAGAAACGTGTGCCCTGGTAGTCTCTCTCTAGAAACGTGTGCCCTGGTAGTCCCTCTCTAGAAACATGTGCCCTGGTAGTCCTTCTCTAGAAACGTGTGCCCTGGTAGTCCCTCTCTAGAAAAGTGTGCCCTGGTAGTCTCTCTCTAGAAACGTGTGCCCTGGTAGACCCCCTCTAGAAACGTGTGCCCTGGTAGACCCCCTCTAGAAACGTGTGCCCTGGTAGTCTCTCTCTAGAAACGTGTGCCTTGGTAGTCCCTCTCTAGAAACGTGTGCCCTGGTAGTCCCTCTCTAGAAACGTGTGCCCTGGTAGTCTCTCTCTAGAAACGTGTGCCCTGGTAGTCTCTCTCTAGAAACGTGTGCCCTGGTAGTCCCTCTCTAGAAACCTGTGCCATAGTAGTCTCTCTCTAGAAACTTGTGCCTTGGTAGTCTCTCTCTAGAAACGTGTGCCCTGGTAGTCCCTCTCTAGAAACCTGTGCCCTGGTATTCTCGCTCTAGAAACGTGTGCCCTGGTAGTCTCTCTCTAGAAACGTGTGCCCTGGTAGTCCCTCTCTAGAAACCTGTGCCCTGGTAGTCCCTCTCTAGAAACGTGTGCCTTGGTAGTCTCTCTCTAGAAACTTGTGCCTTGGTAGTCCCTCTCTAGAAACGTGTGCCTTGGTAGTCTCTCTCTAGAAACTTGTGCCTTGGTAGTCTCGCTCTAGAAACTTGTGCCCTGGTAGTCCCTCTCTAGAAACTTGTGCCTTGGTAGTCTCTCTCTAGAAACTTGTGCCTTGGTAGTCCCTCTCTAGAAACTTGTGCCCTGGTAGTCCCTCTCTAGAAACTTGTGCCCTGGTAGTCTCTCTCTAGAAACGTGTGCCCTGGTAGTCTCCCTCTAGAAACTTGTGCCTTGGTAGTATCTCTAGAATCTTGTGGCAAGACATTCTGCTATTCCATTGACATATTTCTCTGTTCATATTATCATGAGTCTTGTCCCAGTTGCTCTGGTGTCCGCAGTTTCTCAGGGGATTTAACTCTCCTTCACATATGTCAGAGGATTCCAGGGCCATCACTTTTTCACTTGTTGGGGCCTTTGGTGTATTCAAAGCTGTTGTGCTGCCTTCTCTTATTCTTGTAAAACGGGCAATATTTCTCACCAGAAGCATTGGCGTGAGCACGTGGCCTCGGCTATTGGATGGTCTCTTATGGTTTCTACTTTTCTCTGTTTCCTTTAGGTTTTATTTTTTCTTTCTAACTTTGGGATGGCTGAGTTCTCTGCATAGTGACTATCAGGGTAGAAGTGACTATTTCAATAGGCTGCTTTTAAGTCTTGTTCAGTGATACGAGGGCACTGCTCGTGCTGAGTGGTTCTATATCGGGGGTCCTCATCAGGTGCCTCATCTCTCTACAAATGTATTGTTATAGGGTGCTGAGAAATCTCTCCCCGAAGCTCTCCACTTTGGTGTCCCTGAACAGATCTTTCGTTCTCTTATCAAGTGATCGATACTTGTGTCCCTTCTATGCTCGGCCCTCGCATGGGCATAGTCTGTTCCTCTTGCTTCATCAGAGCCTACCGGGGTAGATACCACATCAACCAGAGCCCTGGAAGGTTTGCAGGTGGTAATAGGAGACTAGGACAGCGGAGGGCAAATGCCAGACAAATTCTTCGAAGACTTTATGAAACTGTGTAAGAAAGTTTGCTGCAGAGTCAATTTAACATCCACGGTTCCGTGGAACATCAACAACGCATGCATGCTACAGCACTTCAGCTATTGCAAATGTTTTCCATGAATTATCCCACATTATTATTTTTCTAAGGGATGCTCAAATTATCAGCCATTTTGGAATGCATCTTCATCACTACTAGCACCTATGAACGTGGAGTAGCCCCCCCCCACCCTCCACCCAGTGCCCCAGAAACTGTTGTCAGCAATGTGAACCAGTAGTTGACTTTCGAGAATCTAGGATACAAATGGCCAGTGGAGATAAATATATCAGATTCTCATAGCCAATGCAAATAGACCATAGCCTCACATTTTTATGTGGCTTCAATGGGAGCGTATAAAGCCAACCAATCACAATGCTGAATGTTTCTAGAATTCCGCATCCATTGACTTATCCGCAGATGATACAAAGTAAAGATTTCAGATGTCAGCAATGCTTTTACCCTTTGCAGTGTGGATTCGTTTCTTTTTTACTAACTATCTTCCAAAACAGAGAACAGATTTACACAAACGACTAAAATGGTCCAGACTGGAAAGTTCCCTGCCTTCCGGCCAAATCTGATGTAAATCTATCCCGTGGTTTGGACTGCATATGAGAACAAAATTCAACATGGGGATTTCGATCCATGCTGCCAAAAGTCTTCTGCTTGCATAACTTGTGAACCCCAGGATCAAGCCGTGCCAAATTTGGAACAAAGGGCCAGTATTAGGCTGGTCAAGTGTCTGCCAAATGACATGTAAATGTGCTGAAGTTTCTTAAGTTATCCACATTACAAAAATGAATCTCCTAAATCTCAATCATGTATATATGTATGTATGTGTATATATATATACACCCACACACACAATTTATTTCTCCTCCAAAGACTGCGGGTGCTGGCGTGCTTCCCAACTGTCAGTGGTACTAACAGAAACAGATCGTCCACTGTCGCATAACAATATCATCAGATTTAGTCCACCATCAGGAACGAAAACAGCACTCCGGTTACAGCTTCCAAAATGAATTTTCTATTAAGGCTGAAGCATATCAACGAGTTTTGGTTGAACACCGCAACCTTGATCATGATCAACGCCATTGTCTGTATTCACATTAAGTACTTCGCCTAAGTTAACAGCATAAACATAGGACAAAAAAGACAATGCTGGAAGTAGTCACCATCTTTAAACATATAAAAATACAGTTTTGTACATACCAACTGATTCACTTTGAAAGTAAACGTCCAAACCAAAAACATGTCTCCTCATGATTATCACATGATTAATATTAGATAGTGTCTGATTTACATGTGTAAAACCATTGCATGCTATAGATAAATAAATTTGACCTAAGGCTGGTATGTGCACTCTTAAAATCATATAACCTATAATTGCGATATTTGATGTTCCAACTCATTTTCGACCCAGCATATACCAGACCATGTAAACATGATCACACAATTCATATTGACATCATCATAAAACATTTGCCTGTGATAAAATTAACACCCCAAAATTTCTTAATTTGGCTCTAGATATTCATTCTGCCCAAGTGGGCTTACATATCAGCGCAAACCTTTCTGCTGCTGCATTGTCTCATGAATTGCCTCGATCCAAAACTCAAATATTCAAATAAATATAATTTTATTGCCAATGGCCTTGATCTGTCTAGCTAGATGTTTGATAACCATTAATCTAAACATGTATATAATTCCTCGTCCACGTTTAAACCATGTGGCTCCTTGCTGTCTATCTCTAATATGAACCTGGTCAACTGATAGTGCAATTGTACGTTAGTGCCATAGCACCAATCATCTACCCTTTCCTCGTGTAAAAATACAGTAACATTTATCATTTCTCACTCAATGCTGCCCCTAAATTTAAATAACTACTATATTTATCTTTGATTGCTAAAACCATCATGGTCGTTGTGTTCGCTGCCCCATAGGATAGACCAACAGAGCACACTGCACACACCCAACACACCTCAAATGTGCCTTGAATGGCTACCAATGGGCCAACAGCATTCAAGACCAGCGCAATTTCTTACAGAACACATTTATTTATAATTTTTATATTGAGGCACATCGAATCTACTCACAATTGCTTTAGAGGAATGGAAAAACTGTTAATTTGTATTTAATAATTGTGTTATATGGGTTAGTGGTGTCCTGAATCCCCAATTTTAGCAGCTAAAGTGGTGGTTGCCTCTGAACCCTATTGCCCGGTAAGCTGGGTTGCACTAAAATTACTATTTGTTTTAGAGATAAATAAATAACGTGAATATTGAGAAATGACAGCTAGAGCAGCAAATTGAGAGAGTGGGAGAGGGAAAGAGAAAAAAGAAAAAATAAGATGAGAAAAGAAAAAAAGATGGGCATAGAGAAACTGGAAATGAGATAGGGAAGAAGAAAGGAAGGTAGGAAGGAAAGGTGTAGCGAAGGAAGTGTGAAAGGAAGGAATATAAGGTAAAAGAAGTATGGAAGGAAGGAAATATGTAAAAAAGGAAGGAACCATGCAATGATGAATGAAGAGAAGGGAGATGTGGATGGATGGAAGGATCAACTGGTGATTGATGGATGGATGGATGGATGGATGGAGAGGTGGGTGCAATAATGGACAGAAGGGTGAAATAATAAATGGAAGGAAGACCAAATGGATGGCTGGTTGGTGAATGGATGGATCAACGTGAATGGAATGTCTCAGTAGTTGGAATTGTAAAAGAACGGTGGGTGGGTGCACGGATGATGAAAGGATGAAGGATGTAAATGTGGAAGGATGGATGTATTAACTGATGTGCAGATAAAATAATCATTGGATGGATGGAATGCGGAAAGAATAGACGGTGGGATGAAAACATGGATATACGGAATGATGTAAAGGACAATGGCTTGTGGTTCGGGGTCAAAGGAAACAAGTTTTCATTCACTGGACACATACGCTGAACTCTCTGTGGCACAAACAATTTGGCTACCGATTTACAGCACCACAGTATGGCTATGAGAAAAAGAACTGTATGCCACTAAGGCAAGCTTTGTATCCATGTGTGTACATTGTTCAAACTTGTATACAGGATTCAGGAATGCAAAGACATTTCTATTAGGGCCGGTGCTCTACAGACTTGCAGCGAGCTGGGAGCTCAGCTTACATTATTGACAGCGGTGCCAGTATAAAAATGTGAACACATGTTTGGGGGAAATTAACAATTTGGCACTACTTATAATTCTCCAAGAATGTTCCCTGATAATATGTTAATACATGCAGAGGCCTGAAAAGAAGATTGGTCACTGTTTGCTTTTAAAATAAAATAATGCACACAAAAAATGCAACTTGAAAAACTGTTTTGATGTTTTGCAAAACCATTGTACAACTTTAGATACGATTTCTCTGCGGCATCTTTTAGCAAAACATGCTAGATACATGACAATATTTTCTAAAAAAGTTTAATAATGTAGAAACAGCGTAAAATCTTTATGAGCAACATTATGGGCAATGTGAAAATAAATGAAGGGTCCAATTCCTTAAAAAAATTCACAATAGAGCACCTGCAGGAATTTGTCCTTGCATTGATTTAAATTTACAACTGTAAGAAATTTAGAAGAATTTGTAGAAGTAGATTTGTTAAAAGCACCCTTAGCAAACTTTTGTGAATCCATTTTCACATGAGCAAATATACACGTGCATAACTGCTTGTGTGAAAATCTGCTAAAGACTGCAAATTCACTTTCCTTAGACCACCTTTATTCCCACCCTGGAAAACGTATTACCCTACCCTTATCGGGGTCAATTTCCAACCTTTTCCAGTGCAGAAAGAGATGCAGAGTAGTTTGTGAATACCCTTTAACATGTATGTTTATGTGTGTGCACAGACTCACAGGGCATTCCAACCTAGGAAATAGCGCTTCCTGCCCACTTCTAGTCCCTGTATGCAGTGCTGTGGAAAGGTGGCAAAATCAGAACCTTGCACTCACTGCATGGCACTAAAAGGGCAAAGTGGATGAATTCGGAAGCATCTTGTTCCTTGCACAAGAAGATATTGTATAAGATTCCACATCCCTGAAACGTTTGGTTCAAAGTGGGAAGGGGAGTGGGGATAGTTTATTTTCAGCCTGGTCACTGCCTTGGTTGGATGGAATGTCTACAGCCTGGTTCTCCTCGCTCAGCAACGCCGTGTTACTTGTTAGTCAAGCTATTAAACTGAGTTACACATAACTCTGATCATTTAAACAACAGCTCAGATATAGATATGTCATAGAGTTGGGTGTCAGTGTGCCCACAACAGCTCTAAATAGCAAAACATGAGATGGGACACCTAACACACTTCCAGCACTGCACAGATGTACCACCTAGATGGATATTACTGTGCCCGCCACAGCCATTGCACACACCGTCAGGACCCACCAACATACAACAGTATGTGTGTAAACGGAGCTCCTCAACGCCACACAACACAGCCCATGAAAGCAATCAGTTGGCTATCCATGTTCGCAAACACCACCCACTGCATCAAGTAAATACACACATGTGCAAACTTGTATGATAATAAACCAGATGGCACATAAACCTCTTGGATATACCACAGGCCACACCCAGCAAACGGCCAACACATATCATGTTCAACAATCAAACCTCAAACATTGTCACTCTGACTCTCCAAATCACTTCTCATGAACATTGAAATATCCAGTCTGCAATTAACTCCTTTAAACCAAGGTAAGAAGACACCGTTCACAGTGTGGTTGTGAGGCTAACTCATGGCAGCCCGGGTGCCAAATAATTAATGATAACATAAAATAACAAAACAGATCACTTGATTATGACTTATTTGGTATAAAAACCAATAAAATCGAACACAACAGTCTTTACACAAACAAACCTTAAAAATATCAACATTCATTAAAGCGTCCCAGGTGATATTTACACATAAACTTTATCGAATAGATACAGCAACAGTTAAACTGCACCTACAGCAATAGACATTAATTTCAAGTGCCCTGCCTGGGCAACCACTGCGGATCCACTCACTGCAATCTGCTATTAATTACCACTGGTGAGAAGGGGGGGGGAGGCCCGACCCACCCCAAGCTTCACCTCTCCAGAGTCCCACTCAAAACAGGTACGGCATAGCGCCGAGAACCGGACACGGTATATTTAGCAGCTATAACATTTCTCGGTCAGAAACATTTTGCTTAGGCAGGCATCTTACTAGCTGCATGTCTGCACGGGGGCTGCACCCCCTGCGTTCTCTCTTCTCTCGCTTTATGAAGCTGCTGCCTCTCTCCCGCCTCCTCTCTCAGTATTTCGTTCTCTCTTACTCTCTATATATAAATATGCGCACACTCATTCTTTTCCTCCTGCTCTGTCGCCGTCTGACTCTCACTCCCCCTGCCCCCTTCTCTTCCTAGGTGTCCGCATGTTTCTGTTCCCTCTTTCTCTCTTTCCTCGCACTCTCTCGCTCTCTGCCCTTCACCTTCCTCCGGTTTCCTTTGCGCTTCTTCTTTTCTCTTCTCTTCTCTCCCGTCCCCGTTTCTCTCCTTCTTTTCACTATCGTCTCCTCTCCCTCCTCCTCTTCCCTCCTCACTCCCCGTCCCTTCCTGGCAGGTCTCTGAGCCTCGCTCAGCTGTGCTCGCGTGTCCCGTTACTCGCCCTTCCCAAGCCTCGTCTTTTACCGAAGTCCAGGCCTAGAAACGGGAACAAGTAAGATTCCCCGGCGCCCCTCTCACCCCCTCTCTGTTACACAAACCCCAGCACACCACACACACACACGCACACCGAGAGCGCTGGGGACTGACACCCTAAAGACAGCCCGGCCGGCAGCCACGTCCTGCCGGAGAGAGCCGGGGTGGAGGCTCGAGGGGAGGCGGGATCTCGGTCCAGTTATCCCGGAGCACGGAGAGGGCTCGGAGTTTGAAGGAAAGTTTTGCTTTTATGAAAAGTATGCGAGGTGTCAGGAGCACAGGACCCCGAGCTCTGCCAAGCGGAGCCCTCGGTCCGTGCCAGCCGTACCCAAGGCAGCCGCAAGCCCCCTGGCACCGGGAGGCAGGCTGGCACCAGCGCAGGAAGCAGCGCGCGCAGGCGGGGGCACAGGGGACGGGGGAGAAAGGAAGCGAAGACAGCACTCACCCACCGAAGCGCGGCGTCCCCTCTCCAGCCTCCGAGTGCGGGCGGGCGGGGGGCGAGCCCACTGCCAGCTGACGGACGAGGGAGGGGCCGGGCCGGGATTCCCTGCCCGGCTCCCCCACACCCCCTCCTCCTCCATCGGTCACTGCGGGATCCATCGCAGCCAGCAGGGTCTATCACTGCGGGAGCCTACCTACTGCTTCTGGGTCTGGGCCTGTCACTGCTTCCCGATGGGCCGGTCACTGAGGAGTTTAGCATTGCTGGGGTTGTCACTGTGGAATCTGTCACTGCGGGACCTGTCATAGCTCCCTGCCGCGTCTGTCCTTGCGGTTCCTTCACAGGCGGATCTGTCACTCCGGGATCAATCACTGCCGTGTATGGCATCGCTTGCTACTGGGTCTGTCACTGCGGGGTCTGTCACGAGGTCTGTCACTGCTGGGTCTGTCATGGGGATACAAAAGGGGATGATGGACGGAACGTTTGAGCCAATCAAACACTCACCCCAGTCAACTGATCTGGTTTAATCCATCATCATTCTTTAGCTCACTCCACCACCCCAGTTCAGACATGGCCATATGCAAATCAGTCTGACCCTGTGCCTCATGGGAACAGTCCAGCCCGAACTGCCAAGCCATGTCTTCCCTGGACCGGAAACAAGCATCCTAGGACCGGTTTCTGGCATTCCAGCCGTCATCAGCCAGGCTTGCTTGAATCCAGTGGCAAAGTGAGCAAGGGACCCACGTCTGGGCATACCCCGCCAACTTAGGGCGACCAAAGCGATACAAAAGGGGATGATGGACGAATCGCTTTGTTCGCCCTAGGTTGGCGGGGTATGCCCAGACGTGGGTCCCTTGCTCACTTTGCCACTGGATTCAAGCAAGCCTGGCTGATGACGGCTGGAATGCCAGAAACCGGTCCTAGGATGCTTGTTTCCGGTCCAGGAAGACATGGCTTGGCAGTTCGTGCTGGACTGTTCCCATGAGGCACAGGGTCAGACTGATTTGCATATGGCCATGTCTGAACTGGGGTGGTGGAGTGAGCTAAAGAATGATGATGGATTAAACCCAGATCAGTTGACTGGGGGTGAGTGTTTGATTGGCTCAAACGCTCCGTCCATCATCCCCTTTGTATCGCTTTGTTCGCCCTAAGTTGGCGGGGGTATGCCCAGACGTGGGTCCCTTGCTCACTTTGCCACTGGATTCAAGCAAGCCTGGCTGATGACGGCTGGAATGCCAGAAACCGGTCCTAGGATGCTTGTTTCCGGTCCAGGAAGACATGGCTTGGCAGTTCGTGCTGGACTGTTCCCATGAGGCACAGGGTCAGACTGATTTGCATATGGCCATGTCTGAACTGGGGTGGTGGAGTGAGCTAAAGAATGATGATGGATTAAACCCAGATCAGTTGACTGGGGGTGAGTGTTTGATTGGCTCAAACGTTCCGTCCATCATCCCCTTTTGTATCGCTTTGTTCGCCCTAAGTTGGCGGGGGTATGCCCAGACGTGGGTCCCTTGCTCACTTTGCCACTGGATTCAAGCAAGCCTGGCTGATGACGGCTGGAATGCCAGAAACCGGTCCTAGGATGCTTGTTTCCGGTCCAGGGAAGACATGGCTTGGCAGTTCGTGCTGGACTGTTCCCATGAGGCACAGGGTCAGACTGATTTGCATATGGCCATGTCTGAACTGGGGTGGTGGAGTGAGCTAAAGAATGATGATGGATTAAACCCAGATCAGTTGACTGGGGGTGAGTGTTTGATTGGCTCAAACGTTCCGTCCATCATCCC
Source organism: Calotriton arnoldi (assembly GCA_963921515.1). Lineage (NCBI taxonomy): Eukaryota > Metazoa > Chordata > Amphibia > Caudata > Salamandridae > Calotriton > Calotriton arnoldi. Next base: position 845,870 of record CAWUFW010007043.1, on the reverse strand, counting down.
CTTTTGTATCGCTTTGTTCGCCCTAAGTTGGCGGGGGTATGCCCAGACGTGGGTCCCTTGCTCACTTTGCCACTGGATTCAAGCAAGCCTGGCTGATGATGGCTGGAATGCCAGAAACCGGTCCTAGGATGCTTGTTTCCGGTCCAGGGAAGACATGGCTTGGCAGTTCGTGCTGGACTGTTCCCATGAGGCACAGGGTCAGACTGATTTGCATATGGCCATGTCTGAACTGGGGTGGTGGAGTGAGCTAAAGAATGATGATGGATTAAACCCAGATCAGTTGACTGGGGTGAGTGTTTGATTGGCTCAAACGTTCCGTCCATCATCCCCTTTGTATCGCTTTGTTCGCCCTAAGTTGGCGGGGGTATGCCCAGACGTGGGTCCCTTGCTCACTTTGCCACTGGATTCAAGCAAGCCTGGCTGATGACGGCTGGAATGCCAGAAACCGGTCCTAGGATGCTTGTTTCCGGTCCAGGGAAGACATGGCTTGGCAGTTCGTGCTGGACTGTTCCCATGAGGCACAGGGTCAGACTGATTTGCATATGGCCATGTCTGAACTGGGGTGGTGGAGTAAGCTAAAGAATGATGATGGATTAAACCCAGATCAGTTGACTGGGGGTGAGTGTTTGATTGGCTCAAACGTTCCGTCCATCATCCCCTTTGTATCGCTTTGTTCGCCCTAAGTTGGCGGGGTATGCCCAGACGTGGGTCCCTTGCTCACTTTGCCACTGGATTCAAGCAAGCCTGGCTGATGACGGCTGGAATGCCAGAAACCGGTCCTAGGATGCTTGTTTCCGGTCCAGGGAAGACATGGCTTGGCAGTTCGTGCTGGACTGTTCCCATGAGGCACAGGGTCAGACTGATTTGCATATGGCCATGTCTGAACTGGGGTGGTGGAGTGAGCTAAAGAATGATGATGGATTAAACCCAGATCAGTTGACTGGGGGTGAGTGTTTGATTGGCTCAAACGTTCCGTCCATCATCCCCTTTTGTATCGCGGGTCTGTCACGGGGTCTGTCACTGCCGGGTCTGGTACTGTCGCTGCTTCCTAGTGGGTCTGTCACTGCCGAGTCTGTCACTGCTACGTGCTGGGTCTGTCACTGCCGTGTCTGTCATTACTTGTCAGTGGGTCTGTCACTGCTGGGTCTGTCACTGCCGGGTCTGTCACTGATCCCTAGCAGGTCTGTCACCGCGGGGCCTATCACTGCCGGTTTGTCGCTGTGGGATTTATTCCTGCAGGCTCGGTCACTGCTCCCAGCCAGGTTTGTAACTGCGGGTCCTATCACAGGAGGATCAGTCACTGCGGGACCTATCACAGGAGGATCAGTCACTGCGGGACCTATCACTGCCGGATCTCTCACTGTTCCCTGCCAGGTCTGTCACTGCGGGAGCTGTCACTGCGACCTGCTGGAGGCTTGGGGTGGGTCGGCAGGTGAGACCTGGCCCCTCCTAGGGCCCCACCACCAGGCGACAGCCTCAGCTGGAAAAAAAAACAGACAGCCTGGGAACAGGGATGTTGTTCCTGTTTACATTTCATGTTTTACTAACTCTTGCATTCTCTAAGAGTATTTGCATTTTCAGGAGGTTGTGTTTATGTGTGTTTTTCATGCAGCATATTACTCACGTGTAATGTGTACTGTGAAAGAGTCACTTCTGTGTATCTGTAAGTTCAGTTTGTGGGTGGGAGTTTATAACAGGCTGTGGTTGAGGGCTGTGGATTGCAGATGAAAGGCAGTGCAGATTTCTCCCAGTACCCATCAATGGGTGAGAAAGGGACTCAGAATACATGCTCATCCATTCCTTGGCTTCTCTGCTGAGCCCACAGAGCAATGGTCAGATGTACCATGGTAACTGGGATTCCATGTGAACCTATGCGAAGGAGGTATCACATGCAAATTTAAGTAGCTATGGGAAGATGCTTGCTGCACACCCAACAACAATTCTTAGACATACAATGAAGAAAAAAACAGAACTACAACGATGATGGTCACCCTGCTACTTAAGGGTGTCCTTTCAGCTTTCGGCCCTGTGGCCTTGGCTTTCTTTCATTAAAAAGGGTTTGCATCGTTGCATTCAAATCAACCTGAACAGAAAAATCAACAACCCACAGAGTTTTCTTAGTGAAACACAGTTGTCTTGATAAGTAGATGACAACCAAGCATCTATATATATATAGCCAATCTTCTTTTCAATTAATAAATGTATTGATCTTATACTGTTTATCTCCCCTAAAATCAGAAAAGGTATTCATGTTATTGACAACATACTTGCAACTTATACATTTAGACCATTTGAAACATCCAACTGGTAAGTCACTTAACCATGAAGAGGCATTAGATTCGCGAATAACTGGTGTGAATGTGATAGTATCACTAGGGCTTCAATTATTACTTAAAGTCGGTGCTTTTCTGTACATAACCAAGGGTATTAAAGGGAGTATTTTTGTAAGTCTTTGTCACATTGTAAGATACTCCAATGTTTCAGTAGGCTATTGTATATCTCTTTGTTGCCTTCACTATATGTTGTGATGAATCTTACATCATTTTTTACAATATCCACGTTTCTAGTCTTCTTAGTACTGGATTAAAAAAGATCTAGCTCTTAGTCTAGCACTTTGTACATCCTCATTCCGATCACCTCTTTGGAGAAACCGCTCTGTGATAATCTTTTCCTCAATTACATAGTCAGATTCTAAGGTACAATTTCTTTTAGCACGCAGGCATTCTCCATACGGAATGTTCTCGATTTGTCTCTTAGAGAGACCTGAGTCTGCATGTAAGATAGAGTTGGTAGAAGTCGGTTTCGTATACAGCTTGGATAGTAACCTCCCATCCTAGCACGCAGGCATTCTCCATACGGAATGTTCTCGATTTGTCTCTTAGAGAGACCTGAGTCTGCAAGTAAGATAGAGTTGGTAGAAGTTGGTTTCTTATACAGCTTGGATAGTAACCTCCCATCCTAGCACGCAGGCATTCTCCATACGGAATGTTCTCGATTTGTCTCTTAGAGAGACCTGAGTCTGCATGTAAGATAGAGTTGGTAGAAGTTGGTTTCGTATACAGCTTGGATAGTAACCTCCCATCCTAGCACGCAGGCATTCTCCATACGGAATGTTCTCGATTTGTCTCTTAGAGAGACCTGAGTCTGCATGTAAGATAGAGTTGGTAGAAGTCGGTTTCGTATACAGCTTGGATAGTAACCTCCCATCCTTAAATAGGAAGGATGATCCTCTCACGTTACTTTAGCGAATGTTGGATATGCCGTCTCTTGTAAATATTACATATACAGTAGACCCAAGTGGGTCTCAATTGATCTGTTTTGTATTTGTTTCTCATGTATCTCTTTTCTTCCTTAAAACTGTCTCCTTCAATCAAAATGATAAAATGTCTTGTACTTTTTAAACTTAAGTTTCTTTTTGTAAATTAGTGTGTGATGTTGTCACTAAGAGATTATATATATTTATTTTTTAATTCGCAAACACATGTTGGCTTGGCTGTATATGTCACAATATTTGATGAAGAACTGTGATCAAGTGTATGAAGGCTTGGCTGTATATTTCAAGCTAATTGAGGAAGAATTTTTTCAAATGTATGAAAAGAAGATAAGCTTGAAATAAAAGACTATGGGGCAGATTTACAAGCCCCCTGCGCCACCAGTACGTCACTTTTCGTGACGTACTGGTGGCGCAGGGGGCTCCTCGATATTTACAAGGAGAGGAAAAGCCACCATGCGTGACTTTTCCTCTCCTTGTAAATACCGTCCCTTCACACGCAGCACTTTGCGGTGAAGGGGCGTTCCATGGGTGTTGCTGTGGGTGTTCCCACGCAGCACCCATGGAACAAGACACATCTCCAGAATTACGAGAAATCGTAACTCTGGAGATGCGTCTGAAAGCTACGCCACCCTAGAGGTGGCGTAGCGAGGCGCACCGAGGAGAAATGTTTTCATTTCTCCTCGTTTTTCTCTTTCAATGCGTGCTGCATTCTGCAGCACGCATTGAAAGAGGAAAAAGCCTGTACTGATTGTTTTTGTGCAGAAAGGTGCCCCTTCCTGCACAGAAGCAATCTCCCCATGGCGCAGGCATCCTTGCACCATGGTGCACGGGTGCCTGCGCTCGGCGCTGGCAGCTGTTTGTGCGCCAGCGCAGGGAGAAGCACAGGAATGCGACATATTCTTGTAAATATGTCGCATTCCTGTGCTCTGAAAGTGCCGCAGCGTGGCGCAGCCAAAGGGCTTGCAGCGCCACGCTGCGGCACTTTCTTGTAGATCTGCCCCTATATATGGATTTCTGAACTGTGATATGTGTCTTTCTCAGCACATGAACAAACGAGGACCATATGGATTATTCCCTGTGAGGGAAACATGGAACTGAGAATCAGCACCATGCACATTTTCTATTTCCCTCCAGTGAATTTCATATATAGCCAAGACGTGTTTCGTCCCATGGGTCTTCCTCAAGGCTGCAATCAAACAAAATGAGACCATAGCTACAGGGAACTAAGCAAATCTCAGAGTAGACGTGATCACAGCAGGCCACATCCTTGTCAATTTAAGATGCAAAGTGAGCCATTGTTCAGGTAATACATGAGAAGTGGGAGCAATAGGTCAGGATCAGATAAATTGATGTGAGCATGATGTGAGCGATACCATGTTTTCCATAGATGGTATGGAATCAAATGATTCAGCTTAAATTTTAAGGTGATAGGTTTCAAAATGTAACCGCAGTGGAAGTGATCAATGTCCAGTGAACCCCATGAATCGAGTTTCCATCTGTGCCCAACAGTGGTCCAGGCTGGCACAGCCCGTGCAGAATGCTTGGTTAATAAAATATTAGTATTGAGGCAAAAGTTGTGACTATATACCCATGTGTGTAAGTGCCACGTGTATTTAAAGAGAACAGACCAGTAGAGAAAAGGCATCAGTAATGAGGCAGGATGGGTGTACCTTATATAGAAGATTTCAAGGAAAATATCACGCAATATGGTGGGCGAGGCAAAAAAGCAAAAACAAATAAAAGGTCAATAAAATGTAAGTCTGTCCAGTCTGGTAAAAACTGGTATGTCTTGGACAGGCAGTTATTTAATACTGCAGACAAAACTCCGCTTCACATCACACACACTTGCATATTTTTTTAGCTGAAACTACTGTGCTATTGGTCAGCAAATACTGTGGCATCAATAGATACTATGCTCACTTTCTAAACAACTTATTACATGGCATGCCGATCATCGCAGATGAAATGGGCGCTGGGAGAAAAGACCCCAGAAGAATAGCTTAAAATACAGGGTGCAGTGGCCAGGCTCGCCTCTTTGGGGGACAGAGAACACTTGGGGAGACAGCTCGGGAAAGGAGACAGACCAGGGAGACCCCTGGCTTGGCTGATCCGGAAGCAACTGACAGGCAGCCCTTGACAGCTGTGAAGGATTCATCCGACCAGGCAGTGATGACACAGGATCACACACATGAACAGGCATTGCATTATTATAAAACACTCTACCTGGTTCGGGAGGGCGGGAACAGGGTCGGATATAAGATTATCTACAGGCACCCAGAGGAGCCAGGTTGAATAAGCAGCAAAATACAGATTTAGATGCACCCTTCAGAACTGGTCAGAATTAAGCTGGCAGTACAGGAGTTAGCAATGGGTAAAACCCCTGGTAATGATGGCTATCCAGCAGAATTGTATAGTAAGCGCGCCTGCCTGTTGGGGCCTAAACTACGGAGAGTCTATGTGGATGCTCTGAACAGAGGTACATTATCAGCGGGTATGAGGGAGGCAATGATAGTCTTGCGTCCAAAGAAGCAACCCATTCGTACTTAAATCCTATAGGCCCTTCTTAATCTTAATTTCGGCGTAAAGATTTTGGCTAAACTGATCGCCAATGGTGTGGCACCTTTGATGGCTTTCTTAGTACATCATGCTCAGGCAGGCTTTGTACCGACTAGGTATACACGCATTCATTTCTGTCGTCTACTCCATGTCCTGAGTGAGCACCCTAGAGATCAGACACCTGCAGCAATGGTCAATATATATAAAAGACCTGATTGTACTAGGTCACAAAAACTTTTTCAAGGATCCTAGGGACAGTATAATAATATCTCTGCCCAAACGCTGGCTTCTGAGAAATGCCAATAGCAGCCGGACCCGGGTGTCCAATTTTCAAAGTTTGTCAGTCTACCACCCTTGTAAACCCTCTTGTTAGTGCATTTAAGAAGAAAAATATGTGAGAGGTCAGAAAGTACCTCACGTAAGCATCACCAAGGGAGCTGCTGCTAGGTACTCACCAGTTTGCTCACGTTTTTCATCATTGGTGACTTTCATGACCGTGAAGAAATGAAATTAGTGTCAGACTAATGCTTGAGAGGTGAAGAAAAGATAAAAAGTGATATGTGAAAAGATGCACAAAGAGTGCTTGTGTCATTCTATACCAACTGAACCCCGTAGTGAGAGAAAGGGTAAACTCACTTCTCCAAGCTAAAAATGAGTTGTGACTCACTCGCAAATAAGCATACTTTATTGGCTGCCGTGAGCACACTCAGGTTAAAAAAGAACGGTATGTTTCAGACCATTTCAATTAGGAAAGGCCATGCAGCAATGGTGTCAATTGATATGGAGAAAGCAGTTCATTCTCTAAAATGGGACTATTTATTTGCAGTCTTGGAGGACATGGGGTTTGGAGAAAGGATACTGAAATGGATATGGGAATTGTGTGAGCACCCAGCAGCCAGACTGCCTACAGGTAACATGCTCTCCGATCTTTGGTCAATATAGTGAGGAATCCGGCAGACAATTCCTCTTCTATGTTACACCCAAAAAATGTACTCAACTGTTCATTCCTATCCTTTATGTCGGGCAACATATTATTTCCTGAATGCACTGGAGCTGACCGTGCACTATTACCCCCAGAGAAATGGATGTCACAGAAGGACATGTCCACAAAGTAATTACACAACCTCAGGTAAGGCTGGTCAAGGGAATGTCATGCTATAAGTCCACCACATTTATACCAATAGTTCTACCAGTCACAGATAAGGAGCATTGTGACTCCACAAAAACACACAATAAACGTACTGTTTTATAAATATATTGTCCATGTAACACTTTTTTTTTACATTTATTTATAAATATAATCACAGACCAATGACACAAAGAATGATGAATCAATGAGATCGAGAGCAATAAATAGCATCTGTACAAAAATAGTTGATTGATACTTTAATAAAATCTTTTGATACAAAAACATTTGATATTATTACATTCAGAAGTTGGAACAATCAATTTTCCTTATCTCAGCAGCTAGACTCTAGTTTTCCCAGTAGTCTTATGGGCTTATTTGCACCTCAGTAGAGTCTTTCTATGGTTGCCTCTCATTCGCCACTACCCTCCTGATGTATACCAGATATTTCCCTTTATTACTAAATTTCTTGAACGATTTAATCTTCTCCCCAGAGTTGGCTAAACTTGGATGTTGCCCCCACTCTCAAGGAATATAATTTTTCCCTGTTTTTGACTTGGCTCATCTTTATTACCCAATGTTCAAATCAGGGATTTGGCTACCAAAAAACAATAGAAACAAACTGCTTTTTACGAATCGACAGATTTAAATTGAGGATCCCAAATAGGGCAACCAGGGGATCAGAGGCTAGTCTTATTGAGAGTTTCTTACTGACCCACTGCAGAATCTGACTCCAGTAGTCTAACAACTTGGGGCAAGTGAAGCAGACATGCATCCAATATCCTATCGAGTAGCTGCATCTGAAACATTGTGATGACACCGCTGGAAACATCTTATGAAGCTTAGACAGGGTGTTGTATAGTTGCCATTTGCAAAAAAGAGCCATGCGTTTAAAGTTAGCCCCGCGCACGGCCTTATTGGACCATTCATAATAAGCTTTCCATAATGATGCATCTATTCGACACCCCGTAGACTCCTGAATTTTTTGCGGGGTAGTGAGGACTATCTGATCGTAGAATTGCCCCTGGAGAATTCGATGACAGTTTCCTATCCCCACCATTTCTCTTACATATAGAGCATAGCTAATTGCTTTGGGGAGAGGACCTTCAGGAAGTTGTAATTGTTTAACCAGGCTACCTATCTGCATATAGGAGAATAGTAGGGCTGAGAATTGTTCTGGTCTGCCCGTTTTGACTTTCTCCCAGGTCTTCAATTTCCCCCCAAACACTAGGGGCCAGATGTATGAAGCTTTTTACCGGTCGCAAACGGGCCGATTCGCAGAATCGGCCCGTTTGCGAACGGTAAAAAGCCTTTTGGGATGTATCATTCCAAAGGCCCTCGCAAAAATAGGGAATCGCAAAATTTGCGATTCCCTATTTTGTGAATGCATTTAAGGAATCGCAAATTGCGATTCCTTAAATGCAATGCAGGAAGCACCCAAGTTGTGCGATTTCTGGCTTAAGAAATCGCAAATTACCACCAACTTCAAGTTGGTGGTAATTTGCGATTTCATTGAAAGATGCATTTTTTGGCATTTTTCAAAGTGCCATGTGGCGCACATACATGCCCTTAGGGCATGTATGTGCGCCCATGTGCACACATACATATTTCAGGGTGCAACAGGGTGTCCTTTGACACCCTTGCACCCATGAAATTGTATTCGCAATTCTGCGAGTACCTATTTGGTACTCGCAAATTGTGAATGTCTTCCCATTCATTCCTATGGGCCTAAAGGCCCATAGGAATGAATGGGAAGGTATTCCTTAATTGCGATTCGCAATTTGCGAGTCGCAATTAAGGAATATGTAGGAATCGCAATTAATATTGCAATTTCTACATACATTCCATTTGTGAGTCCTTAATAGCGATTCGCTAAAAATCGCTATTAAGGACTCGCAAAACTGTGGTTTCATACATCTGGCCCTAGGTCTTTTAATTGAAGGACTCCTATTATTTCCCAGTTCTCGATAGTCTGCAGGTTCACCTGTAATCCCAGATCCTTACAATGCGTTAACTTGATATCCGGATGAATAGTGGAAAATGTAACTCTTTCTTCATTTGAGTGAATCGCTCTAGAATTATATGTGGACTCTTGTATCTATTATGTTTAGGTAGTCTGGGGATCTTGATGAAGGGAATTAACAGTAAGTTACTCTCAAATAACATTTGCTGCAGATAGAAATTAAATCCAAAATCACGATACACTACTGCGCGTCCACACCAATCCATAAATGCTGCCTGAAAGTATTTTTTAATATGGGGCAGCCCGAGCCCGCCTTCTTCCGCTTTAAGCTGTAGGGTTTCTAATTTGGTGCAAGGTTTCTTACCTGACCAAAGAAATTTACATGAAACATTTGGACTATTTTCAAAAAATAGCTTTAGAGGGCCTTGATAAAGACTTTTGCAAAAATAAAAATGAATAACGGAAGATCATCATTTTTATCAAGGCGGTTCTCCTAATTATGGAAAGTGGTAATGCTTGCCATTTGCTTAAAATATTCTTTGCTTTGTTCAAAGTTGATACATAATTAAGTGAAAAAAGCTGTAGAAAGCCATGGGAGACCCAAATGCCCAAGTAACGAATTGTTTTAGTTTTGGAAACCTGCTTTCGAAGATGGCTGGGTAGAACCTGGTTCGGGGGAATTAAATAATAAAATTTCCCATTTTTTATCGTTGATCTTATACCCCCTAGGTCGGAGAAGTTTGCAATTGTGTTGAAGGTTCGCTTGATATTTAAAGGATCTGTAGCCAAATAAAGAATAAGGTCATCCTCAAAAAGCTTGAGTTTCGGAGCCCCAGCTACAGGCGCTTTAATAACGTTGTTCTGGCGTATCGCTGAGGCTAGTGGTTCGATGAATAAAGCAAATAAAACCGGGTACATCGGACACCCTTGGCGAGTGCCTTTTCGAATCTTGATTGTACCTGCGGTATGAGCATTAATTATAGTTTTTGCCTCAGCTTTATCATATAGATTTTTAATATATTAACAAATTTGAGGGGAAACTTGAATATAGTTAAAATAGCGAACAAAATGTCCTAGTTGAATAAATCGAACTCTTTTTCTGCATCAATCATAATGATTGCCGCTTTGATATAGTTGTTTGAAAAATAATCGATTGCTTGGACTAATGCTTGGGGTGTTTGTATTATTGGCAAGAATCCTCCCTGGCAGAAAGCTACATTGATCTTGATGCACCAGCGTTGGCGCTGGTGAAGTTATTCTGGCCGTCAATATCTTGGTAAATATTTTGTAATCATTGTTCAATAAACTAATTGGGCGATATGACCCGGGATTGTCGGAGGGCTTGCCCTTCTTTAAGAAGCTGACAACAACTGCTTTGGAAAAGGTTTTAGGAACCTGGCATCCTTCCAATATTGCATTGAATAATGATACCAATAGATTTGTTATCTGTGGTATAAATATTTTGTAAAATTCGATAGGTAATCCATCGCTACTGCAAGCTTTGCCGCTAGGCATGTTTTTAATGGCCTCCTCGACCTCTGTTTTTGAAATCGGATCCAAAATCTGAGCTATTTGAGAGCCAGTTAAGACAGGAAGCTAGATTGTATTAAGGTAATTATTGATCAATTCAAGAGATATCGAGGCTGGAGCAGTGTACAGTTTCTTGTAGTGCGACAGAAAAACTTTATCGATTTCTGCCAGATGCTGCACTATTTGACCTTTGTCCTCATCAAAAATCGATTTGATGGTGGCATGATTGCATTTTTTTTTTTTACGGACCAAGCCAAGAATTTACCCGTATGTTCGCTTTCCTCATACCACTTTTGTAATCACATATTCTGGTTTGCAATTGCCTGCTCCACGTAAAATGCTCTAATTTTCTGTCTAGCTTTTATTAATCTAGCTCCCGTCATTTGCGAATAGACGCTTAAGTGGAGTTGGCACGCCTGGTCTAGCTCTTGTTGTAATTTTTTGGCCATTTTCTTTCTTTTTTAATGATATGTGCTTTACGTGATATAGCCTCTCCTCTAATAAAGGCCTTGCAGGATTCCCAGATGGGAAAGGGAGGGGCTGATCCCTCATTCCGCTGGGAGAAATCAGTAAGCAGCGCTTTCAGATTTGTGACCCAGCCCTCATCCGTCAACAGAGTTTTATCTAATGTCCACCTCGGCCGCTCGCCTGGGCCTCGTCCGTCAACAGAGTTTGATCTAATGTCCACCTCGGCCGCTCGCCTAGGCTAGCCTTTATTATAATTTCGGTTACAGGGATCAAGTGGTCCGAAAAGGGTTTGGGAAAAATCCAGGACTTGCCCTTTTCCCATTGATAGGAGACTAGATAGAAATCAATTCTTGACGCCGCATTTTATTTTTTCAAAAAACAAGTAAATTCGCTTCTAATTGGGTATTGGGCTCTCCAGGGGTCTACCAATGCTAGATCTCGAGTCATTCGTCCCAAACGTCTGGAAGTTTGTGGTATAGTTTGTGCCTTATTTTTACAAGAGGAATCTATCCCTGGATTCTGCATAAAATTAAAGTTTACTCCTATGACTACTAGCCCCTGTAATGGCATTAATATATTGCCCACTTTTTCCAGAGCCAACGTCTCATCCTCGATAGGACCATAGTGACTAACTAGCTGAAGCACCTGTTCCCCGATTTTAAGACTTGCCATCACCCATCTGGCTAGCGGGTCGCTCATAGTCCAGAGAACTTCCCCCCAAAAGTAACATGTGAGTAGAATTGCGACACCCCGGATGGCGGCATCGGCCGAAGCTAGGAAGGCCTGAGAGATAAAATTAGGCCATTTGGGTGGGGGCGAGTGATTTTTTAAATGGGTCTCCTGAAGCAAAATCACTTGCGACTGGCTTGTCATTAGCCACTGAAGTGTGGCTTTCAACTTGATTTGATTATTGGCCCCATTTATGTTACATGTAACAACTCAAAATATCAAATTATCAGCCATTTGCGCTAGCTGTCTCGATACAGTCGGCCTCGCTCTGGGTGTTCTTCCCCCAATTGGTATAGATTGCTCTACTGGCGTGTATTGTTTGACTATGACTTGGTCTACGTCTTAGCATATTGCCCCTCCCTTGTCTGTGATTATCATTTTCTTTTTTTTAGCCCTCCACCTCTATGTGGCCCCAGATCCTCCCCCCTCCCTTTAATTACGGCACTACCCGTCACGGGCCCATCGCCCCCTGTGCCCTTGACCACCCCCCCTTCCCCTTAAGGTGGTACCTTGGAATGGTACTTGAGGCTCCTTCCGGAGAGAGTGGTGCAAGAAAAGCCTGCCTTCATACTTATAGGAAGTGGTATTTCATCAAGCGATCCAGGTATATGGCTGCAATAGTGGACAAATCAATAAGTCTCTGGGGTTCCTTGACCCGACTTCAATTTCATGGTTGTGGTATTTTATGGGCATGACAACTGACTGGTTTGGGACACATCTATTAGAGTCATCCGCCCCCTATTACCTGAAGGATGTGAAGGAAGTGACCCGAATAGGGTCACCCGGGTCACCTGTGACCACCTCTCGGCCTTCCAAATGAAGAGTCGGTCAGACATTAGAGAATACAAACCAAAGTTATTTATTAGTATTGCGCTGCAGCGGAGCCCAGTCTGACCAGCCTCATGAGATAGCTGCCGAGGGACTGGCTTCCCCCAACATAACATCAGATATTATACATTTCCAATTCCCCAAGAACACGCCCAGGCTGGAAAATTCCGGTCCAGGCAACAGCGAACAAAGGAGGCACAGAAGGATGAGCTATGGTCCTGGGACCGGGTACATGCTATCTCCACTTCACGGTTACTCTGCCCGCGCCCGCCATTATAGAAGGTGGGAACAAGCCTATCTAACAGCAAAGGTATGCCATAATAGAGAGTACATTCATTAGTGCAGCGAAACTCGGCCTTGGAGAAATATCAACTAAGGAGACATTGAGGCAGTTTTCTGCTGAGACAAGCAATGTGAGACAGAAACTCAGCTTCGATCATGGAACAAAATGGCGGCTGCTAATAAAATGGTGCCATGAATGCTAACTTAATACAGAACAAAGTATGAGCAACAAGGCAATTACATTTTCAATTCTAACAGACCCTCCTTTTAGCATTCATAGCTAAATTTTATTATTGCTATCAGGTAAGGGCCTTACAATTCTAAAGACAGGAAGAAAGTTCGATCATAGGCAACATTTGCTAATTTATGTGGCTACCAGCAAGAACTAAAACTCTATAAGGATAGACATATAGCATTAATATTCAAAAATGCCCTGGTCAATACACATCATATCCTGGATGTCCTGCATCATCATGGCCTTGTTCGTAGAATCATGTTCCAAGGGCTTTGGGTGGGGTGTCAACATTTTTACACAGCAGGCACAACAGGCAGGAAGGCAGTGTATGCACAGACATGTTAGAATTATACCAGCTATGGCAACCAGGAAAATGATAATCTTCCAACCCCAAGATGCGAATAGGCCTCAAAACCACCCCGTGAGAGACCATGTGCCATTCTCCTGGTGTATGTCTGAGGCAAGCCTATGGATCTTCTGTATAGCAGCATATACATTCGGAGCATGGTCCGGTATGTATACACAGCTACTACTTCCGTTGACGCGGCAGGCCCCACCCCGGTCAGCAAGGATGCCGTCTAACACCATCCGGTTTTGAAGGGCAACAAGTCTCGTAGCCTGAAGCTCGGCTGTAATATTAGTCAGAATTCCAGCCGTTACATTTATTACTCCTTCCACCACCCGAGTGAGTCTTCGAATATTGAGACTGTTGGACATAGGGCCCCAAAAGGGAACAATACCCTTCATAGCATCCGTGAACTGCTGCAATGTGGTATCTGTCTGATCTATGTCTGCAGTGTCTATGACTCGTCTAACACATGACAGATGAACATCCCTGCGTAGAGGCCGGTGGTCCCTATGGTAGTTGGATGGCGCTATATACACTGGGGGAAGGAGAAAAGAGATATAACATATTCCAGACCACCCTTGGGGAAGCCAAACATAGGCCTGGGCCCCACAGACAAAGTAAACGTTGTGAGGGGGTAGCAGAGGTGGGCTATTTGAGGTGCTCAGTACATAGGTGTAGTTGCAATTACTCACTCCTACCCCTATTTTCCCTTTTCCCTTAACACAGAAACTTGCTGTCATATTTACCACCGGTATTGCCACATCATGAGTAATATTGCGCATCTGAAATGATCTAAAATATTCAGTGACATTAAAATTCCAAAAATCAGATATCTCATTTCGAAGCCATGTTACATTTTGTTCTCTTTCGTAAACATTCATGCAAGCTGTCGGAGACAAGGTATCCGGTGTTCCTTGTTCCCCTGGGGTAAACCCTTGATGTACACGTATATACTCTAAGACTGTTTCATAGTCAGCTAATGTCATATTCATAGTATCAGAGTGATAATGAGTGTATACCATAGTGAAGAGCTGAAACCAGCCTTCACAACTCCCGAGGTAAGAGAAAGGCATTGACAACAATACATCATTCTTGTGTGTCACAGAAGGGAGGAGGCCACAGATCCAGCAATTGGTAACGTTGGACGTACCATGGACCTGGTGCAACATTTGGAGGAACACATTATCCACATACCTCTTTCGGTGTTGCCCCTTGTGAGGTGCCAAAGTTACAAACATATGTTCAGGGGGAGCAGGTGTTGTACCAATCAAGGAATGCACAGGATATTTTTCTTCAAAGAACCACATTATTCCAAGCATTGCTATAAGAGAAATCAGGACAATTAGCATAAACACTATTTTACTCTTTCTTGACCAACTGGGCCAACCAACCCATTCTCCTCCAAACGCAGTGCTGCAAAGGCTGTTCCTCCTCAACAATTGGGCGGCCAAAAGGATACATGGCGATCAGAGGGGAAAAACGCAATGCAATGGGGCTGGTGACAAGAAAATAAGAAGATGGGCAAAGAGTTTCCAGCGTCCTTCTGAGCCTCGCTGGGAGACTCTTATTGTTCATCTACAGTGGTGCTACTGAGCACAGCGGTGGGGCAGCGCGATCACGGCCCTTTGAAGAAATCCCACGCCGACCAGGATAGGGCACCCCCCCTTCTGGGAAGACACCCTCAGCTTATCCTGTCAAGTGTCTCGGACAATGCACCAAACTCCCTTTCCCTAAGCTATTGTTGGTACCGTGGGCAGGGTACATACACCCTATTCTTCATCCATGCAGTCCATCCCTACTAATCTGACTTTTCCTTTGGTGCACTGTCCCTCCGTCGGGGACGCAAATTGTACCTATCCACTCCGGGCACAGAGTGATCAGTAAACAGGGGCTCAAATTCAGAGGGGCCAAGGGACTGAGACTCAAGCACTTGTGGGCCAGGTGGAGGGGAATCCTGGATGGCCCTTATTTCTGGGGGGACTGCCTCCTTCAATGCTGCATCATTCTCCTCCTCTGTTTGCACCCACGTCAGTCGGGCATCCGAAAAAGGGACGAAGCGTGGCACTTTCTCCGTCTCGTGGTCACCTATGCTATCGATCACCCACCGATCATAGGGGAGAGGCAACGGCACCTTGCGGCAATGGCTGAGATGGAGCCAGTTCTTCCGACCGGTCACTTTGACGGCACTTCTGGTCTCAAGAAGCACCTGCAGAGGCCCCTTCCAGCGAGGCTCCAGGCTCCCTCGCCTCTGGAAGTGCCATACGAGAACAAAACCCCCAGGTCGGATGGTGTGCTCAGGCCCCTTTGTTGGCGGTGGCAGCGTCTTGTGTATCTGTTGGTGAATAGAACGCAAATTTTTAGTCAACTCAAAAAGATAGTCAACTAACAGTGGGTACTCAATATCAGAGAAGTGCTTTGGTCGAGGGACGCCCCAAACATTTGCTGGGCGGCCAAACACGACCTCATATGGGGACAATCCCATTCTGGTGTGAGCCGTAGCTCTGGTTGACAAAAGAGCAAACGGTAAACCATCTGGCCACTTCAATCCTGTGCTTTCCTGAATTTTTGCCCTTTTCAGTTTGAGAGTACCATTGTACTTCTCAACCAAGCCTGCTGATTGGGGGTGGTGTGCAGCGTGAAACTTCTGTCTAATGTGTAACCCATCACACACCAACTGGATAACTTTTGAATTAAAGTGACTGCCATTGTCACTCCAAATCAAACGAGGCAAACCGAAACGGGGAAAGAACTCCTTCAGGAGGGCCTTCGGCGTCGCCAAAGCTGTATTCTCCTTAGTGGGGTAAGCCTCAACCCATTTACTGAATGCGCAAACAACCACCAACACATATTTCAAATTGTTAACCCGCTCCATCTCGATATAGTCCATCTGAAGGACCTCGAAAGGGAACGAAGGGGGTGCAAAATTGCCAGAGGGTTCAGGAGTGCCCTTCCCAGGATTGTACATCATTTACAATACTTAACCAAATGAGCAGCTACTTTCGGGATGTTATCATTCTGACACACGGGGTCCAATAGCTTGCATATGCCCTTGGCGCTAATGTGAGCTGGGCGGTGCGCCATAGTGACTACAGGGAGGACATAGGCATCCGGTAACATCTACCTTTGCTTTCCTGACTTATCCGTCCAGCACCCATCTTCGTCTAAACGTGCTGTGTTTTCCTGCCATACTGCTAGCTCCTCAATCGTTTCCTCACTCTGTATCTCTTTGACACTATCCAGTGTATCCTCAAACATAGTAACTTCATGTACCCATCTAGCAGGGCTTGCCACAAACATTCTTTTCATTTTTGTTCGGGCTGTCTCCTTAGCTGTTAGGTCTGCAAATGCATTTCCCCTTCCCACATCATCAGTAATTGCCTTGTGGGCACTGCACTTCACTATTGCTAACTTCTTGGGAAGTGTCAGGGCTGATAAAAGCCTGTGTATCAATGGGCCATTCTGGATCTTTAACCCGTGTGAAGTCAGGAATCCTCTCTCCGCCCAGAGCCGCCCAAAGTTGTGGGCAACTCCAAAGGCGTACTGACTGTCAGTATAAATATTGACAGTCAGTCCCTCACTTAGCTCACAAGCTCGAAGAAGGGCAACTAACTCTGCAGCTTGGGCCGATTGATAGGGAACTCGCGATGTCTTGACTACTGTGTGCAAGGTAGTTATGGCATATGCTGCAGTTGTTGTGCCATCCGGTAATTTGAAACAAGAGCCATCGACATATAGCTCCCCTTCGGGTTCAGATAGGGGAACATCAGTCAGGTCTACCCGTCCCTTCGTCTCGTCCTCGTGCGAAAGATGCAATCATGCACGTCTATTTCCTTACTCTCAGAAGGGAGGGGTAGTAATGTGGCTGGGTTCAGGGTGGCACATCTTTTGATGGTGACGTGTGGTGCGAATAGGGTCAGCTCATAGCCAGTCAGAAGTGCACTGGTAAGGTGCTGTGTCTTTGTTCTGTTCAAAAGTGTATCCACAGCATGGGGTACCATAACTGTGAGATCGGTACCAAGGACGAGCCCTGCCGATTGTCGGATAGAGACGGCCACGGCCACGACCGCTCTTAGACAGCTCGGGAGGGCTCTTGCGACGTTATCAAGAAGCGCAGAAAAATAAGCACATGCCTCTGCTTACCTCCAGAGGCCTGTGTTAAGACAGAGAGCGCGCAGCCAGCCGTCTTGTGTACATACAACACGAATGGCTTCTGGTAATCAGGCGTGCCAAGCACAGGCGCAGAGCAAAGCGCAACCTTTAGTTGCTTAAAAGCTTGTTGACATTCAGGCGTCCAGGGCTAGGGTTTATGTACATCTTTAGTGGTTAGCTGCAATAGTGGCTTTGTTAGTAGGGAAAAGGTAGGATCCATAGACGACAATACGAAGTAATGCCTCTGAAAGCTCGCACATCCCGCTGAGTCTTAGGCTATTTTGACAATAGCACTAATACGTTCAGGTGTTAGTCTCCTTCCCTCCTTCGACAGTAGGTGACCTAAGTAGGTGACCTCCTGTAGACAATATTGGAATTTTGAAAGGGACACTTTATGTCCGTGATGGGCCAAATGTAGCAACAATTTAACCGTTGCATTTTTGCAACCGTCTTCAGTGTCGGAAGCGATCAAGAGATCATCCACATACTGTAGTAATACATTACCTGAGGGAAGTGTGAGGGAATCCAATTGGCCTTTTAAACCTTTACTATATATACTAGGGCTCTCAGTATAGCCCTGAGGAGCCCGACAGAATCTAAAACTTCTGCCGGCAAGGGCAAATCCAAACAGATGCCTACTATCTGGATGGATTGGAATGCTAAAGAACGCATTCTTCAAATCGATGTCAGAAAAGAATTTGGCAGAGGAAGGAATCATAGTCAGAAGGGCAGTGATGTCGGGGACAACTGGGAACTGAGGGACCACGATCTTATTAACCTCATGCAAATCAATCACAAAACGATAGACATCAGGATGGTCATCAGAGGAACCCGAGGGTGTCCTCTTAAGAATGGGAAGAATAGGGCTATTACACACATTCGCAGTCGTCTCTTCAACAACCCCTGACTTAATCAAATCCTGTATAATCTGCAATAGCGCTCGCTCCCCTGCTTGCGGTATTTTGTACTAAGGGATACGAGGGAGAACAGCGTTGTCCTTGACCCTGATAGAAACCGGAGGTATCTGCAACAGCCCTACGTCCGTATCACCTGTAGCCCATAACGTTGTTGGCACATCCTTAAACTCAGCGGGAAGGGGTTCATCCTTTGACAAACATTGCTTGGAACTCACTACATTGGGTCCTATTGTCATATAAACACCATCCGGGGAGCAAGAAATTGTCGCATGCAACTTTTTTAACAAGTCCAAACCCATCAAATTTTCTCCACAGTTAGATGTCAATAGAAAAGGCGAATTTACAGTAAAAGGACCAATAGTCAGGGCAAGTGGCTCGGAAATGGGGCTCACAACCGGTATACCTGAAAAGCATACCAAAACATTATTTTGGCCGGACAGGGCTGCCCCGGGGACCAGTGAACGAGAAACAGCTATTCATTGCGCCTGTATCCACCAAGAATTTTTTAGCTGAGCCCTGCAAATCAACAGTAATGTAAGGTCCGCGCTGATCTACAGGCACCTGAACTGATCCCTCACCCTGTCCCTGGCTGTCCTAACCATGAGTTAACCCCGTCACTTCATCCAAATCGTAGTCATCCTGATAGTACTGTCACCCCAGAGGGTCATCGAAATAGTTCTGATCAGAGCGACCTTGCTGTTCCTCATTGCCCTGGCCTCCGTCATGGCCACCTGCTCCACGACCCCGTCCACGAGAACCCCGTCCTCTAGGGGCTGCAACCTTTTGCAACAAAGTCGGGCACTCACTGCGCCAATGTCCCTTCTCCTTACAATATGCACACTGGTTCGGCCCCACAGGCTTGGCATTTTTCCCAGTGCGGGGCAGCTGTCGAGCCGGACCAATGCCTCTTCCTCTACCCTTTCCCCTGGACACCTGCTGCATCAATACCTTCATTTTCAACTCCTTATTTTTCTTTTCCACCTTCTCCTTCTCTTCATTCTCTCTATGCTCATAATACTGTGCCATGCTTAATATCACTGATGGGGAGGAGGTAGTCCAAGTGCTCTCCGAAGCCTGCAACCGAGTCGCGATCTCGGGAAGAAAATTCGTAACAAATCTGTTAACAAACAGTCGGACACCTCCCTCCATCGACAAGTCCTGTCCACTGAAATTCAAAAACACACCTTCAAACCTAGTAAAAAAATCAGATACTTTCATCTTTCTTCTGACGACATGCTGTTAACTTGTCGCAATCTACTCTTCTAGGTGGAATTAGAGAGTGCATGTAAGTAATAATTCGACCTGGCATAGCTAGTATCTCAGCCTTAGGCTTCTCACCAGGCTTCCTCTCTTTATTCCATGCCCTGATCTCATCCCAAGTGCCACCCAACTCCACAAAATGGTCCTGCACATGCACCTGCCGCCAGATATCAACTGGCACCAGTAAACCGAAAAACATCTCAATGTCTGCCAACGTCATTACCGTCGACGACGCAG
Organism: Calotriton arnoldi; assembly: GCA_963921515.1. Classification (NCBI taxonomy): domain Eukaryota; kingdom Metazoa; phylum Chordata; class Amphibia; order Caudata; family Salamandridae; genus Calotriton; species Calotriton arnoldi. Next base: position 825,967 of record CAWUFW010007043.1, on the reverse strand, counting down.
CCTCTGTTAATTCTTTATAGTATGCAGTTGGATTTTTCCTAGGGTCAGGTAACTGAGTTTTAAGAGACAAGACCTCACTCCTCTTCCAAGGAGTATAAACACATTGTTCTTGGAAGTGGGCCTCTACTCGCTGTCTGACGACAGCATCCCTCTGGTCTCGCAGCTCCGGTATCTCAGGGTGGAAGATCGGATGTACTTCCCTCATCAGAAACGGGGACACTGTTGTTGGGCTCTTCTGGTGCAACCTGCCTCGGTATCCAATCAACGTCACGACATTACTAAAAACGTCATTAGGGGCCATATCAGCAGCATACACGCAGTCCCAGATATCATAAATAATTTGGGGTGCAACACCATTAAAGCACTGCTCCCACAACCCAATCAAAGTAGCCGACATATGTTTGAGGGCATGCTGCTGCACAAACGCCTCATACTCTTTCAGCACGCTCCACACATCTTCCACACTGTAAATCGGACTCCGGGCCCACTGGGCTGTCTGGTTAGCTACCATCTGCTTCTCTGCATTCCCCACATCAGACCGAATCAGCACCCGCCCCATTCGTTCCCTTGCAGTCGCCCAGTCCCCATCATCCAGTCCACGCACCAGCGTTCCAATGCTCAACAATGTCGGGGAGAGGAGATGTGGAGAGGGCACAACAGTCGAAAAGGCAGGCACCAGAGTTACTAACGACTGTGTCGTAGGTGTGAGTGATAGAAAGAGGGAAGATGTTGGAGCAAAAGGCGTAGCAGAGAGACCTGTAGTCGCTGCAGGCGTGACAGGCGAAGCCGAAGAAGAAACAGGAGGTACTGTAGCCGAAGCAGCCAGATCAATTGCAGGAGAACCAGAGGCAGGGGCAGGAGAGACAGAAGACTAGGGCTGTGGGACAGCAGGATATATTCTCTGCGGAGCATATGGAGGTGGGGGTCGGGTATCTAACAAATCCTCTACGAATGTATCACCTTCTTCTCGAGCAACATAGGATTTGTCACATTGCAACCTAAACTTTCTATCAGCACACTCTATACCCTTCTCTATTTTCTCTCTATCATACGCTACTGCTTTCTGGGTTACTGTCTGCATCTTTCCTCTTCGAGCCTCCTTTTCTGCTCTCATTCGTCTCTGCTCAGCTTCCTTTTGCCATACCTGGAGATAATCAAACATCGACTGCCTACTTCGTCTTGCAAACAATTTATCCTGCAGGAAATTCAATTTCTGTTCATTAAAGGTACCTGTTAGCGGCCACTGCAACTCAGCATTGTCCCTCGGTATATTTGTGCCATAATGTACTAAACATAATAGGGCCAAGGCCGTGCTTCACATACACATCAAAGTTCGGGGTGCCTTCCGGAGGCGCAGGCTGCCTCTCTTCCAATCGAGCATCAGCAGAACAACAACGGCACCCCAAACAACACAACTTGCTCCAGCAGGGCATCTTAAAAGGAAACAAGTTCACTATTCGTGGCAGACGAATAATTCGCATATATCTTTCGAAAGATCGGTCCTCAGACCGTCACAAACAAAGAAAACCAAAAGTCAGTTCTCAGACTGCACCAAAGAGACAAACGAAAGTCGATACCATGAAACCAAAACTCAGCCGAATCCCAAACATTTTCAAAAGTAAGCCAAATCTATTATGTTGCCTGGCAAAGTGTCCGCAGACACTCTGTACCCAAATCGGTCCGCAGACCTACCAAGTGCAAAGCAAATGGTCCGCAGACCATACCAAATATTATTCAAAAGGGCGCCATATTCACAAAGAACCAAAGCAAACTCACCTGGTGCACACAGGTCAAGCAAATTTATTCTCCACTGCCGACTCTTCGGACCAAACGGTCAAATCCAAGGGTTTCGCCTTTCAGGACCCCCAGCCGGGATGACCACAGGGTGAGGCACCGCCCGATCAGACAGGCGGGGCAGCTGCGAGTACTAGGCTCTATCGTGCTGGGATCACCGATCCGCCCATCCAACCCGACATAGCCCCGTCCTCCTCACTCGTCCGCGGGCAAGGATGGGTCACCCGATGGAGTCCCTGTTCGGGCGCCAACTGAAGGAAGTGACCCGAATAGGGTCACCCGGGTCACCTGTGACCACCTCTCGGCCTTCCAAACAAATGAAGAGTCGGTCAGACAGTAGATAATACAAACCAAAGTTATTTATTAGTATTGCGCTGCAGCAGAGCCCAGTCTGACCAGCCTCATGAGATAGCTGCAGAGGGACTGGCTTCCCCCAACATAACATCAGATATTATACATTTCCAATTCCCCAAGAACACGCCCAGGCTGGAAAATTCCGGTCCAGGCAACAGCGAACAAAGGAGGCACAGAAGGATGAGCTATGGTCCTGGGACCGGGTACATGCTATCTCCACTTCAAGGTTACTCTGCCCGCACCCACCATTATAGAAGGTGGGAACTAGCATATCTACCAGCAAAGGTATGCCATAATAGAGAGTACATTCATTAGTGCAGCGAAACTCGGCCTTGGAGAAATATCAACTAAGCAGACATCGAGGCAGTTTTCTGCCGAGGCAAGCAATGTGAGACAGAAACTCAGCTTCGATCATGGAACAAAATGGCGGCTTCTAATAAAATAGTGCCATGAATGCTAACTTAATACAGAACGAAGTATGAGCAACAAGGCAATTACATTTTTTATTCTAACAGATGTCCTCTTTCTCCTGATCACCAATATAATGACAATGAAGTAATTCTTCTATGTCCATCACGGGTAGAACTATTGGTATAAAGAAAGGGCAAATATCATGAACCAAGTTATGTAGGCAACATCATCTGTGTATGTGATTTGGTAACTGTGACTTGTAAATTACCATGTTATGTTGTTAAGACAATTGATTTGGAGTATTTTATGTCTATTATGAGTGCTCGCATGAATGCTAATACGGGTAGAAAGGAAATAGGCTACATGATTGCTATTATGGGGATATACATTCATTTTTAATGAAATTATGAAATTAATAATGTTGTCGCAATTGTTATTATCCCAAAAAGATGTTCTTACATTGAAATCACTGAAGTCATATGGGTTAACTTTTCTATGTCTATGATGATGTTATATTTGCCAAAGCATGTGTGCTATTCCTCTAACTTGACAAGATCTTAGTTGGAAGCCGAAACACATTGCTTCTTTGTACAAATAAATCTGCAAACCGGTGATTGGATGCCAAATTTTTCCTTAAGGAAACTGAGGATATTGTTTTTGATATTGTGGTGGCTGCCACGAACCGCCCCGTGCACTGCTGCTGTAAAGGTTGGATGTAATCGTGATACTGGTGGCACTATATTTTTTATATATATATATATTTTATACATATAAATATATATATAAATATATGTATTCAAATATATATATATATCTATATAGATATAGATATATATATATATATTCCAAAAGATAAAGCCCCTGCATCCAGGGACAAACAAAGGCCCACCAGCCGGTTAGTAGCACATACGTTTCTTTTAATTGCAGAAGGTTACAGCATAACAGGTTTCAGCCCCCTCCGGGTCTTAATCATATGCATCATGTGACGTGGTCAGTTAGTCTCTTTTTAAATCCACAAGCCTTAGAACACTGAAGATGGACTACAGGTAATGTTCAATTATATTATCATATTAAAAACTCTAGTAGTTCATTTTTTACGATACTGTGGTCATTAGTAGATGTTATATTCATAATTTTCACGATGCGATGGCACCAAAAAAGGATTTTTGTTACATCATCCAACTGTTTTTTAATTCCTCAGACCACAGTACCCATAATGCATTAAAACAGTTAGTTGCACTCGTGTCCATCGTGAATTTTCCCACTTGAGTTGATCAAATTACAGTTTTAACAAATAATTATACTTTGGTTTCCTCAAAGGAAGTCAATTTCATATAGGGAAAAAAAGTAATATATATATTCACTGAAAAAACAAGATCAAAGTAACGTTATAGTTAGGTGAAAATTTCAGTCACAGCGTAATGTTTTAACATACAAAATCACTGAAATTCACCAGTTATAGTTATCTATTGTAACTATAATTTGTGCCCTAAGGTAGCTATAACTTGTGCCACTGCCATGCACAGTTTTCTCATCAATAGTTTCATTGCAAATGTTGCAGTGATATTATCAATGATGTCATAGAAGATGTCATGAGTGATGTAATATGTGGAGTAATTAGCTGTGCATGGCGAGGACGCGACTTATACTTAGTTACCTTAGGGCATTAGGAGGGGTGGAATCAGACTAGCCACGTATTTTTCCTCCAGCAGGTGCCAGCCCCTCATCATCACAGTGCCTAATCTGTTGTTGTTCTAGGGTCATTATCCGCTGTTCAAGGTCTACAAGTTCCCACTCCCTGTCTTGCTTTCGGTCTGCTAGATATTATATAATTTTACCTCGAATAACTGCCTTCATTGCCTCTTGCAATTTAATATGGGAAATTCCTAGGATACTGTTCTGTTCCATGTATTCATCTATCTTGTCTTTAATATAATCTTGAAAGTTGACATTGTGGAGCCACCGAGAGGGGAGCCTCCAATATTTACAGAACCCGACCTCCACTCTCCCAAAGGTAAGCTCTGCCAGAGTATTGTCCAACAATGCTCTCTGTAAAATCCTGGACATGGCAACCCCCACCAGATTTGTGGCTGGGATAAAATAATCCAATCTGGAGTGCGACCTGTATGATTATTGTTGCATAAATTAGGGCTCTGGCCAATTTCTACAAGGTTTGGCTTTCCCACCCACAGGTGTCTGAACTTAGTTCAGCATAGCAACGTCTGAACATGAAAGTCCAGGTTTTTGTAGACCCACAGACAACCCCACATAGCATAGTTGTTGATGTGGTGTCTGTGCTTTTAGGGTTACTAACAGTCCAGTAAAGAGTCAGGACGAAGTGGTAATTCAAACTCAATGTCATGCTTTAGAATAGCACACACAAGTACTGCACTAAGAAAAAACACTACATATTTAAAAGTGTTTATTTCAACGGTCTCATCCTGTTGCTCAGAACATCAGAAATAACCAAACAGCTCTAATGCATATCACTAAAAGCGGCAATAATATGAAAATTTCTAATATGATAAGAATGTGCTTGGCAACCTAACACCCTAAAGACTACTGCTATGCGCTTCACTATGTATGCATAGAGTGCCAACTTTCCCCTAGAGTTTCTTGGAATTCAACATACTGCACACCTGTTCACAGCAGAGAAGATCTGGTTATCAGACTTCGTCTGGGAGAGAGTGTTGGCTCGAAAGGAAAACATACATCAGCTGAGCTTAGCTCCTCTACTCTTGGTATTTGCTCAGCATCAGACCTCAGTATTGGAATGGATGCTGCAGTAGTACGAAAGCCTGGCATGACCTCTTGTAATTACTTTGGCCAAAGACCTCTCTGAATCAGTGGTCACTTCATGTGATTTTTATAGGATTGATCACTGACTTTTAGCATACATTAGAGGACTTGCCACTTAGTTCAAGCCCTAACCGGTATGAACCAGTATAACACAAAAGGACGTTAATTCAGACTACATCTCTATTTTGCACATTCACTGTCCAAACTTGAAATGTAGATATCGGGGAACTTGTAGCAGACTTGTGTCACCTTAGGTGATTATCAAAGTCATTGCTTGGACGATTTGACACTTTCACAAGCTTCGCAAAGATAATGAAATGCGACTTGGGCCAAAGGCAGCAAAGCTAACTTAACGGCTTAAAATGGAGCCTGGCTGTGGGACCTTTGCGACATCCCCAGTTTGTACGTCTGAATGTGATTTAATAGAGTGAAGTGCGTGTGTATGACATAATTTTAGGGATTCCATTTCACAAGAATACTAAGTAAAATCCATGCTCGTGGAAGGGAGACATAAAAACTTCACTTCTAAAATAAACCCATAAAATCATCATAAATTCAAAATAAAATGAATATATATAAAAAATAAAATGTGTAAAATAGCATAAAATGATACAGTAAGCTTTGCATGAATACTTCTTTTAATCCTTGAAGGTGGCAAACAAAAAGATAAACCCTTGTATCATGATGTCCATAAGGAAGAGATTTTTTTTTGATAATTAAGTAGACTAGGCATGACACAGTCCTAGTAGCTGATACAGGATTCTGTGCATGTTTCTTGTCGCATAAGGTGGCGACTTATCCTAGTCGTCATCTGAATATATTTCTATGATAGCAGGATCACAGGCAACATACAAGTGTTCGATGAATCAGATAGGTAACGCAGGCATGTTACCAGTGGCTCGTGAAATGGACGGACCAGAGAACTGCAACAGTTGTTGTGTTTCCAAAGGACCTAGAGATGGTGCAAGTGCTTTAACCAATGGTTCAAATGACATCAGTTGTCCGAGTCAATCCTAGGCAAGCCGTTCAAAGGGTGATGCTGGTCTATCATAGATAGCATTTCGAAGCATGTACAGAAGCATTGCTTGGCATTTCTTTCTGATGTGACTGCAATGATTGCAGGAACACTTCCACATCTAGGAAAGCCAATGAGGGCCACTCCAGATGTAGTTCCAGGACGATTTCAGTTGTACAGTTCATACAGCAGAAGACAGTTCATCTGCAGAGCATCCATTTTGCGAAAGGACATTATCCGGCTCCGCTCAATGAGTTTGGAAAGCCACTTATGTCCCAAATAGTGCTCTAGGGTTTCTCAACACTTTTTCTCAGGTAGATACGTGTACTTCAAGTTGTCGATTGCCTTGTTTGATCAGGAGGAAGATGACAATACTACAGCCGAGTAGAAGGATGGTGGGGAATCCTCCAAAAAAGACTTGTGAACAAGGAGTGTAAGAATGGTGGTATCAGTCTGAATACAGCTTTAAATTCAGTCACCAGACTAGATCCGATGTTCTTAAAAAAATACACAATTCCAGTTGTGTTACACGTGTTGAAAATCATATGCACAATTTCAGCAAAGTGAGTTGATCTTATAACAGCATCTGTATTTCCGAAGCACTTATGGCAGTCTGCATATCGTAGGTCTCTGCCACAGAATTCAAAGGGACCTGTTTTTGCAGTAAAACTGTGACCAGTTTACTAATTTAGTCAAAATGCATGCCTTTTATATCAATTCTAGGCCAAGGAACACCATTGATTACATGTTGAGGTGGCGAGTGCTGGATTCTTCCACAACACTGTATTGTTTTAGAAACTGTAATCACATAATGTTGGCCGGGTTCCACCCCGCTGCAGCTGATGTTGGTTAACATGAAATAAGAATCATTATTTATAGGTGTGTGATGCGTAGGGCTGGACGAAGTGAGAGTTACTGATCAGACACAGTTCAATCCAGGCATCAAAGTGTTTCACATTCCATGCAAAGTAGTAGGAAGTGACCTAGAAGATGTCTGCAGCTGAAAACACTGATAAACACAGGGTCATTTTCATTTAAACACATATAGGAGAAAGGAAATGTCCACAAATTAAACAAATGTGATTTGTGCATGTACTTATACCAGCCCAATGATGCATATTTCTGGCAATCGTGAAAATGAAAAGGTTGCAGTTATCAGAGAAATAACTCTGTATTTCACTAACAGAAAATGGGGTTTCTCCATTTACTCGATGCTTAACAGAGTGTAAGTGGATTCGTTTTTAGCCATTGTTTTCTATGTTAGCATTAGGTTGTAAGGTTCAAAAATAGCTGTTTCGTTTAGAAGTTGCCAGGGCACATAACTTGATCAAAGCCCAGTGTAATTGTGTTATAGCTCTAAATTGAGCCTGGCCATGTTGTAAAATATCTATGTCTCCTTTAAGGAGATCCAATACTAAAGACACAATGTTATTTAAGAAATACATCCTTTTGGAAAGTATATGCATGCCATTGTTCTGAAAACTTCGTGCATGTTTTCTCTTCCTGTCAAATTCTTTGAGTAGCTTCTCTTAATGAGTAGTCGTTCCATTCATTATAAATGGTATATTTTCCTGTCGCTATAACGGTTTAAATCTAGTGGGGCGTGGTTTTAATCAGGGACAAATGCCCCTTGACAGCCGAAAGACTGGAATGTGCTAACCAACGCTGGCACAGCTTATTCACACTATATATACTAATGCCTACAGGTATGGATCAGCTTTGGACCAGGGGTGTTAGAATGGAAACGATGCATGCATGTAATGGAATCAGAGGGCCATAAGGCTAAACCTTCAGGATGGAATTGTGGGGAAGTAGAAGTTCCATAATGGATCACAGAGTTTATTTCAAGAGTTGGAAAGGTTAATTTGTGGGTGACAATCATTGAACAGTGTTGAATTAAACTTTGGTATAAACGGTTTTGTAAAGTCTTCCACGGTTCTGAATCCCAGACAGATAGTATGCTAGATAGTTTCATTCAGAAAAATAATTTCTTTGGGTATAATGCATGCTCGGAATAGGGCTTCTTTACTTTGACGCTGCTAATATTTGGTTCCCCAAATACTTTTTTCCTCATTATTTTCTTTCAAATACTCATATCCCTTTATGGACAAATTCTGAATAAATCAGTTTATGCCTGTTTCTCTGCTGCCAGTGTCTGCGGTGAGGCGGGAGCCTCAGGAGCCTACAACTCCCAGCACCGCCCACAAGTGAACTCGTCACTTCACTTTGCGCCTGGAGGTGCTCTTAAGCGGTGCGGGTCTCCCGGGGGACACCCGTTTCTCTGTTGCTAGTGTCTGCGGTGAGGCGGGAGCCTCAGGAGCCTACAACTCCCAGCACCGCCCACGGGGGAACTCGTCACTTCACTATGTGCCCGGAGGCGCTCTTAAGCGGTGCGGGTCTCCCGCAGCACGGGATGCCCGTTTCTTTGTTGCCAGTGTCTGTGGTGAGGCGGGAGCCTCAGGAGCCTACAACTCCCAGCACCGCCCACGGGGGAACTCGTCACTTCAATCTGCGCCCAGAGGCCCTCCTAAGTGGTGCGGGTTCTCCTGCAGCACGGGACGTGCGCAGGCGTGCCGGAGCCGCGCCCGAGCAAAGCCCGGGCCAAGGGCGGGCCTACCCTCAGCGCGGCCTGTCCGTACGAGTCCGGGCTGGGCCTACCCTCTTGGCCCCTTGGCTGGTGATGGTTAGTAGTGGAAAACGGTTCCAAGCTGCTACACTCAACTACATTCAGCCTGTGGATTCTGGAGAGCAACCTGGTAATCGCGGCAAGCACAACAGAAGCTCCAACAGTGAGCCACACCCATGATATAGATTCTGCTTTGTGTCCTTGCTTCCCTTGCACTTTTTTTGTGTGTGGCGCCTCAGAGCTAGGTCATCATGGGGAAGAGGAAGGCGGCATCTGCAAATTCTCTACCGGGCTCAAAACATGGTACCATTGACTCTTTTCTAAAGAAAGCAGTGGGCGCCATTATGAAGGAAATAGCCAAGGCAGAAAGGTGAATCTCTTTGGACCTGGGTGGTGCCTTACTCCCCTTGGTGGGTGAGCCCTCAAATTCGATTGGCCAAAAATCAGCGGGTGAAGTTTCAGACTTAACACAGGATGGTCCAGAGACTGCCAGCTCTAGCCCTAGTGAGCCTACCCCAGGACATATCAGTCACAATAAGGGACTCAATGCTTCCAATCAAGAGGCAGTTGTGAGTGGTCCTCCAGCATCAAAGAGGCTGCGACGAGCTAATAAGAAATATGAGTTGGCGAAGACTGTCAACAAGGGGGGGGGGACTCTGTCACTGCCGATCTGAAGGCTCTGAGGGGCTTTGAAGACTTTGGGGCTCATTTAAAACAAGAAATTGCTGATGTTTTGACCGGTTTACTAACTAATTTTTGTAGTGAAGTCTCTAAAGTCATGTTAGAAACTAGAGCCACACTTGGTAGTGTTGGAAAAGCGTTGGCCTCCCTTAACCAGGTCTCTCAGTTGGCCACCCTGCAGCGACAGACAGCTCAGTCAGATAATCCCCGACAGTTATTCAAACCAGCACCCAGTTTCCCACTGTTATCCCCGGCACCTCTGGGCTCATGTCCCTTGGCCCGACCCTTTGGTTACCCATCTACGTCCGACAACTTTTAGTGAAGGGGCCTAAGAGATGACTCAGTATCCCTCTAAGCCTCACTGGGTAGCAAGTTCAGTCAGTTTATTTGCGGCAAATAGCCCTGGGCTACCAGTCATTGACCTTCCCTCAGCTAGCTGCCCCTACACTGTGATTATGGCAGGTGTGCTGGGTCTTAGTTCTCCAAGGGACGGGACCACTGACCAATTGTTTAATAAAGTAACACACTGGCTAAGTAAATATGCCAGATTCAATGTGGTGGACCACAGGCACATCTTGATGGCTAGGCGGGTTTCCTGGATTGGGAGATCCAGGAAAACATTTGAAGGCGACAGTGTGATTGTCACGTTGAGATTCCCAGAACTGGCCCGCATGATTTTATGCCACACCTCCCTATCTTTTCCCTGTGATTCTGGTATAAAGCTGCTTCCACTGGGTTTCTTTTGCAGGTCCCCTTACAATCCTACACCAACCTACCATTCTGTATCCCTTGAGAGGGCCCCCGTCTCGTGTGGGGGAATCCCCACCTCAGTTAACCCTTTTGTGCCACTCAGGGACCTCAACGACTTAGATTGACAACAAGTGTCCAGCGGCATAAGCGAAGCTAGTGTTATACCTGTCAAGAGGCCTGACAATAGTGTGACAATGCCTGTAGCTAACATAGGCCCCAGTCACAAATGCTTGAGTATTCTGGGGGTTGGTAGCACAGAGATGGTATCTATCACTCATCCATCCAATCAGACCCAGGGTAGGCGGGCTGATCTAAATATCATTTCATGGAATGTGGCAGGGTTAGTTGCAAAATTGAGGGTTACAAAATGTTGTTTTGCCCGGCAGTGGGTTCGAGAACAGGCAGAGCTAGAGGTGGTTTAATTATCTTTATAGATCTTGGGATTCAGGGCACTATGAATCCCTTGATGTGGAACTCAATAGTAGCACAAGGTTTCACATTAAGGAGTAAATTGTATCGGTTCACCCTAATTAATTTTTATAACGCAAGAGGGTAGCACCAGGGGCCATCTAGCCTTGTAGAATTAAGAAGGCACCTTGAGCAAATACAGTGGGATGGTGTGTTACAGTCCTAACTAATTTTAGTGGGAGATTTTAATTGTCATCTATGCCCCAATTTAGGTGTGACTAATCGAGATTGGTCAACGTGTACGATTAATGAGGGATTGCACATGGAACACACTGCGAAAGGGCGGGACCTGAACTCCCTTCTAAATTCACATGGTTTAACACACACATTGGACCTGCTCACTAACCCCCAGGACGCCCCTGTGCCTCCGACCTATAAAGGCAGGGGCTGTGCAACATATATTGTCTTTTTTAGGGGGGCGCTAGAGGGCGCGCTGCGGAATGGCTGCACGATAGTGCCGCTCCGCTGGTCGGGGACAATATTCTACAATTATCTGCCGTTTTGGTACAGAATCTCCTGCCAATTTCGAAGAATTCACCTTCGTAATAGCCTAGCTTCCAGATCCTGGCTTCGGCGATACTGTAAGCACCGCTGCTGGGGAGCATTTTGACATCAAAGGCGGGCCTCCGGGGTCGCAGCGGAATCTGCAAAATGGCGGCACCATAGAAACGGCAGGGAACGTCCAGAGCATACGGAGCTGTTTCTGGGATGTCTGCATCGCTGTCGAGGTGCGCCCCTCCGCCTGGGATCTATCTATTCACCGATTGCCGGGGTGCTGTGGCTGCTGCCTCGGCCACGAGGACTGTGAGCACCTGATTGGACTGACCGGGGGCTCCGGCGGCGGCTGGGCGTGCGGCTGATCGGCGCTGCGGACAGTGCGGCGCTGGCCCCCGATACTGAGGTGCTGTGCGTTACAAGAGATGGCGCCCATTATCGCTAAATGAGAGGTACTCTTTACATTTGACAGCGCTATCGAGAGGCAATTAATCCATTCACTCCACTTGGCGCGCACCGGAACACGCTACCTAAAGGTTGGAGATTAAGCGACTGTGCACTGCCCCAGGGGGCTTGCTGCGATGCTGGGTGGCCTGCAAGAATGATGGCACAGTGACCGGTAGGCCTTGTTGCGGGGCCGGAACACCGCCGACACACTCGCGAGTCGGGGGACGCGCGCTTTCGCGCCGCTGCCGCTGGAGATCCCTTGGTGCCTGGTGGAGAGACGGCGCTAGGGGCCCGCGGCTCGGTGTGTAGCAGTGGAGGGCCGCCATCTTGAGTATCCAGCGAGTTCGGACTGCACGTGTCCCGGCGCTGCCCTGCACCTCCGCCCGGCTGTGAGGCCGATCCACCCAGCAGATCCCAATACACCACCTCCCAGGAGTTGCTGCTGACTGACATAGCCCTCAGGTTGGTGATTCTGCCCCGAGATTCCTGCGGGAGTGCGCGGTGGTGTTCGGACCAGTCTGCCTTGATTTACGCTGGTGCTGCTGGGAGTCACGGGCCACTCTGCTGCAGGCCGCCATTATGGGGAAGCCCGATAAGCAGCAACCCAAGATCTCCTTTGACAACCGTCGATCGGCTAAGCAGGCGACAGCGCACTCCGATACAGAACTGGACTCGGAACACACTCAGACCTCTAAGATGGACGCCGCTTTACAAGCCATCCAACAAAGTCTCCAAGCTATAAATGGCAAGCTTGACACCCTTACTCAGAGGATGGACACCATGTCGTCCAAGCTGGATAAACAGGGCGAGAGGCTAACTGTGGCGGAGACCCGTATCTCGGCGGTGGAAGATGAATCTACCACAACGGCACGCAAATGTGAGGAATTCGACAAGATCCTGGAAGTCATCAAACAGAAGAACGAAGATTTAGAAGCGAGATCCCGCCGGAACAACGTGCGCATAGTGGGACTTCCGGAGAGCACAAACACGGGGCGGCTAGAGACATATGTGGAAGACATGCTGCGAGACACCTTCGGTGCGGAAAACTTCTCCCCCGTGCTTATTATAGAACGGGCCCATCGCTCACTCGCCCCTGTGCCACCACCGGGCGCTCCAGCATGACCCATTATAGCGCGGGTGCTCAATTACAGAGACAGAGACGCGATACTACGCATGGCTCGTGAGAAGAAGCAAGTAACCTACAAAGGCAATGAGCTATCCTTTTTCCCAGACTTCACGATGGCCGTGCAGACGGCGCGCAAAGATTTTAACCCTGTCAAGAAAAAGCTACGAGAGATGGGAATTGAATATGCGATGCTGTACCCGGCGAGACTGCATATTGCACACGAAGGGCGCACAAAAATTTGTCTTACTCCAAAGACAGCACAAGACTACATCAAAAGGATCATCTTCAGCCGCAAGACTCAGCGTAATGCGATCTCAGACCCAGATTCAGACTGAACATGCGACTACTGGTGGTAACGTATGCAAATGGCGAGGCGAGTGACGTTATAAATAGACATTAATTACTGGCTAACGCAGCACATGGTCATGTGCGACATACTGGCGGATGTTCTCCCTCACCCCAGACTTTGAGATGTTACACATGTATGACTAAAAGTTACTAGTGATGCAAGCATGGCCTCGACCCTTATATAAACTGGGACCAGGAACTCCAGGAGTAATGTTAGTTATACGTGAACACTGTAGATTGCTATGTACTGTTGACAATATACTGTAATGTAGGGTACAATGATATATTAGTTTTTTTAAAGTTATGGTAACTGCTGTTAGCGCCTACTTAGGCCAGGGCAGAAGATCACGACCAGTCGTCACTGCCTAAAGTACACGAGACTGGACCCTAGTGATGGGAGACCGTGCAGTATACGGGGCTAATCCACAACCTGCTTATGTTTGGGTCATGGCGCTACACGGACCACGTAGATCGTCAAGGTAGTTAGCCTGCCCTTCAGGTACATGTGTAAAAAATATGATATAATGTAACAATGCCGGTATAGGCCCATCGTATACTTACGTGATGTGACACATGAGCAATCTGTCAAGTTGGAAGGTACAATGTCTATTTGATTGCACGTATCTCTACTTGCTGTGCTGTATTGAATTGATATTCGTTTTTGCCCTAGATGACATGCGACTGGGTTCAAGTTGTGTTGTTGTGCAACATTGCGGACCTGGTGCTGTGTTGGGCAGGCTGAAGCGACACAGGACGAGCCCTGTATCCCAGTTAACTCGGTTAATTAGCCGGCGAGGCTTATAGCCCCCGGCCCCTAAACTCTTTGGCTAAGTGTCAATCACAGGGTGAAAGCATATCTTGTACCAAAGCTGGATATAGGTATCCCGACCACGTCCGTACCCACGGATGTCGAGTCGAGCACTCAGCGGCCCCCCCGAGGGTGCTCCCCATCTCTGTTCGTGCGATGGCACTATTGGTTATTAGGGTATGGCTTTGGCATGTTTGGGATGCTAAAGTGGGTGGGGGGTTTGAGGGAAAGTTCTATGTTTGTTACGGGCTCCTATACTTAGACAGCTCCATATGCAGTGCAAACATATGTAAATGTATAGCAGTAAGAATGGTACGGATCTATTTTACATCTCCAGATGCAACGAGACAACTGATGGGTTTTATCCACAGGTATTATCAATGTAACCACTGAGTCTAAATTGAAGTCTTCCTATATCCGCTGCCTATCTTGGAACATAAGGGGGTTAAATAATCCAAAGAAAATACGACAGGTTTTTGCATACCTTGACCGTCATCACATAGACGTGGCTATGTTACAAGAATCCCACCTTGCAAAAACGGCCAGATGTCCACTGGGTAGCAAATGGGCTGAAACCGTGATAATGTCTTCATATTCCAATTTCTCGAGAGGGGTGATTTTACTAGTCAAAAAGGGTGTCCAATTTATTATGGACCGTACCTTGACAGACGAACAAGGTAGATACATCCTCATCACAGGGCATATTCGAGGACACTATGTGGGTCTACTCAACACTTATGGGCCGAATATAGATGATCCTGAGTTCTTTCATAATATTTGGCGCTGCCTCCGAGATTTACCTGATATAGAAATAATATGGGGCGGCGATCTCAACCTGTCTCTTGAGGAGGAACTAGACAAATCAGGGGTCACTAAAGAACCACATAGGCGGGCGGTACAGGCAGTAAAAGAGGGTATGTCGGAATTTCACATGGTGGATATATGGCGCCTACGTAATCCGCACTCCAGGGAAGCCACACATTACTCCACTCCACCTAACAGCTGGTCGCGTATTGACTACTGGCTAGTTACAGAGAAAATTGCCACATGGACCAAAGATATCCAACACTTGCCAAAAACACTCTCGGACCACAACCCTGTTCTCCTAGTGCTCGAACCCCCTAACTACACCCCGCCACCATATATGTGGAGATTTAATGCTAAAGCACTATTGAACACCTCCTATAACACGTCCATTAGGGCAGCCATTGAGGAATATTTTGAACTGAACCAGGCCTCAGTTGATGACCCAAGTATATTGTGGGAGGCCTTTAAGGCAACCATACGTGGCGTATGTATTAGTACATCAGCGGGCATCTTAAAAGATATAAGACAACAACTCACATTACGTGAATCGAAGCTTAAACAGCTAGAAAAAGAGTTCGAACGTACGCAAGATGTCACTACACTTGCTGACATTAGAAACACAATATCAGAATATCAAGACCTAGCGGAGGACGACCTTAAGTACATCTCTAAACGACATATCGCCCGGGTTTATGGGGAGGGAGGTAGACCTGGTCGGGTCCTAGCGCACAAAATCTGTACCGGACGTGCCACACACACTATACTTAAAATTAGAGATCGAACAGATACTCTACATTATGACACGGCGGGCATTCTACAAGCCTTTATGGAGACCTATGAAGATATGTACACTACACGACATCTAGCCGACCCGCCGGAAATTTTGCAATATCTCGAAGATATTGCAATAGCATGGCTCTCAGATGCCCAACGGGAATACCTAGCACAGGCGGTCACTGCAGAAGAAGTCACTGCAATTATTAAAACCTTGCCCAATAACAAAGCCCCAGGCCCAGATGGCTTTACCAGCGAATTCTATAAGGAATTCGCAGATCTACTGGCCCCACATTTGGTGGAAATGTATGGAGACGCACATGAAAAGCACTTACTACCACCGACATTGAGGGAAGCCATGATCATTGCCCTGCTTAAACCGGGGAAAGATCCGGAGCAATGTGACTCTTACAGACGGCTCTCGTTAATCAACACTGATGCAAAAATTTTAGCTAAACTGATTGCCACTCGTATCCAACCCTTGATGCCCAATATTATACTACCGGACCAGTCTGGCTTCATGCCCAATCGATCGACTGCACACAACATCCGCACCCTCTTTGCACTAACACATCAACTAAACCCCGACCTGCCGGCAGCTGCGATATTGTTGGACGCAGCCAAAGCGTTCGACTCTATTGAGTGGCCCTACCTCCTCACGGTCCTGCGCAAAATGGGACTGCCTCCTATCTTTATAACATGGATTCAGATATTATACACAGCGCCAGTTGCACGTATTCGAGTAAATCAATATGTCTCTGAAACAATTCGGATTACACGTGGCACCCGTCAAGGTTGTCCACTTTCCCCACTCCTATTTGCCATCGCACTGGAGCCATTGGCGTGCAAAATAAGACAATGCCATAAAAACACGGCCCTCCAGTTCCCGCAGCGCCCGCTGAATATTTCATTATATGCTGATGACATGGTGTTATATGTCCGTGATCCCGAGATCAATCTATCTCCCTTAATCAGGGAATATATTAAGTTCGGTCGTCACGCGGGGCTCCAAATAAACTGGGGCAAATCAATAATTATCCCACTAACGGATGCCACCAGACCTAGCCCGACGGAATTCCCATTGGACTGGCAGTCAGACCCGACCAAGTATTTGGGGATTTGGTACCACCGAGATCCCGAGGTGGTGATACAGGAAAACTATGGTGCGGCTATCAGCAAGCTTGAAGAGAAGGTGGAGGGGTGGATAAAATTACCACTTTCGCTTGCTGACCGTATGGCCCTCGTGAAGATGGTTATATTGCCAAAATTTCTATATCTATTTAATAATATTCCCATTACACCCCCGCCGGCCATATTCAGTAGATTGTCAACTGCTGCGACATGACTTATATGGGCAGGCAAGCAAGCACGAATAGATTTGTACACACTAACTTTACCCTAATCGGAGGGCGGTTTCAAGGTTCCAGATTTTTTGCTTTATTATTTGTGTGCCCAAGCGCACTATGCGCACTACTGGTACAACCCGACCCGCTATTTGCCACATATAGCGGTTGAAGATGGTGTCGCTCACCCCATCCCACTACAAAACATACTCCCACATCCCTACAGCTCAGTCAACAAACATGAGATAAATACGATTCGTACCACCAATCTAGCCTTGAAGAAGTTAGGCAGATTGGCACGCAAATTGCCATTATTTGCCCCAGCCCTACCGCTACCACACCATCCGGAGTTATCAGTTACGCAGGAAAGGGTCGGAATGGAACAGCTCCACCAAGTAGGAATAGCTACATTGGGCGAACTTTATAATAACGGCACCTTCATAGATACTGACAATCTGGCTTATATTAGCAATCCAACGCTGCTTTTTAAATTCACATATCATAGGCTTCGTGGGGCGATCAAAACACTATATCCGTCCTTCCCACACAAACCACCAACCCTACAAGCGCTGCAAATGATTATTCAGACTCCTCGCAACATACACCTGGTTACGAAACTATATGCGCTAGCCCAGGCGAACATTGGGGGTAGGGCTGCCAAGGCTCTAACTAGATGGAATGCACACCTGGACACACAGCTCACGGACGAAGAGTGGCATACGAGCTGCGCTTTAACTGACATGCTCACCCCTAACGGCAACTTACGCATTATACATTATAAGTAGGGCTCCCGGTTTTCCGTTTAAACTGATTTTTACATATAAATACAGACGGAAAACAAGTTTTCCTTTGTCTGTATTTATATGTAAAAACGGGAAAATACTACTGCCATGCTCCAGCAGAGAGTTGCCTCACCACGCCCTCTTCCTGATTCTAGGGTTGTGCCTGCCTACATTAACATGAAACGTTTTTGTTGATGCCCCAGCCATTTCCAGGGCTCCGCTCCGCCCCTCGAGTGAGCTCTGCACCACCATTTGTAAACAAAAGTAAGTGCCCTCGGGGAAGAGGGGAGGGGGGTAGGGCTGGAGTCAGTGGCGTATGCAGTTTCGGGGGCGGCAAAAACAGGAATCGAATGCCAGCACCCCGTGGGGCGCCAAAGCCTAGCTACGTCAGTGGAGTGTTGCCAAGTTTGTGACTGGACTGCAGAGCAGTACACTGTGTATGTGTGGCTGCAAGAACAATCCGGCCACAAACTCAAAGCCTTTCTACGCCACTGACTGGAGTGTTTGCAGAGTTTGTGGCTGGACTGCATAGCCCATAACCGTTGCGGTCTCTTCCTTTTTTACTGGACAAGACAAGGACAGTGTCCACTTCTGCTGCCCCCCCCTCTTTCTTCCTCTTCTTCCCTCTCTTTCTGTTGCGCTCCTCCTCACTTGTAGAAAACCGTGATTGTTCTTTCCTCTCCTTTCTGTCATTCGTTCCTCTGTGAAATGGATCCAAAAAAGGAGAAACACATTTGCTGACATTTTTCTACATCAAAATGCAGCCTCAGGAGGAGAGAAAAAAGGTTTTAAGATGCGAACAATAAATACATTACTAAATAAAACAAGACAGAGTAGTAGCAAACTGGCCAGTTTGGTTTTATTTACACCCAAACACATTAGCGCCACCTTTCAGAGTTTGCCAGTGAAACGCTACTTTTCTTTTCATGTCATTACCTTTTCAAGCAAATGCACTCATTGATTTCTGAATAATGACTGTAAAAGCTTTAAGGTGTATCCCCTATGAGTGTTTGCTTTTTTCCAGTCCGTTGTTACTTTTTTTCACGCAGCATATTACTCTAGTCTAGTGCATAATTTGAATTGAGTTGCTTCCAGGTCTTTATAGCGGGGCACAATTGGGTTGTAGCTGAAGGCAGTGTGAGTTTCTCTCAGTGGGGCAGTATAGTGTTCAGTGAGGGAGAGGATGTGGCACTCTACTGATGACAGAAACTGCAAGGCTCTGAGACAAATGGCTTGTGATAGCACTTTTAAGCATATTTGGGACATTCTGCAAATGGCAAATTTTTCAGATGAATGTATTGTGTTGGCCAATAATAACTGAGTGCATGTGTGCATTGTCAATTTAAATAAATGTGGAAAAATACTAGCTGCAGCGTCAACTTTTGCTTGTGGCAAAAATAAATGTGGATAAATACAGATAAAATGCCCAAAAATAAATATGGATAAATACAGACGGAAATGGCAAAAAAATAAATACCATAAAACCGGGAGCCCTAATTATAAGTACCTGCATCAAATATACTATACACCTGCTAAGTTATATAAATATGGGCTTAGATCCGATGCATGTTGTCAGAGATGCGGTGCTGATAACGCCGATTTCCTCCACCTGGCGTGGCACTGCCCCCATGTCAGATCATATTGGGAAAATGTTATGAAACTATTAAGCAAAATGCTGGAGATGCCGCTAGAGTGCACGATCCGGATGTGTCTGCTTGGTTTGGTGCCCAATGTACGATCTCTGCGACGTACGTTTTGTGTCATAGCATTACTGCTAGCAAAAAGGAGAGTGTCCATGCACTGGGGTGGCAAGAAATATCCCATCATTAAACAATGGTTACAAGATATGGCATATTGCAGAGATACATTGCAGACTTATGAGGAGGAACTTCCCGCACGATCTAGACCTCGTGATTTTTGGATTACACTGTCCGACTACCTGCAAACTTGTCCAAATATGACTGCATCACCCACGATTAGCACCATTGAAGGCTAAATGTACTGTATACTTTTGTTCTGTATTGTAACGCCTGTCATGTATTCATCTTTAAGGCCGTATATTGTTTGTTGTTCTTCGTTTGTCTGAATTGTAACTTTACAATGAAAATCTTTTAATAAAAAAAAAACAAAAAAAAAAACATATATTGTCTTTTTTTTGTGTCTCCTTCCTTGAGACGGTTTATATCCTCTTTTAACATACAACATAGTCCGTTTAGTGACCATAATCCCCTGACCTTGGCTTTCGATCTGTCGGGGCTTCAGCCTACATTTGGCAGGGGAAATATGGGCACGATCTCCGCTATTGAGCAAGGGAGGCGTCTCAGATGGTCACAGTTGGATGTAACTGCGTTCAATAAATCCTTGTTTAGAATAAGACAACAAGAGATCCTGACCTGTTTAGATCTGACAGCCCCTGGGGAAGAAACCATCCAGGCATTCACCGCGATTGCAAAAACAGTGGTGAATTTGCTAACATCCCCAGCAGTCACTTCCCGAGTGGAACTCCCGAGGTGGTTCGACAAAGAGTGCTCCCGGACTCTTAGAGAACTTAAGAGGGCCCTGAAACAGACCCAGCGAGATAGACACAGGGTGGCATCTTCCGCATAACTATAAGGTGGCTGTCAATGGACGGAAGCTCTTGTTGCAAAAACAGGCCTGGGTTGACTTAGTATAAGCATGTGAGCAAAAGGACTGTACTCGATTCTGGAAGGTTATTAATAGCCCTTGCTTTTCAGAATCAGACAAACCGGGGTTAAGCCATAACATCTCCCCAGACCATTGGAAGGCCCACTTTGAGGAAGTCTATAATCACAGTCATAGTGAATCATCTTTCCAGAACTCATTATCCCTCCATAGAACCGAACCCGTTGTTTTAACTCTTGTTAACCGAACCCGTTGTTTTAGGTTGGGCATCGAGGGGCTGTCGTGGAATAAGGCCCCTGGTCCCGATGGGATCCCCCTGATCTCTATTGTAACAACATAGAGGTATGGGCACCAATTCTTGTTAGGGTCCTAAATGCGGCAGTCATAACAGTAATGCCTTCATCGTGGTCTACCGCCACCATTGTTCCAATTTTTAAGAAGGGAGAGAGGGACAATCCTCAGTGCTACCGCCCTATATCCCTCATCGATGCTACTGTAAAAGTCCTTGGGCGGGTATTACTAAATAGGCTTTCTGCCTGGGCAGACTCCAACTGCATTTTGTCAGATGATCAATATGGGTTCCGTGAAGGTAAATCCACTACAGATCAATGTCTTAATTTTTATCTTCTAAAGGCGAAATATACAATAGCGAAATCTGGAGCGCTGTATCTGGGCTTCATGGACCTCACTTCGGCGTTTGACCGGGTGAACCGCAGTAAACTCTGGAAATTACTCGGAGATCTTGGGGTTGACCCAGCAATAATTAACGTCTTAATGACACTACATTTTAACACCACTGCTGTGGTCAGATATACCCAGGAAGGGAACATTACTGATTATTTTAAATGTTCAAGAGTTAGTTAGACAAGGATGCATATTGGCTCTTTTTTTATTCACGCTATTTATTAACACCCTCGACTCATTTCTGACAGCCTTACAGGCCGATACTCCTAGGATAGGTACCAGACTGGTTCCCATATTGTTGTACGCGGATGACGCGGTACTGTTAGCACGAACGCAGAGGGCGTTGTGTCTTGGACTGGATGTGTTTGTGTCTTTTATGACCGAGATGGATTTATCACCGAACCTATCCAAATCATATGTTATGGAAATCGGTAAGCAGGCCAGCAAACATAACACATACAAAGTAGGTACACACAGTATAGCGAAGGTTCCGGCCTTTTCTTACCTGGGTATTTTATTTGATGAGCTTAATTTTAAAGACATTCAGCAGGGGAAGTTTTTAGAAATGAACAGATCTATGGGTGCTATTGCAAATTATGCGCATAGGTTGGGGACATGGTCACCGGGGATAATTCTAAAGTTATATAATTCTTATTGTATTTCTAAGGCTCTTTATGGTAGTGAGGTATGGGGGTTCATGGTGGCCAACAGTCTGCAAACTGCAGAAAACAAATACTTTAGGCGCATTTTGAAAGTCCCCCAGGGCACTACATCGTATGCGATACATGAAGAATTAGGGGCTAAGTACATTAGGGACATGGTGGCAGTTAAACCATTGTTATGCTGCGTGAAGATATGGTCCAATGAGGAGGCGGGTTTTAATAGATTAGTAATCTGGGACTGCCTCTCTCTGCACCATGCGCTACAAATTCCATGGTTGAGATACATTAAGGATACTTTTACTGCCTTAGGAAGAGCAGACATGTTCTCCAATCCCGATAACATGAAGCCACAGGACAAGAATAATATTAATGAGTTGTGTTTTAAATATGCGGTAGCCCACCGTGAAGACCAGGAGCTTAAAAATCTATGGTTATATCTCACACTCTAGTATTGTCTGTGCAGGGCATGGAGCCGTATCTATCAATTAACAAGCGCACATGACAGATTTTTAATTACTCGTTTTAGGATGAATCGGCTTCACTACTTATTGGCTTCCCCTCCAGGGTTTGCTCGACACCCAGACAATAGGGGTCCGTGCGGCTGCGACAACAGGTCTCCACTTGATGCCCTACATTTTGTCTTTCTCTGTAAATATTTTACGTATCCCAGACGAGTGTTTCTCATAAGGCTTTTAAAAGAAATGAGATTTAGGCATGCCCGGGTAGCCTTACTGTATCTACAGCTATTACCCAATGCGTACACATTTTTTTGTGTCATTAATTTTCTAAGATCAGCATTAAGGTCAAGAAACACTAGAGGTGATTGAAGCTGCGACAGTGCGTATTATCACGCTGCATAGATGTAATGATCTATTGTTGATTCTCACAGACTTTTTTAGGGTATTTACTGTAGTATGTATGTGTGGACTCAGCTTGTCTAACATCCACTAAACATGATGTAGGGTTAAGGATATTGAATGTTTTTAAGTATCTCACAAGGGCCAAGAAATTAGGGTCGGTTTTAAGAGAATATTGACATTTTGCTATTTTGCACATTTGATTGATATGTACCTTCTTTTAATGAATTTGATGTTGTTTCATAGTCTGTTCTCTTTTTATGGCTGTTTTAACCGCTAAATAAAGATTATTATTATTATAAATCAGTTAGTGGTAATTAAGTTCTTCTAGAGTTGTTGTGAATGTTGTGAAAAATAGAAAGCCGAGGGCTGGGACCTGTCCTCACTCTGAAAATAGAGAAATTTCTTTAAGAAATTTTAGTTGACTATTAAGGACGGAGCTTCACAATGCTCCCACTGTGTGTAATTGTATATCTTTCTAGAATAGCTAGTTTGATGTATGTAAATATGTGCCTAATAATGACAAAAGTACATTTCTGTGTAATTCAATGCATTCAAGAAAAGATCTTTATTGTTTAGAGTAGCATGCACCTGTAAATGAGACATCATACTAAGCCTGGGCGGAGTTTGCGGAGTTCCGTGTAGTAGAACTCCGTGAAGTGCAAAAAAAAACTCAGCCGCGCTACACGGAGCGCTGCATGCGGAGGAGTGCATTAGATAAATGCCGTTCGCTGTGATTTTCAGTGCAGGGTGTTTGTCCTTTCTGCTGCTCGAGTAGATTTTTTACTCGAGCGGCAGCTTTCACAACACGAACGGACAGTTTCTCAATGCGAGCAGTCGCGAGCATACGCGACCACTCGCGTTGAAAAAATCTGACCGCCCGCGTTGAGAAATCTCACCAGGAGGTTGATTTTCCATGCTCGCGCTCACCAACTTGACGTTGACGATCGCAAACGAGGAAAAATCTCGCCAGGAGGTGGATTTTCCTCGCTCGCACTCGCCAACTTGACGTTGATGAGCACGAGCGAGAAAAAAACTCTGCTCCGCTAAGCGGAGCGGAGTTTTTGGGAACTCAGTGAGCTCCGCGTAACGTGGAGTGCAGAAAACTCAGGGAGCGGAGCGGAGTTCACTGCCCAGACTTACATCATACATTTAACAGTCCCAGTCATCTGAAATAGAACAGGAATAATCACATCATTCATTGAATATTCAAACACATATGGCAATTGCAATGTCTCAGTGGTTTCAATAACCTGATAGGGAACCCTTTCCCAGACTAATCCCTTGGACACAGGATAAAATTTGAAGTTGGAGTATAGAGATTTCATTGAGCTCTGTGTGATGAGAGATGCGGTTCAAGTTATCAAACCACGGGTTGTGGAACAGTTCTTTCAGGGACATAATGTCCATTCAGTAGCAACAGAACGACAGTCAGTATTTTCAGCCACAAGATGAAAAGAAACACTTGTGTAGCAACCCAAACATAGGACCATGGTGGTATCAAGTACCTGTCACAAAACCAACAGTAAGCAAGAAGAAATCGATGGCGTAGAGTGGGATAGGTTGATGAAAGGACCTCTGTGTCACAAAGCATTGTTTCATGAAAAGGCATCATTTTGGTCAATGTTGACTCATGCAGGGGTTCATAATAAAACATGGTGTTGCTTGGAACATTTGCAACTGTAGTAATTGCAGCATCAGATTCCTCCATGGAATCCATTGCTCAGCATAAAGCTGGAGATGTACTAGGCTCAAATATGTCCTGCTGGGTACTCATACTAGTGATGTTACTGCACCTTTCTAGGGGTATTTCATTCAGAGTAGGGAGAGGCTGAGAGGCTCTAGTCAGAATCCTTCTTTGTATCAAGGAGAGTCTTCTGTACATAATCAGCCACATAATGCTTCTTAACGTAATCATTAGATACCTGCTGTTTTTTCTTTGAACTAGACAAAGGGGGCAAGGTTTACAGTTTGTTCTCCTTTTACCCTGTAAAAGGAGAACTCTGTAGGATGGCTCACAAGCTTGCTTATCAAAGAACTTTTCTCGAAATAGATCCCCTTCTTGTCGGACCCACCTGTCAGCAGGTGTTGAAACCTTCTTTTAGCCGGTAGTGGCTTGAGAATGCTTCTAACTGGACAGCTTGTCTCTGACCTCTTGGACACTCTGTAAGACATTTATACATTGGTCCAGGTCAAATTCTTTTTTTCCCCCCGCCTTCCCAGGATTATCTAGGCCAGGTTTATACATTGGCATGAAAAGCACCTTGTATGGAGTGCGTCCTCTCAATACTTTGTCTAGGCAAGTTATTTAATGCTCCCTGAACTCCATACAGGTGAGGGTACCAACTATGGGCCTCATTACAATGTTGGGCGGAAAGCCTCCTCCCGACAGTTGGATTACCCTAGACCGTGTGGGAACCCTTCCGACCGACTCGGTCGGTTTACAATCCATTACGATGCTTGCAGTCGGATTGTAAACCGCACGGTCTTTACGAATCGGTTCTGACCAGCTCTCGGAAAATTTGTGTCGGTCGGACCCGCATCGTACAGCTCTACGGCGTTTCCGACCTATCGATTACGATGTCGGTTTCCAACAGCCTTTCCGAGTCAGCCTGTCCAACACGAAAAGGCTGTCGGAAAGTGACTTTTGGGGCCCCTATCAGGACCCCCTTCATCCTGAGGCCTACGGTTGGTGGACGAGGGGGTACCTAAGGTACCCTCCTTGTAAAACCCTGCATTGTGTGGCAGGCACCATGGGGTGCCTGCCACAGGGTGAACAGTTTTCCGCACATCCCCGATTTCCCATAGGGGCCTGTGTTGTCAGACGGAACATGGGCTCCCATAGGAGTCAATGGGAATCCGACCGAACAGTGTTCGGTCGCATCATAATCGGTCGGGCCGAACCACCGACCGCGAGTCGGTCTGTTCCGATTCTGAGTCGGTGTTGGGCTGAAAGTTTCCACCCAACATCGTAATGAGGCCCTAAGACGTGAATGGAATACCCTAGCGGTTGTGGCTTGTATAAGCGTGCCAGTAGTGTGCTCGGTTAACCCATTACTCACCTCTCTAAAGGGATTGCTGCATTGCCGACATAATCCCAAAGCAGACATAGCATTCCTGTAAGCCTTGGAGGCTTCAATTGGAGGCAAATGCAGGACCATTGTCAGAATGAAAGGTATGTATGACTATCAGACACTGCAAGTTTCTAACAACTGCTCAAGCAGCTACATTTCTCTGAGACCACACCCATTGAAATTGAGAACATGAATCGAGAGCCACCAATAAGTAGTTATATTGGGTAACAGAATTTATTGGCCCTTCATGGTCCAAATATATAGCCCTAAACTGTATACTGGAGACTGTGAGGAGAGTCTGTTCGGTCTTCTAACAGTACAAGCTTTAATGTGCTTACAAACATCACACTGTCAAACATAATCTCTAACTTGTGTATATAAACATGTCCACCAGTACCGTTGCTGTAATATTGCATAGTTGCATTTATCCCAGCACGAGCAGACACCAAGCCCTCATGCACTGCTTAGATGAAGTCTAATCTGGACAGTTTGTTAGGAATTATCCTGTCTCACTCCAGGTATAGTAACCACAGGAGTGTTATCTGAATTGAGGGTGTAGGAGCATTTGAGAGGAAAGCCAGCTGGGGGCATTTCTCTCTTCATTGTTGTCTGTATAGCTGTTCGTATATCTGTGTCGATCTTCATTTGAGATCTGGTTAAGACCATTAATTTAACAGTCTGTACTGCAGCCTTTGCATCTAAGTTGGCACACAGTTCCCTTTAACATGAATCCCATCATGCTGATGGCCCAAAGTGTGCGTCACATGGACCTAATGGAAGCATGTCTTGTAAGACAGCTACCATTCTATGAAGCTGTTTATTCTTAATCCGTTTCCTTTTTGAATCTTTGAATTAGTTCAGGGGTCAGTCTTTTAAATCTACATTGTAACCTTGCACACAGAAGGGTGAATCAGACACAATTAGTGTGGTAAATGATGGGTCAGCCTTCTGCAATGCAAGTAGCGTGGCATGAATTTTTGCATATTGTGCAGTGCTGTCATCTACGATTTTGATATGGGTGCGCTGTGGATGGAACTCACCATCTTTAACTACACCCTGCACTCCTGCGGAGTACATTTGCTTAGTTCCTACCACAGGTTTACCGAGCTGTCCGTGTAGAACATGCTCTTGTATGACTTAATGAGTAAGGCTTTTGGAGTTGGAGTGGCATTCTGTTCATATTGGAGGAAAGCTTGTGTCAACAGAGTCGTGTCATTCTGAAATTTTACATCCACTGCACTTAATGGAGAGGCCCACTGCACCCATCTTGGGTGTAGAGCTCGAGCATTAGGAATACATGCCTTATTGGCTGCCTCTAGTGCAGGTAAGGGAAAACCACAATTATTAGTTTTCCGGTGCTGACAGGCGCTCTCTCAAAATAGCTGTCTGTACAGCTGCAAAGATGTTCTCTGTGGACGAAAAACATGCTTCAGCTGGAGAATACAAGTGTAACCTGTCCAGCTTGAGATGACTCTTAATACTAGGTTAGTTTGGTTATCCCTAGACTGTAAATATTTTGTCTCTAGCATGTCTGCCTGTAGCACATACAAGATATTAGTGTGTCTCCTCATCCACTGTTTTGCAGAAAACGTGGGAGAAATTACGTTGTATGAGAGCACTCGCCCAGCATAGTGTGGCAAGTTGTCCAAAGTTAAAGAAACCCCAAAAGGGATTGTAGCTTCTTCAGTGTGTTGAGAGGCTGCTAGGTACTATATTTTTGAAGGAAACCAGATGCCATTCCTTGCCTTCATTAGATAACCCATATCCAAGAGAAGTTACTGTCAGGTAGTCAATTTTAGATTTTTTTAAGTTAATTTTTTAACAGGGTGATGCTAGTATTGTCACTATCTGGTCCACCCTAGTTAGATGTGCCTTTAAATCGTCATCTGTGAGTTAGATGTCATCATTGTATGAAAGCACCCCAGGATCTTATTCTAAGATATCCATTATGCATGCTGAGAATAGGCCATGACTGTTCTTATACCCCATGGGCAATCGTTTGTACAAGTACTGCACTCCATCGAAACTGAAAGCAGTTAGATTTTCGCTTTCAGGTGCTATGTTTTGACTGAAGAGCTCATTGCAAATGTCCAGGGTTGTTTTGTATTTTTCTACACTTGGTTTCTCTTGAAACCCATGCTGTGTGCATTTTGAATTGCATATGTCTCTGTGTGTTTAGATATCTATAATCTAAAACTATTCTATAGCATGAGCGGGTTTTGAAAGAGGAGTGTTCATTGGTGGAAGTCAAGGCGCTATAATGACCTGCAATTGATTTAGTATTGCTTTTATATCACGCTTTGCTTCTGACTTCAAGTAATATTGAGCCTGTGCTTGGAGCTCACTGCGGAAGAGAATAACATGTGGAATAAAGCGTTAATCCCATTACTCTTGTTTTCTGTGTAAGGCTGGAGACTGATTAACAGCCCACTCCCTTGTGTATATTGCTGTGATGTCCTCAGATACTATAGTGAAAAAGGCTACTCTTACTACCTCCTCTCCTCGCGGTGCTTCGTTAGTGAAGAATGGGGTCCAGTCATCTTCTGCTAATATGATGTCATAATCTTCAGATAAATGTGGCCAGAAGACTTTTAATTGTGTGCCATATATCCAACTCAATTTGTATATCTAAATTATAAACTTATATCTAAATTATAAACTCTATCAGGAGGATGTACATGTTTATCTGGAGTCTCAATCTGTGTGAAATCATCAGTTGGACTCATCACTAGAAACCTCTATAGAGCCTGATGCACTATTGTTACTTCTGCTGCGCTGTCTAGAAGTGCTCTCACCCAAATTGCGTCCACAGAGGTATCTGTAGCTGACATGACATGTTTCTTAGAAAGTCCTGCTACTTTCTTCTTTTTAAATTGAGTTTTAGAGTCTGGACCTTTCTGTTCCCTCTTTATGATGATCTCAGTCTTTTGTCCCGTTTCACCTTTTTGATTGCTATGGTCTTCTTTTCTTTGGAACTCGGTCTGACCCCCCTCTCTCTGCTTGTTTACCATCAGAGTCCTGAAAAGAACAGGAAGAACAGCTATCAGAATACTGATACCATTCTACCTTTTTAATTTTAAAGTGGTCCCTTAAATTATAACCACCCGGACTGGACTCTAAAGTTACTGGAGATCCAGTTAGTCTTTTATCTCTCTTCCTCTGCTTCTTATTACCTTCTGTTATAGGTTTTACCTTAAAGCAACTCTCAATATTGCTTTTAGGTTTTGAATGTGGTTTAATGGCTCATGTGCCTAAGGTATCATGGCTCACAGAGTTGTAAACTTCCAAAATTATTCTAGCTAATTCCAGTTCACAATCTTTACCTGGAAATGCTGCAAGCCTCCGGCATATGGTCAGAGCCGACACTTCTACCTTAATGTTGCTTAGGATGACTGAGGAAACTGTAGAGAAGTTCCCCATTGACTTCATACATAAGTCCAGAGACCCGGTGAACCTCCGTGCTCATTTCATACTTGTTTTAATACCTCAGGAGAAATACTGACCTTTGTTTCATGAGGTAATCTTTCATTTAAACAGTTAACGTTTTACAAAGGTACTTTCCTGATATGACGATATTTCACTTCCATTAAAGCTCTTCAGAGGAACTCAACATTGTTAGTTGTTCTGACTTTGAATGCCAATGAAAGATTCTGTGAAAAGTTCTGTGCCGCTTTGTTTAAGCGTGACCACAACCTGTGTTTGTGCATTTGAAACTTGCAGCTTCCAGGGACGGTGTTCTGCACCCAGGGGTTGTCCCTTGGTTGGCGAAGTATCAGTATGTTTTACCATTTGACTTGTTCTTCGAGGCCGGTGGCCTACATCAAGGAGGTTCTCCCTTACTAGAAGAAGTTTCTACATATTTTACCACTTGAATTGTCCACAGCAAAGTGCATAGAAACATTTATGAAGTGAGCAGATTGGTGCATAAATCAAGGGCACACTGCCTAATTGTTGGACATGAACTGTTTAGTTTCATTCAGGTCTTCTCCTCCAACAACCTAGTCCTCTTTTAAGCCTTAAAGCCTCCTTTCCCCACTGCATCTTTCCTTAATCCTGAAACTGCCCCTCTCCTTCAAGAGCTCAAGCAGTCTGCTCCTATCAAAAACTGTGCTACCTAGAGACACATAGGAGCCCGGGCTTCAACACCCCATCTTACAGGGCGCTGACACCCTACAACAATGGAACGGGAGTATTAGCTACACCATCTCCTCTTTTATTAAAAAAAATCACATCAAAGCCTACACCAGCCACTGCTTGGCTGAGTTTGGCTTAGGTAGGAGATAAGTATGGATGCTGAACGTAATCCCAGCCATAGATGTGCTATTCTGACTTGTGCAAGTCTGCAATTGAGTCACATTTTAGAAATCCAATCTTCTGGGTATAACCTGTCATATTAGTTCAAAGTTGTGTTTTTGTTTTGCGGCCTGAGTGACGTCTCAGTTGTCTTTATTTGGAGATATACAAGCTCTATGCGCCAAACTCTGTTCATGTTCTCCAAAATTCTCTTCCAAAGACGCTGTTCACAACAGAAATCTCTCTCATAATTTAGGTATCTTTCCCATTCAAGTGAGCCTGCCTGGATACCTGGTGTCCTTTCTTTGTGTGCCTGTGAGAGCGGTACTCCTTCCAGCCTTTCGTGGGAGCCAGATTCCAGAAAATATTGGAATGGTCCAGCCCAAGGTTATATGAGCAGCTCCACGGAAATTAGGTGCCAAGCGTAGCTCGCTGGATGTCTTGACTGAGGGTTCAAGCAAGAGACCCGGGATTGTGTACATACTTTAGACTCCAGAAATACAGATAAATCACTCACTCACCACTATCCATTACATATGAGCAGCATCCTGGTGTGACCTGGTGTGACTGATGGTGCCTGAAGGGAAGGGTCATAGTATGTCTGAGGAGAGAATTTTCACACTGCTATCGACAGTCGGTTGTGGAGAGGTGCAACAAGGTGGTCACACACTGGTAGGCTTTGGTTCTGCACACCCAATGGGGTGAGGGGTGGCAGTTAGGGTATTTCTTTCTGAATTGCCTTAGCCTGTAAAATGTCTTTTTTGGAATGGCCTTAACCTGGAACATGATGCTGTAGGACACAAGGCTTGGCAGGAGTAGGGACTAACCTGGTAGGACTCACCAGTGTCCATATTCCCTAGGGCTGCCCTGGTACCGCACTATATCGGAGGTCACAGCTGTGGTGGAGAGGAGTCATCAGAACCTGATTCTCTGGCATCATAGCAAGGCACCAAGTGAGACATACTTGCCTGGTCACCCCTCTAAGGCTACTGATACTAACCGTGAGAAGGAGTTAGGGCTATTCTGCTCCTTTTTCCAGGTGTGGGCGCAACACAGACCTTTCATGAATGCCATTGGACCCAAGAATTTTATCCCTCACACTTTTTCATATGATTCTGCATTTGCTTGCAAAGTTTTTATGCTTGCTCATGAAAGATGCTTAGCGAGCCCCTCCTGCCCTCCCCCAAATAAATTTGGGAGGGTAGGTATGCCCAAGTCCAACATATTATGACACCATCTAGAACCTTGATATGTTGAGAAGTATGATCACTAGGATATGGCATGAAAATTGAAATTTCTAAAGTAGTTCTATATGCCTGGCGTATCTATGTAGTTATACTGAAATCCTGTAGTCTGCAAGATGGCCTGAGCTGGGCCTGAGCTGTATAAGGGATGTAGTCTACAGCCACCTTCTGACTTGATTGAGCAAATGCACAGGTAGGGAGAGATTATGAGAGCCCAGCGTATGGTATGAAGTCAAACAACTGGTGAATAAAGAGGAGACCAAGGTGGCATGCTCAGAGTAAGACCAGACTACAGCTGATTTCTGGTTGCAATGAACGTATGGAGCGGTTGGATGTTTAGAGAGTCTGGGTTCAGAACAAATTGTACAGGCTAGCCCTGGTGCAAAAAAAGCACCAAGTCCCCCATCCCTTTCCAGGACTTCACTTCCAGCTCTTCACTCAATGAAAACATGAGTTGTGGGGAGCACAAGGGGTGGAGACCAAGATCTGGCACAAGAGGTCGCCCAAGGACATCAACCAAGTCCAAGGTCAGACTTAACGTGCCTGAGGGTATATACAGGGGCACACCAAGCTCCCTCTTGAGCCCAAGGGAAGATTTCAGCCGACTCCTGACTCCAGTGGAGATGTGAGTCCTACACATGTCCAGAGAAGAGTATGGGTTAATCGTGGCCATCACCTGGTACAAAGAAGGGCCATCAGTACCAGGTCCTGCCAACAGAGAGGTAATAATCTGGACAGCCGCAGGGATTTGGGCTCAGACACAGAGACAATGTGTCCTGTGCTTTAAAATAGCCCCCCTAAACCCAGGCCTGACATCATCAGGGTTGTATGTCCATTGACAGAAATGTAAGAATAAAAACAGAACGCAGAACGAAAGGGGTCTTAAAATGTAAGCCTCCCCGTTCAGTGTCCTGGCTCTGAGCCCAGGCTGATCTCCTCGACAGATTACAATTAAAGTGCTGTTCTGTCAATGTAAACCACTCGCTGTAATCTGTGTTGTTGACTGTTCCCACGGAGGGTGTCCGGTCCCTACGAACAGGAAAACAACATGACATGTCAGCATAGTTGTATTAAAGGAACCTTTCCTGAAACCTTAGACAGACAAATACGGATGGTTCGGATTTAACGAAATAGGACTGTTTTAGGGAACTTCCCCTTCGTAATTCTTCAATTACTTACTGGTGACCTCATTAGTCCACTCCTTATTCCTCAAACCAGTCTATGAACCATGAGGTATGAGGTATGAGGTGGGCGCTGGTCTAGGGAGCCTTGCAGTTTGCGTCCTTGACATTTAGCTGCACCGATGGCGGGAACTGGGGAAAAATCAGTCTCTCCCTGCACTTAATAGTATTATTATATTTTTAGAAGCTAAGCATTGAATATCAAAAAGTTGTTTTACACAGAGGAGAGGCTGCGGACATCTTCAGCAACAAGAGTTGGAAAATATCTCCTTGTGACTACTCACACACATAGAAATGTACGCTGTGTATCCACTGTCCCCCCACGTCAGCAAAGTAAGGGGAGAGAACGCGTGCGGCAAGCGTAAAGCACATGAGGAACATGGAATGTAGCTAGAGGAATCATGATGTTACTCCAGCTGGCACCAAAATTCAATGCCAAGTGCAGTTATATTGCAGCAGTAAACAACAGCTGTCCCACCAGACATCAATAAAATCAAAGACAATAATTTTAAAGATAACAAGGACCAAAATAGCGATCCCACTGTTCATATATTTATGGATACTTTTCAGAAATATATTAAACAGAAATCATATGTTTCATATTTCTTGATGAGTTCACATACAATTATATTGTTCAAATATTCTGATACTCGTATTTCAATTCTCAATATGCGCCGAAGCGCGTTTCGGTAAAGGCCAAAATTTCGGTTGCACCTTCCTCAGGGTGCAAAATGGTTAAAAGCCAACTGAAGAAGGAGGAGCTAAGGCGTGTCCCAGAGCAGGAAGGATGTATGTGGTTTGAATGATATGTAGGTAGTTTGATGACGAGTATGATTGTTATGGTGGGGGTTAGCGTTTGGAGGTCTTCAGAGCAAAAGTGTACTTTCATTGGTTAAGCAAACGTTTAGCCTGTATCCCATCAGACATTGAATGTATTTGTGCTCATTTGGAATGATTTATATTAAACATTGAAGATTCTGAACTAAAATGATATTCATTGTTTTCTTTTAAACGATTGGAGTATTATGATGTGCATGTCTTGAATCACATGGCTCTATTGTGACTTGGAGCATTTTCAAAACTATGGCGAGATATTCCACCTAACTATTGAATCAGGCAGGTTGTTCTTGTTTAGTGTATGGTCTTTTCCCCCTACTTCCCTGCCTTTGCAACGATATATGCAGGGGGCCTCCTGTTTTTTGTGAAGTAAGCAGAACACCATGTCTGTGACTGGTTTTAAATAAAGCAAAAAGTTTTAAATGTAGCCCATTTTCCTAAAAGGAAAACGGAATGCATTAAAACAAGAACAACAAAAAAGAAACATTTTACAACCCTTTTTTAGGATTAGACAGTAAGGACCACTGCCTACTAAGAAATGTTTTTGTCCACATTCACAAAGGGTAAAGGGACTCCTTCCCGTTTGCAAATGGTTACCACCTCAGTTGACTTGGTGGTAAAATATTAATGCTTAACTTAAGGAATCTGCATTTGGAAGGGACGCCCTTTTCATTCCCTTTCCTAATACCAATTCTGTATTTACACACAAACCCAAATTACATTTGGTAATGTGTTATTGAATCACAATTTGTGTTTTGTTAATTTAAAAATGCCATTATGCTCTGATTTGACCTTTGCAACCATAAAAGTGCTTTGTTCATGAGTCCCAATGTTCCTTAATATTTTTAACAAATAATTTAAATATGTATTTAAGGCACAATGCTTCCAACTTTGCTGAAAACTGAAAAGATGTTCAGTGTAAAGGGTTGTGGTCCGAACAAGGGGTAAGCTCAGAGCTACTGCTGGGACCTACAACAGAGACTCACTGGATGGCTGAGTACACAGTGCTGCCATGGAGGAGTCGCGTTTTGTCAGCTACTAGGGCAGTTAGGGCAGCACTCTGGTTGGGTAGGAAGCCAACCAGAAAAACTGGCAAAATGGAGAACAGGATGCCCTGTGGAGAATGCAGACTCTACCTTAATGGAAACCTGGGAAGTAAGGGTGGCGGGGTTGCCTTATGTATGTGGGGTGGCTATTGGGCCTAAATATTTGGTCCTAGCCACTAGGCAACAGAGAAGGGGGAGCCAATCCTATCTTATCTGTCGGGACCTGGGGAGAAACCAAACTCCTGAATCAGCCATAATGAGCGGTTGGAGGTCACCCAAGTGTCTGGAGCGATTCAGTGAGGAGTTAACTTCTTTATTTTAAAGTAGGCCTTGAGGTTACAGTCAGAGCTTGATAGTGCCTATTAGGGTTCCACTATCCCTCCAACTGTCACTATCGTCCAGCTTCTACACCACGCACACAGCAATATTCAATTACACCATTCACTCTCAGCATTGCAGACACCAGCTCAGACGTACAGGGAATGGGAAGATCCAGAATGCTAGACACATCCCTTTCTTATAAACAGCCAAACAAAGAACAGTCATTCATTTGCGCACACAGAACAGGAACAATCATTCACAATCTCCAGAATGTCTAGCTTACACATTCACCCAACAACCTGTTAACCTCACCAACACCCATGCAAACACACAAAGACAACAAATAGCAGTAACGGTAACTCTGTGACGGGTCGAGGAAAACCTTGCAATCTTCTAAGACATGGGGCTCCACACACCTCATGTCAAACAAAAAACGAGACAACTAGGTTGTGACTAACATTGCACAATGGTCTAAGACTTGCAAATCTCCGAACTTCCTCAGACATGAGACTCTACCACCACAAGTCTTCACACGCACAAAGATGCCATACAACTTTTATACTCACAGGATATGCAGCCACGGATGTCCAGTCACTTTGTCACTATAAAAACGCTGCGACGAATTTTCCCTCATTTGGGATTTCCGCACAAGGTCCAAGCTACCATCTCCCTTGTTCTGTCCAAACTCGATTACGCCAATAGCCTCTACCACGGATCACCTTTAACAACCATGAAAAGACTACAACGGATTCAGAACTCGGCTGCCAGACTACTCTTGCATATCAAACCACGAGACCACATCTCCCCTGCCTTGAAAGCCCTGCATTGGTTACCGGTTGCCAGAAGATCCACGTTCAAGCTGCTTTGTATCACCCACAAAGCAATACATGGAATGGGACCGCTCTTCATCAGGAATAAAATCACCAAACACATTCAACAGAGGAACCTCCGCTCTAAAGGAGCATCTCGCCTCAAAATCCCAAGATACAAGAAAAAAACCATGGGTGGCACATCCTTCTCTGTTCAAGCAGCCAAACTATGGAACTCTTTACCCCCAACATAAGCTCCACCGACAACCACCTTATCTTCAGAAAACTACTCAAGAATTGGCTCTTCCCCACATAAGCACCATACACAAACAGAAATTTACAGCATATCCCTCTGTATATAAGCATTTGTTTTCACTATAGACATGTACCTATCTTTGTGTATTGCTTTGTATAAACATGTAGAATAATTATGTTGTTGAGAGAAAAAAAATAAAAAATAATAATAATAATAAATAAATAGATATCATCTTTGGTCTACATGTACTTACTTCCATTGTGCATCTATGTACCTTCCATGTACTTGGATCTGTGTCTCTGTTACTTTTCTCCTGAAAAAGCATATCCAATGCACTACCCTATTTCTCATCCTGTGCCTCTATCAATATCTTTAATCTACATATACTTACCTCCTTTATGTATCTATATACTTTCAATGTACTTATGGATCTATATATTTATCACTTTCTTCTAATTTAGCATATCCAAGGCACTACCCTAGTTCTCAGCCTATACTTATCTCAATATATCTTCTAGCCCAACCTTCTGACTCATCTCAAACTTCTTTCTACTACTCTTTCCAAAGCACTACCCTATCTCTCATCCTATACATTTATCAATATATCCTCTACATCCACACTCTCATTTATCCCAAACCCCATACCACTACTATGATCCCCAAAATACCCCTTCTAGATTCTCTCCTACTCTACCCCTCCTTGCATCATCTGACACCTCTTTTTACTATACCGATCCCCTAAAACAAACCTTTCTAAACTCTTCCCTCTGACTCCTCCCCTCCAAAACTCCCTTTTACTCATCCAAAAGCCTCCTCCTACTGCTAAGACCTAAAAGAAAAAATCCTTCACTCTTTTATCCCTCCACTATCCTTTTCAATCAAAATTAACAGACTAACATGTTCAATTCTCAAATTCCATTTTCAACTATACTAATTCACCACTAATCCTTTATGGGTTCCAGAGTAGCGTGCTACTCGCCAATAAAGCGTCTCAACACCCCATCAGGGTTACAAGCGCTATATAAATGCAAACCTTTTCCCTTTCTACCCTCCCCAACCCTTCTCAATCCAAATAACTGACTAACATATCCACCACTAAAATTACTTTCATGTTTCACCATACTAATTCAACACTAATACTTATGGGTTCCAGAGTAGCGTGCTACTTGCGCTTCAAAACCCCATCAGGGGTAGCAAGCGCTATATAAATACAAACCTCTTTCCCTCTTCTATCCCGCCACCTACCCTTCTCTACCCAAATAACTGAATAACATATCCACTACTCAAATTACTTCATATTTTACTATACTAATTTTCAACACTAATCCTTAATGGGTTCCGGAGTGGCGTGCTACTCGCCAGAAAAGCGCTTCAACACCCATCAGGGGTAACAAGTGCTATATGAATGCAAACCTTTCTTCCCTTATTATCCCTCCGCTATCCTTCTCACTCCAAATAACTGACTAATATCCACCACTGAAACTACTTTCATATTTCACCATATTAATTCACGACTAATCCTTTATGGGCTTCCGGAGTAGCGTGCTTCAACACCCCATCAGGGGTAACAAGCGCTATATAAATACAAACCTTTTTTCCTCCTCTATCCTTCTGCTATCATTCCAAATCCAAATAACTGACTAACCTATCCACCACTTAAAATGTACTTGCATGTTTCACTATACTAATTCAACACTAATCCTCTATGGGTCCCGGAGTAGCGTTCTACTCACCGAAAAAGCGCTTCGACGCCTCGTCAGGGGTAATAAGCGCTATAGAAATGCAATTACAATACAATCAGGCCTCCTTCGACAAAGTATTTCCTCATCATCACTGTCTGCACATTCAAGGTACAAACAACTCAGAAAAAGGAAAGGTAAACCATCAATCACGTGCACTCAAAACTCCCTTGACCAGATTCCAACACAAAACCTGTAATCACAACAAAACTCAAACACAATGTCATCAGACATTCACATTCAAATGATTGTAATTGTAATTGTATTTATATAGCGCTTACTACCCCTGACGAGGCGTCAAAGCATTTGCTAATAGTATTAGTGATGGATTATTATAGGGAAATATGAGTTAATTTGAGCGGTGGACATGCAAGTCTGTTAGTTGGATTGAATAGGATAATGAAGGGATAGAAGAGGGAAGAGTCTAGAAAGTTTTATTGAGGGGATAACAGTAGTAAGATGAGGTTTAAAATGAGTAAAAGGAGAGATGGAGGGACCCCTTCCTGCACATAAACAATCTCCCCATGACGCAGGCACCCTTGCACCATGGTGCAAGGGTGCCTGCGTCGGCGCATGGCAGTAGTTTGTGCGCCAGAGCAGGGGGAAGCACAGAGATGCGACATATTGTTGTAAATATGTCGCATCCCTGTGCTTCCAAACTAAAGCAGCGCGGTGCAGCAAAATGACTTGCGGCACCGCGCTGCGTTAGTTTATTGTAAATCTGCCCCACAGTTTTGTTTTCTTTTTTAAAGATGGTACCAGGTTCTTTATTCATTGTCACTAGACACATGGATAACAGTCCTATTTCCGTCTCTCTGTTTCAGCAGGCTCCACCAGTGACACTACAGTCATCCTCAGCATGTGTACACAGTACTTGTCTCCAGTACACCACATACAGCAACTTAAGTTGGCTATGGTCCTCCTCTCCAACATGCAGGACTTGAAATGCCAAACATTGGTGACTCTCTTTAAAGAGCAGGTCATGCTGCTATACAGGCACGCACACTGACCTCAACACCATGCCTACTGTTTACAGCGCTGACTGACTCACACTGAGGACAGGCTAGAAAGTCCTCAACATTCAGTCGCTGTTCAGTACCTTATGACCTCTGCCTGGAGTTTGACCCATGGTGCTCAGAGACCACACAGGAGCGATGCTCTGATTGCACTGGATAGATAAGATTACGCAATCACTACAGGCTCCCGCCATAATTGCTGTTCATGCTAGGTGAATATCATCACACCAGCAGCAAGTGCATTAACATCAGTGGTCTCAAGAGCCACGTGCCGGTGTGAGCACGTTCACTTCAGCGCTCTAATGGGCCACCCGCTGGCATGTGCCCATCTTGTGCAAGCAGACAGTAATGACATACACTGCGGTCCCGCACGCTGCCCTTCATGCACCAGTTTGTGGTGTTGAGATGTATTGTAATGGGTTGCCAACAGTGGTGGCTGGTGACATTTGAAAGTGGTGGGGGCGTAAACTTTCTTTGGTAGTGCACCGTGGCGAGCGAGCGCAGCGAGCGAGCCCGAACATCATAAGGGGGATTCTGGGGGGTTCTCCCCCCGAATTTTTTTAAAAAAAAGAGTGGGTAAATGGTGCATTTTCAAGCAAATTTGAGAAGCAAGAAGGTTAATAAAGCAATTGTGAAAGTGCAGTTATTACATTAATAAAGGGATGTCATATAACAACATGTAAATAGAAATGTTTCTGAAGCTAGGCCCTGCCAGTGCCACGCACCTCTGAGCAATATACACGCTGTGTGCCAGCAGGGCCTAGCGTCAGAAACATTTCTATCGTTATGTTTTTGAAGTTAGGCCCAGTGCTTGCACTCAGTGTGTATGCTTCTCAGAGGTGCATCACGCGGCGGAACGACGCATCGGAAGATGCAGGCACTCTGTCTCCCCGTGCCTCCAGGAGCAGCGGACACCAGTGCCCATCTGTGTGCACTGCAGGGGCGCACACGGCCCCTGCGTGCAGCAGAGAGTGCACTGCCCTTCTGCGCCGACGGTACTATGGCACACCAGCTCTCTCTGCCTCGGCTGACGGTGCACGCTTCCTGCATGCACCTCGGGCACAAAAGACCGGGACGTGCAGCACACAGCCCAGGCAGGAGTGCTATGCCCGGCAGCGCTACCCCGGTCCAGGGCGAACGGGCTGTGCCCAGGCATTATCCACTTAGGACCCAGCCCACAGCCCATCCAGTGCTGAGTGGGTGGACGCTAATCAGATTGCCTTGCTGGGAAAGCTGCTGTTTCAGACTAAAATTGGTAATTAAGGCTCGTGGCGGTGGCAAAAAAAAACAAAGCTTGTTTTCTTTCCAAGCAGAGCGGCTGGCGACTGTCTCCCCCGCTGATGTCACGATTATTGATGGAAAATCCGCTATTGTTTTAGTGTTAGACAACAATATGAGGGTGTCTGGAAGAGAGTGACAAGTGCGCAATCCATCATGAAGACAAGGGGCCTATCGCACATAGGAGGTTCTTAAAGAGTCCCGGTACCCTAAAATAATTGCCAGTGGGGCCCACTGGCAACCATCTCCAAATATGCCCAGTTCTGACGAGGGTGGTGCAGGGAGTCCACAGTAACAGAATACAGGTCAGGGCAAGGTTTGCAGACATGCAGCAAGTGAGGTGCAGGATGTGCGTATATATAATATCACAATAGTAGTCTATCTGTCCTTTTTAAAATATACTCAGAACAATCAACTGCACCTACATCTTCCTCCACCCACCTCTCTCCCTACACATCCAGTCCTGACCAGTGCAGTGTGGGCAGTCCTATGTGGAAAAGTGCACAGGAAGTAGCATCAGTTCCTACGGTGGGAGGGAATTAAAAGTTTAGAGACACGCAGCAGGGAAGGTGTTGGATGAGTGTATCAGATGTATCCCTCCCCACAATCCGTTTTCTGGTGCTTAAGATTCCGTTACGGTCACTGTCTCTGTTTTCCCTATTTTTCCCCTGAGTAAGTTTCGCCCCTGCACCTCCCGTCCCTACACCTTCTGCACACAAATGTTCTCATGACTCCTTCTAATCAAAGAATGCAATACCGCCCGGTGCAGCAAACATATCAATAAATAAATTGGCTAACCTCTTTTATTTTCCGCTAGTTTAGCTACGAATAACTCAGGATACTTTCGAAAGTGTGTCTACATGCATACAAAGACAGACAGTAAAATAAGCGCTCAACTGATCAGCATAATAATACAAGAAAAGAGGTTTTGGATGCATCCTTGTGTTTTGCAGTTCTGGGTCTCCATGTATCTATCCAATTTAATGAATTATAGTCAGGCCGCCACCTCGCCCTGGCCCTCCTCTTCTTACGGCCAATGTTTCACCAGGGGCATAGAAAATAAAATATCCAGCTCGGGGAGGGAGGCAAGTCGTGCTGGGTTCCAGAACACCTAGCTCGGGTTGGGGTGGTGGAAGATTAAAACATAATGCAGCATCCGGGGGGAGCTGTAAAGATTCACTAAATGTGGGACGCTAAAGGTGGGGGTGCGAAGGCTGTAGCCTCATTACTGAGGGAAACAAAGGGATTATTCTGATCGTTTGCGTAACAACCTTTTTTTTTATTCCTTCTTGTGTCTTGCAAACTAGCCCCGGCTTGTGATATCGGCTGTGCTAAAGGTCACCACAAATAATCAAGCAGGAAGACTCCACCGTACATTTGTTATCATTAATGGCAGCCCCCGAGCCCCAATTCAGCTCTCGGTAACTTGATAAAAGTAAACCAACCTTCGCTTTTGAAATTGGCCGAGCCACACTCACATCCAGCTAGCGTCCAACAGGGCTGCTAGTGTAGGCGACCTCTCTATGAGCTGCTGAGCATCTCTTTTATTCGCCCAAATATTTCCATCACAAAAATCAATGGTCAGCTCGTGATGGACAGAAGAGAGTCGCTCTTTCACTCTCCCAATTTCAGAGGTAATGACATCTACAGCAGGGCCTGATTACGAGGTTGGCAGAAAGGCACTGCCGTCGCTGTTCCAGAGGTCTTCCCACCCCCTGCCTTGGCGATCTGACCACCCAATTACTATCCTGTAGCTCGGCTACAAGACTGCCGCTGGACCACCATCACCACCAATACTCCTGCTAGCATGTCAACAGCAGGAATGCCAGAGGCCTTCTGTCCGGATTACAATCTGCCCTTCCTTCGAGCTTTTCCTGGAGGGGACACTGCCAGGTGCAAGTCGGCAGAAAGGCACAAAAAGAGGTGAAAACTCACCTTTTTTCGTGGTCCCACTTCGAAAACTGTGTCGGACGCCATTGTCAAGGTCTCTCCTGTGCTGCTGCCACCTGATCACGATGCACTGCAACCCCATTGTCCCCAGATGCAAAGGTAGGCTTCATCATCACTTCTTCTATATGGTGCATTGTAACAGTTCATTATATTTAACATGCAACAAAACATACAGTTCACATGACCTACATATACATTACGACACATACACAACATATATATATGGTTTCAGAAAAACACATGTTGTGCTTACCTATCTCTCAAGCAGCGAAACGTCACTCCATTGGGACAATGCTGCCAAGAGACCGCCAGCCCACCTGGAACATCGTAATATAGCGGACAGGAGACCGCCAAGCCGGCAGTCTTCTTGGGACTGCCACCACAGCGGTACGGCAGTGAGACCGCCAAATTCGTAATCAGGACATTAGCTGGCATGGCCAGTTTGTCCCTTGCCTTTTTCATAACTGGGGCATTCCTCTTAACCATTTAAAAAACAGAAAGTTTCTAGTGGAACCAAGGAGGGTGGCCCAGCTCTGACCGGCGTACACAGGTTCGTCTTAGCCCGGTCTTTGCCCGGGTGCGTCCCTCACTGCTGGCTCTGGAGCTGCGCTCAATAGCGCGCACGAGAAAATCCCGCCTCCTCTCAGGGCTCCAAAGATACCTGAAACCGGTAGTCCCTCTAACAGATGCGCTGAATACATTAAAGTTCAAGAGGACTCAAAAAAAAAAAAAGATGAGCCGTGCAAATGAACATATGTAACATATACATTAGCGCATACACATAGCTGACCGTCTCCCAAAACCTAGTATTGCAACATATTCGAACATTTCTGCGTAAGGTTGGTGGCTACAAAAGAAAAAGTTGGGACCTTACTCCTCCCTTACTCCTCCCAGACCGATCGCAAACATCTAGGAGTGTTTTTTTTCTCTCCTATCAACAAAGGAGGGCTGGAAGGTATTTGTAACTCCCTCATGGAAGGAAGGCCCTTTTTTGTTTTCTATGTCTCCAAGCCTATATCACAGACCGAGAAGAGAAATGCATGAATGGGCGGACGACCTGCCCACTTATGCATTCTGCAGCATCAGCTGCCCAGTGTTTCTCTTTTTAAAACCTTCAATATTCAAGATTGGGTGGGCGAGGGATCAGGAGGGTCCTGATGCAGATGTGCTTGCGCCTACATTATGCATACTGGCAGCATGCACATTGGAAATCACATTTTTGTTTGTAGCTCAAAAATGGCTGGAAGAAAATCTGCCACAAAAAGAAAAGGTTCCAAATGATGGAAAGGCTGTTGTGCTATTAAAATTTGGGACAACTTCATTCAGCAGTTTCAGAGAAACATTACTATTGGAAACTCCTCCTCATTTATGAAAGTCACTGGTTTTGCCCATGCCCTCCCAATCCCCTTATAACCTTTGATCCATTCGGAACGCTAAAAGATTGCCTACTGAACACTGCCTCCCCTAAGTTTGGTTCCAGGGCCTAAGGGGGGGGGGGGACAAAGATATTAAAGTTGCAAAAGTGGGATTTCTTTTAGAGTGAGGTGTGAACCTCAGCTACAAAGGTGCAACTCTTGGTAACGCAGAGCCATTATATAACATATGGATATATATATATATATATATATATATATTCACTGAAAAAACCATAGGTTTCAGGGACGTTATAGTTAGTTGGACATTTCACTCGTACAAAACCAGAGAAATTCCGCCGTTATAGTTAGTTCAGCTAACTATAACTCCCGCAATGCACTGCTGATGACGTCACATATTACATCATTCATGACATGGTCAGTGACATCACTGATGACATCACTGATGACATCTCAAATGACATCA
Source organism: Calotriton arnoldi (assembly GCA_963921515.1). Lineage (NCBI taxonomy): Eukaryota > Metazoa > Chordata > Amphibia > Caudata > Salamandridae > Calotriton > Calotriton arnoldi. The sequence continues at coordinate 782,410 of CAWUFW010007043.1, read as the reverse complement.
CTGATGACATCACTGATGACATCATCCAGTGACTGTGTGTTTCTATAAAGTTTAAATATGTTTTATATATATGCCAAGGTGTATTGAAGAATGAGTGGGTGTATAAGTGTCTGGATGGAGGATTTAGTAGGTGCGTGACTGACTGTATAAGTGAGTGATTAAATGTGTCTTACTGAATGCATGGGTTAGTGACTAAACTGTGTGAATGTCTGTATCAGTCTGTCTGTTGTTGTGTAAGCTGCTGCATGGGTTGGTCAGTAGCTACATGAGTGTCTATATGGATTATTGATTGGTTGCCTGAGTATTTGTATGGGTGCCTGAGTGTGTGTGTGGGTGAGTGGGAGGTGTGTGACTCTGTGCATAGATGTGTGAGTGGTTGATTCACTGGGTGTATGGGTTCAAGAGTGCATGTGGAAACAGCTGTATGGGTGGGTGAGTGTGTGTATGGGTGTGTTGGTGAGTGAATGGATGTCTCAGTGGTACATGTCCAAGTAACTACATATGTAAAAGGCAGTGTATGTGAGAGTTGGAGTATATAAATGATTATACGTCAGAGTCAGTGATTGTGAGAGTGGCTGTATGGATGAGTGTGTACTTGTATCAGTGATTGTATAAGAGAGTAAGTATGCGTTAGTATCTGTATGAATAAGTGATGTGGTGTGTATAACTGTATAGGTGAGTAAATGGAAGTGTGATTGATTCTTTGCATGACTGACTAGATGTGTGAGTAACTCTGGATGAGTGGTGGTGTGTGAGTGTCTGTATAGGTGTATGAGTGCATATGATAGTGTTGTATTGATGAGTGACTACATGTATGAGTGATTGTATGGGTGAATGAGTGGATGTGTGTGTAGACCTAGGAATCAGTGAGTGCGTATGTAGTAACTGGTATTGGTGTGTCTATGGTTTCGAAAATGGTAGTCTGTATTTTACAGTGGGTGTATCAAAGGTTATATTAGGGTGTGAGGAGGTGCATCAGATTTTCACGTGGATTTTCACCCCCGCGTTTAATTGACAAAGCCCTGGGGAGGTGATGGCCCCCGGGCATGTGGGGGGGCTCGAGCCCCCCCACACACACTTATTTTTTTTTAAATAAGAGCCCCGGGGAGGTGGTGGTCCCCAGGGCTGCGTGCCCCCTCCCCGCAAATCATCAATAAAGCCCCGGGGAGGTGGCGGTCCCCGGGGCTGCGGGGGCCCCCCGCAGGCCCCCGCAATATAATTTGGGCATGCCCCCGGGACCTGGCCCACCCGGGGGCTTAACAATAACGAAGCGCGGGAGTCCGCGCTTCGTTTTTTTTTTATTTTCTCAACCGGATTCGCGACCCCAGAGCAAATTCGGCTGATTTTTTTTTTTTTTAATGCTTTTTTTGGGCCTGGGGGTCCTTGTGGGACCCCCTGAGCAGGCCTAGGGGGTCAGGGTGTTTCTACCCTGCCCCCTTGTCTTCATTTTTCACTTTGTTTCACCCTTTTTCTTGTGACTCGGTTCTACCGAGTCACAAAATGGCTGCAAACAGTTCCTGGTTTGGAGTGTTGGCAGCCAATCAGAATTGAGCTTGTGCTCGAGACTGAGGTAGCTTGTCCTAATGGCCGTCATTGCTCCACCCATATTTTCTGCTCATGTTTCATTATACTAATAGTAAATAATAGTTTATTATTAACTATTAGTTTAATAAAAACAGAGCACCAGGAGATGGAACGAGATCCCTAGTTGCAGATGATGTAAGTTACAAAAAAAGTTGTGACATGTATGTTGTGTGCATGCTTGAGGGTGAGAGTGCATTTGTGTGCGAGTGTGTTTGTGACCATGTGTCTGTATGTGTAAGCATGTGTGAGTGACAGTGAGAATCAGTGACAGTTAGTAAGTGAAAATGATTGTCAGTTTGTATGAGTGTGTCAGTGAGTGAGTAAGAGCCAGTGCAAGATAGTGAATTAAGTGCAAGTAAGAGAGAATGAATGAGGGAGTGTGAGTGACTAAATGTAAGTGAGCGTGGGTAAGAATGTAGTGTCTGCAGTTGTCCCTGGAATACTGCCGGCAATTTTTGGCTTATAAAGGCACGCAGGGAAAATACTGCTGCTGGCATACTGGAGTCAACTGTAAGCATGACAGGCACCTATGATAAAACACTGGCACCACTGGCATGCTGGAGTTAATTCTTGGCATTATGGTCACCCTTCATAAAATACTGGTACTGGCATACCAGCAGCAATTCTTGGCATACTGGGCACCCATGGAAAAATACTGGCACAGTTGACACCTGTAATTTTTGACATATTGGAGCACCCTTGGCAGATTCTGAAAACAGAGCGCCAGGTTTCATTGGCTTGGCACACCATTCAAGGATTTTAATATGAAATAGTGTCCTTTCAGAGCCTATGACTTTTTAGCAAATGTATGTGAAAATTGTGCTTGTAAATACACTATTTGATCCCATTAAATTTTAAATTTTCTTAGGGGGAGAACCTGTAGGGTCTTGGGCCCTAGGTCCGTATGCAGACAAGTTAGGGAGACAGGCACATAGTTGGGGTACTGGTAACTGGCCCAGGGCATGTGCGCCTGACCCCTTTTATTGGCAGTGTCACTTGACCGGTGACGCCTGTGATGGATGGGTGTGCGGTGAGTGTGAAAGCCAGCCCTCGGGGAGTGTCTGGTGATACAGTATATTTCTGGAACACTAGAACGTGCCCAGCAGGACACTACATCCCTCCCAAAGTTTATTGAAAAGAAACAAAGGAGTCCAACCTGTGGGAAAGAATAAAAACAACAAAACAAAACACCACGGAGTCTCTTCAGGCAGTTCGCAGGACAGTACAGGATCGGTGAACAGGTGCAGCTGGCAGCACCCGGCATCACAGCATGCATCCATAGTTTCATCTGATGACCCGGGACACGAAATGCAGTGTGGATGGAGTCCGGATCTCTCAATTACATGTCTGAGCGGTTTCAGTCCTCCTGAGCAATGTTGTTCTGTCCCGCCTGGTCTCACGGTGTAGGAGTCTATCTACATAGTTCAATTTGAGGGTGCATCAGCGGCAGTGGTGGAGTCCACTGCAGAGATTTCTTTGGCGGCACCCTGGCTCCTTGAAAGGCAAACCTGCAAAGATGGGGATGACAGTGTGGTGGTAGTACGTCTCCCTCTGAGGCCTCGGTGCCTCCCAGTACCTGTCATTGGAGCAACTTCAGACTCATCTCTCGTGTCGGGATTCTCTCACATCAGAATTTCATTGAAGCCCTTTTTCACTGGGTTGCCCCGGGACTGCATAGGCTGTGTGGGGCCTCACTAAGGCCGCGCAAAGGGGTCACTGCGGAACTCCCAACAGGGCCACATCCAAGTCGCTCGTGCAACCTCAAGGGTAGATGATGCAATGGTTGGGTGTGTTCTCTTCAGCAGGACTCAGGTGCACATGGGGTCTAACAGATGGTCTCTGGGTGATGAGTTTCCCATGGTGCCAGGAATGCCTCACTGGCCTCCGGATGTTTCGCAGGCATAAGATTTCACTTTGATGGTGCGATGCTCCTTAGGTTTTTGGGTGGCCGGCGAGTGCGGTCTCGTTCGCTCAACTTTACTTCTCGTTCTCTGAGGTCTCTCTCTTTTCAGGGGCTCATGCCTGTGCTGTCCGATTTCCATGTGCGGCCCTCCGTGCATCTTTGACCTTGTGCTCCCGGTCTCTCACCATTCGCAGGGTGCGTTCTTGTGAGCTGATGCCCGGTCAGACAGTGGTGGGGGTAGTAGACAGTCTCTGTGGGCGCACTCTGCTAGCGCTTTGCGTGCCGTTCCTCTCTATCTTGCGGTGGTAGTCGTTCACCAACAGGGGTGTACAGAGCTATCTCCTGGCTTGTGGTGGCATCATACAGCTATTGGTGGCACGCACACCCATTCTCCTTGTGCCTTTCATTGAGCTTGCTGCCTTTACTTTTCAGTGCTTCTTGGAACGTGGCTCCCTTCTCTTTGATGGGGCGCTGCCTTCTTAGGCTTTGCTGCTTTGGGCTGGGCCGCCTAGGCTCACTACCTTAGCTGGACTTTTCTCTGCTGGGGCAGCTTTGGGCTTCTTGGGGTTCTTTGGGGGTTCACAGTCTCTCCCCTCTGGCCACGACAGTCATCCGCTAGGGGCGTGTGGAGCTCTCCTAGCCAGTCTCTTGCTGTGGTGTAGGAGACGGGGAGCAGCTCCCTACATGAAGGAACATGTGTCTGCACAACAGGTTCCAGTTCTATGTTGCAGCAGCAGTCACTTTGTGGGATGGCACAGCAGGACCTCTCTAATTTTATCCTGAAGCCTCTGTGTAAGGTGAGATCGAAGGGGTACATTTGCACAACTTTATCTCCCGTGGCAGGGGGTCGCATACGAGCCACTTGCTCGTACTGGTGTAGTTCAGCAGGTTGCTGCTAGGTGGCGCTGCAGGCTCCTATCTAATCAGGCTGCAGCAGTCGTCTTTGATCACTCGGGCCCCAGAGATACTGAAGATGCAGGTGCGGGGCACGCAACTGCGCAGCAGCAGCGGGGTGGGCTTATATCTTCGGCATTACTGTCTTTCTCTGTTGGGGCCACTTTCCTCTGTCGGTCCAGACGCGGTGCAGTGGATTGCCGCTAGGTGGCGCTGTAGATGGCTACCGGCAGGAAGGCTTTCTCATGAGGCTGCCAAAACTCTCATTCACTGCGCCTGAGGCAGAGGGTGCGGATTGTGTATTATCATCAGTGCTTTGGAGGTGTTTCACATTGGCGCCTCAGCCGCTGGAGCTGTTGGTGCGAGTGCGGCCTCGATCATCTCCCCTGCTGGCGGGGTGCTGCGGACGGCTGCTAGTGCACACTTTGGCGCATCACTCACCAGTGCACTGCGATGGCAGCGTAGGAGGCAGACCGCCCTTCGTGTACGGTCAGCGGTGGAAGCGTGGAGGCCTCATTGGGCGAGCTTGTCTCCTGCTGCGGCTTCAGTACCTCTCTCTTGCCTCTTCTCTGGTGGACACGATGGGCAGAGCAGGGCTGAGGATGTCGGTGCGGGGCTTCCCTTAATATTGATGCAGGCTTAGTATTTTCTCACTCTGGGGTGAGTGTGGAAGCCAGCCCTCGGGGAGTGGCTGGTGATACAGTATATTTCTGGAACACTAGAACGTGTCCAGCAGGATACTACCGAACCCTCCCAAGTCCTCGTAGAAAAGGTCTAGGTGGCTATAATTCAGGGAAACTATTACTTCCCATCACTTTCAAAGATCATGTCAGTGCCCTAATATAGGTGGTTTCTAAAATGGGAATGTGTCTGTGTTGTGTTATAGTATAAATGGAGTTATGGTACTTTATGTCTTCAGGATTAAGACCATGTGACAGCACTTCCTGAGGATATTCAGGGTCAACGGTCAAATGATGTCACTTCCTGAGATGTCATTAGGGTCAAAGACTGTGTGATGTCACTTCTGCTACCCCTGACATTTTGGTGAATCGATGTCCATTGCTTTGATGCGTCATAGACATCGTAAAATTGTGATAATGTGTAGCAATAATTCTAGAATGAGGGATAAAAAAAAAACTAGCTGAAGCATCAAGAATTTTCAATCTATTAAGGACACGGAGGTGAGGATTATGCTTCTCTTTCTTTACTGAAAGCAACACAGCAGCCAATAAACTTTAAACAGCATAACCCGGAAGGACTGCCCCTCCATAGTATGCACCAATCATATAACCCCCAAAAGGTATAAATGTCCTGAACACCATTCTTCTTCCTCTTTCTTTGCGAACCATCAAACTCAGTCCATTAACTTGGCTGTTGAACCTTGAACCGCGCCGATTACTTCATCGACCCGTACCAGAACTTTAACCAAAGGAACTTCTTCCCTTGATCCAGATAGGATTCCACCTTGACTCCTCAAGTCGTTTTGCTCTGATCTCCTGAAAAGAGAATATAAGCCGTAATATACCACTCACTGGATATACCTCCAACATTAATACGGGCGGGAAGAAACCCAACATCTTTATACATAACTTTGCATGATATCATAGTTTCCAATATGAACAATCCATACCACATATTGTATATTATTGTTTCTAGGGTGGGATAATCCTCGCCTCCGTGTCCTTAATAGAATTGAATATTCTTGACGCGTCAGCTAGAAAAAATTGTATTCTATGTCAGTCCACGAAGGCTTCGGATTATGCTAGTTTAAAGTTGAGCCACCACCGTAGAGAATACATCAACAATTGGTTTGTGATAAAACGTCTTAAAAGTTGAATCAGAAGACCAATCAGCCGCAGTCATAATGTCCTCTAAACAAGAACCTGTAGAAAAAGCTTTAGAAGCCATAGCTCCCCTTACAGAATGAGCTCCAAATGCTGAAGTGTCAATACCTGCCTGACTTAACAACCAAGTGACCCACCTGGCCAAAGTCGCTGCAGTGACTGGGCGAAAAGGTCTCTGTAATGAAATTAATAATTGTCCTGCTATGTCATTTCTAAATTCTCTAGTACAATCCTCGTAGCATTTTAAACATTGTACAACACACAGTTTACTATGATGTGGAAAAGCAGGATAAGAAACACACTTAGAGTTCGTTTTTGTTCTTTTTGAGATTGTAAATGATACCCCCGAAGCAGTCAAAACTCTACCTGCTAAGTCCAGCGCTCGCACATCAGACACCCGTCTGCATGAGATTAAACTTAACAAAAGTGTAAGCTTCGCCGACAGTTGTTTACGCGACAGACCATCATTCGCAGGCCAATTTCTGAGAAAACGCAGAACTACATCTACATCCCACAGTTGTGAATATCGCGGTTTTTGGAGGATTCACCAATCTGATGCCTCTCACTATCTTACATACCAACGGGTGTTCCCCCACCGGTTTACCATCCACATGAAGATGACCGGCTGAGATCGCGGACCGGAAATTGTTAACTGTCCGGTAGGCCAAACCTTTACTCGCCATCTCCGACAGGAAATTAACTATCATATGAATTCCGGATCCCACGGGATCCCCCTGTTGTTCAGAACACCAACCCACCCACTTACGCCAAGCTGATTCATATCGCTTATGCGTAGAGGGAGCCCAAGATTGAGACAGGAAAAACATTGCTTCCTGCGAAACTTCCGGCATTTGCCAACATCTCCTGAAAGTCTCCATGCCATGAGAGACAACTGTTCCTGAACCACTAATGGATGGATTTGACCCAGAGGGCCTGTCAGTATCTCTGGGAACGAGAGCAGACGTATTGGAGGAGCACAGGACAAGGCCAGTGCCGCTGGGAACCACGCTTGTGCTCTCCAACACGGGGATATCAACATCACCTCCGCCTTCTGCCTGCGGATCTGCACCAATACTCTCTGGATCATGACGAACGGAGGAAATGCATACAGCATACCCATCGTCTACGATTGAAGAAATGCGTCCGAGTTGATCGCCAGAGGATCTGGCAGCCAACTGTAAAACTGAGGCAGTTGCGTGTTCAGTCTGGACGCAAACAGGTCTATAGAACAAGTACCCCACTTGTCGTTCAATTGTTGGAATACCCTGGGGTGTAATCTCCAATCGCTGGAGTCTCGAAGGAAACGTGAATTTCCAATATGCCACCACATTGGAACTGCCCGGAATGTACTCAGTCGTCACCGAGATGTGGTGTAGGAGACAATAATGCCAAAAATCCTTGGCTATTTCCACTAAAAGACGGGACCTCGTGCCACCCAGACGATTAATGTATCTCACTGCCGAGACATTGTCCATCCGCAGGAGTATACAGCAACTAGCCTTCTGTGGAGAAAGTGTTCTGATTGCAAACGAGCCCGCCAAAAGTTCCAGAGAATTTATAAGGAATTTCAATTCCTTCGGAGACCATCTGCCCCCCGTCTCCACCAAGCCGCATCGGGCTCCCCAGCCCCATCTGCTGGCATCTGATTCTATCACTACTTCTAGAACTGACGCGAATATGGCCTTGCCATTCCATGCGTCCATGTGTTCCAACCACTAAGAAATTTCTGTCTTGGCCTCCACGGATAGAAGAATCTGTTCCTCATAGCCCAGGCCTTTGCGTAAATGCATAATTTTCAACCTCTGGAGCGACCTGTAATGAAGGGGACCCGGGAAGATTGCTTGAATCGATGAAGCTAAAAGGCCTACTAACCGGGCTAACGTCCTCAAGGATATAGTCGGAGAGGCAAGTGCTCTCCTCAACTCCTTCTTGATCGCTATTCTTTTCTTCAATGGGAGTAATAACTGCGCCACTATTGAGTTCACCTGGAACCCCAAAAACTCCATCGATTGTGCTGGAGTCAGAATAGACTTGTCTGAGTTGATGACGAACCCCAAATCCCATAGGAGTTGTGTCGTCCATGCTAGATGACGAAGCACTGTATTCACACTCTGTGCCATGATAAGGATGTCGTCTAAATAAATGATGAGTTTCTCTCTCTCAAGAATTGAACCACTGGTTTGAGGAGCTTGGTGAAACACCAAGGGGTGGACGAAAGTCCAAACGGCATGGCTGAGAATTCGTACCATTTGGTTCTCCATTGGAACTGCAAGAACCTCCGATGTGGAGGGAAAATGGGTACTGCTAGATACGCTTCTTTTAAATTGAGACGCACCATCCAATCCTTCTCTAAGAGAAGATCCTGCAGTAAGTGTATGCCCTCCATATTGAAATGGCGATACACTACCCAAGAATTGAACTCCCTGAGGTTTAAAACTAATCTGAAGCCCTGATCCTTTTTTGGAACTAAAAATAGTGTGCTGGTGAAACCGTGAGTGTGAGGACTTGTCTCTACAATTGCCCCTTTTCTCCTCAGAGACGCCACTTAGTCGTCTATGACAGACATTTCTACATGGGAAAATGTAGAGGATGAGGTCTGTGTCTGTTGTAAGGGCGCATAAAATTCTATCTGGAAACCCTGTACTGTCTGAAGTACCCAAGGGTTGCGCGTCTAACTCTCCCACTTGTTTAGAAACAACCCACCGTGACTTCCCCACACTGAATCAAGTTTACCTGAATAGGAGGTGTCTCTGTTGTTATTCTGTCCTCGATAACCTCCCTTATGCTGCCTGCCTCTGCCACCACGGTTTAGGGTGGGATAGAAGTTGGAGCGCTGGGCTCCGCCACGTCCTCTTTGGTCAAAGCCTCTGGAGGTCTGATTGAAGCCACGGCCGGTCGCTCGACCCCTGAAGCGTCCGGCCCTGGTAAAAAGGCCAGTGTGGAAAACCTTTTTGATGTTACTTTGGGCCTTGTCGAGTGCAGAGAATGTCGCCACATATTTCCCCAACTCTTTTACAAACTTGTCACCGAATAGTAACCCATTTGCCAGGGTTCCAGCTTCCGTCGTGGCCATGTCAGCAAGTTGCGGGTCTATTCGCATTAGGAATGATCGTCTCCTCTCAGTTGATAGGGCGCAATTTGCATTGCCTAAAAAACAAAGCGCCCTCTGTGCCCATTCTAGTATCTCTGTCGAATCCAGTGGGGTGTTGGAATCCTTAGCCTTGAAGGCTGAGTCAAGGATCTTCGTGAGGGGCCCAGATATGTCTAGTAGTTTATCCTGGCACCCTCTCCATGCCCTGTCTAGCCCCTTTTTTGGGTCCTTAGCAAACTTTTTCATAAACGTGGCCATATTCGGATCCAACTCTGGTATGTCCACCACCTTGCCCAATAAGGATGGCCTAGGGCATTCTGACCTCAAGGTAGTGCGCACCTCGCGCTCAAATCCCTGTCTGAGATTTTCCTGTACATAGTGTGCTACCTCAACACACGGCACCCATTCGGTAGACCTCGGGTGGATAATATTTCGGGGGTCAAACAGCAGGTTTTTATTAGGTGTGGCACTGCTCACATTGTGAGTCTTGCGCTTTCTTTTGGTCGCCTTTCTGGGTTCTTCCGTGTCCTGCTCAGAGTCAGAGGTGTCCGGGCGGCAGGAGAAGACTCCTCCGCCTCCCCTGGATTCAATAGGGATGAGTTTCCAGAAGGGAGTGAGCCGCCATAGCCATGGTCTCTAATGACACTGGACTTCAGCTGAGGAGTGGAATGATGATTCTCCCAGAGATGCCTTAAATTTGCGTTTCCCATAACTTTTCAGGGGCTTCGTAAATGGCTGTAGAGCCTTGACCAGAGCCCTGTTCACAGACCCCTGGACGTGGGTATCCAGGGCTTCCACCAACTGCTCCTCCATTTGGTGCTCGTATGGCACCTCTTCAAACTCTGCATAGTCGTTATAATCTGCCCACTGGTCAACCTCCTCGGCGTAGTACGCCTTCGTGCTATTGGAGGTGTGGAGGAGGTTCCGGGGGGGGGGAACCCAGGGGTGAAAAACCCATAAAATCCCTCACTAACCTCTATACCAAATAGTCCAGGCAAAGCATACTTGGCCCTTGTAATGTATTATCTGATGGTCACTAAACTAACTTGTATGCACATTTCAAACGTGGAGGGAGCCACCCCTTCAATCCCCCTCAGGCAGTGCCCTGAACGCTTTTCTGCCCCGTCAGGTGTTCAATTGGGACCGGGGATTGAGGCAGTCTTAGACGCATGTGTGCGAGCAGCCGATCGGTAATAAAAAACCCGATCCGGCTGTTCGTGCATGCGCGAATTCAGTGGCAACAAAAACAAGCATTGGCATAGCCAATAGGTCTCGCCTTTGGGACCTTAAGTGTTTAGCCAGAACTTTTGGCTATGTTGTAGAGCATTGTGGCTGCTGTGCATCATGTTGAAAAGTTATAATAAAAAGTCTTAAGCATTTTTGTTACCTTTATACAAACCAAGACAACATTATATACAAGTGAACAACCTGATTAAAAAAAGATTTTAACATAAAAAATGTCTTCTGGTTTTTTTGTACTTGCACTGCTGGCAACTTCTTCCTGCCTGTTGTCATGCTTGTTTGTTATAATTTTTTTGTTATGGGGGAGCGGGACATAAATAACGGGGGAGTGGAGGTTGTAAAACAGTAATTTAATTAGAACACGAGCAGCGGACGGACACTAGGTGAGAATCAACAGATGCCAGATTCCGAGGGCAGACTGATGTGATGCTTAGGTGATGTTTAGGTGATGCTTAGGTGGTGCGCTGATGCAAAATGGTGGTGGTGAGTGATGTTTGGTGCTCAGGTGGTGCCACTATATGCTGTGCATTGGAGGTAAGTTGTGGATTGTGGAGTTGTGGAGTTGAAATATGTTGTTTGGTGTGTAATTATGTGGTGTGTATTGGAAATGTGTGGAGTTGAATTGTGTGGCCTGGAACTGTGGTGTTGAGTGAAATTATGCTTAGTGAAATTGTGTCATGGTGTGTAGTGCATTCATGTTGATTGGTGGTATGTGGCATAGAGTGCATTTATGTGGAGTGTATTTATGTTGCATTGAGTAGAGTGCAATTATGTGGCGTGTAATTATGTGGCACTGAGTGGTATTATGTGGAGTGTATTTATGTTGCATTGAGTAGAGTGTAATGATGTGGCGTGTAACTATGTCGCACTGAGTGGTATTTTGTGGAGTGTATTTATGTTGCATTGAATAGAGTGTAATTATGGGTCGTGTAATTATGTGGCACAGTGGTAGTATGTGGAGTGTATTTATGTTGCATTGAATAGAGTGTAATATGTGACGTGTAATTATGTGGTACTGAGTGGTATTATGTTGAGTGTATTTATGTTGCATTGAGTAGAGTGTAAATATGTGGCGTGTAATTATGTGGCACTGAGTGGTATTATATGGAGTGTATTTATGTAGCATTGAGTAGAGTGTAATTGTGTGGCGTGTAATTATGTGGCACTGAGTGGTATTATGTGGAGTGTATTTATGTTGCATTGAGTAGAGTGTAATAATTTGGCTTGTAATTATGTGGTACTGAGTGGTATGTGGGGTGTATTTATGTTGCATTGAGTAGAGTGTAATTATGTGGCGTGTAATTATGTGGCACAGTGTTAATATGTGGAGTGTATTTATGTTGCATTGAGTAGAGTGTAATTATGTGACGTGTAATTATGTGGTACTGAGTGGTATTATGTTGAGTGTATTTATGTTGCATTGAGTAGTGTAATTATGTGGTGTGTAATTATGTGGTACTGAGTGGTATGTGGAGTGTATTTATGTTGCATTGAGTAGAGTGTAATGATGTGGCGTGGAACTGGTTTTACCATTCATGCATATTCGTTGGCAAATTATTATACTATATAAAAAAACAGCTTAAATAAATTTGATCCAGAACTGCTTTCACTTAGCAGGTTTCACTCAGCAATTGAATGCAGTCTGGCTTTTTCAATAACATTTACAATGGGCCTTAAACCCTTCGATAAGTTCCCACTGATTGGATACTTCATTCAATGAAATTTCATGTATCGTTTTAAATACAAAAATCAAAAGATCATCCAACTGATTCTTTTTTTTTTAAAAGTACTTTTATTGCAATAAAAACTGCTTAGTTATCATCCCAGTTTATAGTGAAAGACAAAAGAGAGCATCAAGAAACTCCAAATCTAAATCATCACATAACTGTGCCGTTTTTATGTTTTTTAAAAGTCTTATACAGGTGTCTATTAATAAATTAAGAAAGGTCATACTATAATCCTCAGTGAGCCACATTTATTTCCAATGTACAGATATTGTCTAAACAATCCCCTTCCTTATTTAAAATTGCCTTTGACTTCCAGGCATGAAAAGAGCAAATTAGTAATTAACGCACAGAAGATTCATTAACCCCTTGCCCCCAAAGATATTTTTCAGGTTTATATCAATACCCGCAGTTTTTTTCCCCCAGGCTTAATTTCAGAATAAAAAGCACCACGCTATGACTGATGAATTAAAATACATTTTTTACAGCAAAAGTTAACCTTCACCTATTCGAGGTATAATTTGGTATGGCTCTTGTTCATTATGTCATCATTTAAAATGTGTAACCTAAACACATTTCCACTAATAACTGAAGATAATTGTAACCCCCACAAAATAACCTGTTACAACAGGTCAAGGTATTCTTTGGAATTATTTACAAATCTTAAAATACCTTTTAAAAACGGAAGTTTTAATTAGTGAAGATGTTTTCACAATTAACCTCCCCATATTATATTTTTAAACTTCACACACCAAGCTGTTGATAGATGGCTGTCCCACCAGTGTTATTCTTATCTGTTAATAATATCCTCCATCAAAATCCCCACTCATACTTATCTAACTCATGATAGAGTCAAACCAGTGCCTCTTGATTGCCCCACCACATGTTTCTGATCTACACAAAGCCACAGTCACAATTTTCTTGTGGTATAATTTATTTTGGGGATTAAGGACTGATTGAAGTGGGCCTCTTTTACCCGGTGTCACTGCACCTGCTGCATTGCAGCAGCCTAATCATCTGGCACGCCAGTTTGTCACACCTCCCCGACACAAATACACAGATTGTAATAATAGAGCACAGATTTCTGGCCCTGCAGAAGGAATATTATGGTTGCATTCAGGCCCTAGGCTGTGTATGAAGTTTCTGAAAGGGTGTGGGAGGTCCTCGCCCTGCTCCACTGGTGGACTCTGTGGGAAGCTCGCAAGGGAGGATTTAAAGCGCCCCTTTCTGCAACCCGGCCCTTCAAATAGGCAACACGCCTTCAATTTTAGCAAAGTGCAGTATGCAAAAGAAAAACACAGACTTGTCAGGAAAACCAGAAGTTCTCAGCACAGTTAGAAATAACGGAGTTCAGACTTTGAAAACATTACCCTCAGCTCCAGTTTGTTTGGATGCATCTGGCACTTGATTATGTTTTCTAGAATTGTAAACTTTTAGCCTGGCGTAAAAAAGAGGTATGTCTCTTCTGGTAAATACCTAATGACACATTCTCATTTCAGATAAAGAGTGTGTTTTAATGAGCGCAACTCATTCAGTAAACAATATGCGTCATCTTAGGTCACAGCAGCTGATCCGAGCACAATGTGGCAGTAGCGCCAATGTATGCACCAGGCATCGAGAGTGGAAGCAGTTCCACACGTTCTGTGTGTTCAGTAACCATGACAACTTTCCACTGCCGTCGCGTGGGGAGACAGTGCACACTTAATGCCGGATGCTCCGAGCTATTCATGAACAAAATCTGTATGAGGCCGGGTGATTCTACTAAGGCAGTAAATGAAGCCTCCAGTGGGTACATTTCAGGGCAGTGACTAGATTCCCCCTATGATTGATAACGACATTCCTCAGCTCTCACCAGGGCAGAGAAAGGGGCCCTGGGTGACAACATTGCCAAGAGGAAATCCCTATGCTCGTCCCGGGAGATGAGGATGAATAAAGTCACTGCATGCATGCCAAAGCAACGCCATTCGGCTGTGTAGAGGAACAAAAGCAGCAGCTGTGGCAGAATGTGCAACATGTTATTAGGCATCCAGGGTAGGGAGCGTGTGGGGGCAATGTCAGGGCCTTGAAAAAAAGGACATGCTGATAAATCTATACCACTGGAATGGTTCGGTAACTAAAAGAATTAAAGGAAGAACCATCAGATTTGTGAAGCTGTGTGCGTGACTTACCCTCGATGAAATGAAGGGAAACACACTAATCTTAACACCTGGTCTGAGTGTTGTCTGCCGAAATCAGCCTTGCCGAGAGGAAATCCCTGTGCTCGTCCCGGGAGACGAAGATTAATAATGGCACCACATGCATGCCGTAGCAACGTAATTTGGCTGCGTAGAGGAATAAAAGCAGCAGCTGTGGAAGACGCATTTTTAGGCAACCAGGGTAGCGTGCGTTTGGGGGCAACGTCAGGGCAGGCCTCAAAAAAAGGACATGTTGCTAATGCTAATGTTGCTAATAGTTCAGTAACCAAAACGTACAGCTGGAATAGTTCAGTAACCAAAACGTATGTGCGTGGCTGCTTATTAAGCAGCCACATGGTAATACAAGTGGGAGGGGTGGGTGGGGGGAGTGCGGCCGAAGCAGGGACGCGCAGCCTTTACCTTGCGGGAGCGAGCGCGATAATTGCTAACAGATGGCGCCGCTCGCTCCCGCAAGGGAATCGCCAAACGTGCACGCGTTGCAATTGAAAGCAATGCAAAGCGTGCACGTTTTTGGGCGAAAAAGCAGATCGATTTCAAGAGGTCCCCTCCTATGCAGCGTGTGCGCGCTGCGTAGGCAAGACCTAAAAAAAGGACTGCTCCCCGAGCGCGCATCGCGCGTCTGTCCCGCTCCATAAGAGCCACTCAAAAGAGACGATCGGCAATACTTCATACAATCGCGTCAAAACGTATCAAATGCGCGCCACAAGTATTAGCATAGCATAAACACAATAATCCATGCACATAATCACAATAAAGGAATGAACTTAACTCGCTGCTGCAGCAGCAAAGAAAGAGGAAGAAGAATGGTGTTCAGGACATTTATACCTTTTGGGGGGTTATATGATTGGTGCATACTATGGAGGGGCAGTCCTTCCGGGTTATGCTGTTTAAAGTTTATTGGCTGCTGTGTTGCTTTCAGTAAAGAAAGAGAAGCATAATCCGAAGCCTCCGTGGACTGACATAGAATTCAAGAGTGCAGCCATAGAGTGGACTGGGGACATAGCAGAGAGCGCCCCCGTGAGTTTGATCGTTCAGGTATGTAGTCTGACTGAGACAAAAGTGTAAGGATGAAGAGTGCAGGGGAGATTTGAATGCAGAGCGTGAGGTAGTGTCAACCATTATTAGATAAGGGGAGCACAGCTGAGAGGGGCCCATCTAAAACTGACCTTTCCTATGCTGAGTATAATCGGTTACGAGACACGCACAAAAATATGTACTTAAACTCTGGACCTTACAAATGCTTGTAACAACTCCACAACCATATGCATTCGAGTCTTATTCTTTCTATATACCAAAAGGATGGCATCCCTTACGTTCATATACACATAGCAAGGTCTCAACCAGTCATATATACATGGGTGAAGTTGCTGTCAAGTCGTATGATCCATAAACATATAAAGTGGATCCCTGGCAGTCAATATAAAATGGAGCCCACACTCTACCTAGTGATAACAGATGACCCCTACAACATGCAGCCTCGCCCTATGCAGCCGATGCGCATATTTATGTGGCTTGGTATGACGCTAGGATGCCCGGGGAGTATCAAAACAGTCTACATAGAAAAAGGAAAACACAGGTATAGGGTGATACAAAATAACATGAGCAGAATCGAAAAAAAAAAAAATACATATATTTATCGGGTTTTTTTAAGTAAAAGGTTGGTCGAGGAGGACACAAAAAATAACAAAAGAGGCTGTCCATAGCCGCAAAGTCTTGTCCCTTATTATAAGGTTCATAAACACACAGGGCGGCTCCCTCTGCGTCCGGTATTTATACACACAGCTGTGCAGATAGGTTTATATACGCACGAGAGCGGGGGGGGGGGCTGGTTACATTTCGTGCCAGGCGGCGTCTGAACGGGCAGCTGCGAGGCCCGAAAATAGCCGGCCGGCCCCGCCCGAGGGAGAGATCGGGTGCCATTCTTTCTCTCTCGCCGCCTCTGCCCGGGCGCGCCGTCGGTTCCACGCAGGTTATTTCGAGGGCGCGTAGGCCGCGTCTCGGGTTTCACTAGCGGCGCTTTGGGTAGGGGATCCTTGGCCGATGGGCGCGGCGTGGGCTGCGTTGAGCGGGAAGACAAGGAGGGGAGGGGAGCACGTCTTGATGACTCGGGAGCGCAGCGACCGCCAGTAGGCCGCCCTTGGTGTCAGGCCTATAGGGTCTATGTGTGTAATCTTGGAAATGCCATAAAAGGCCACTGCCTTTAAAAATACAATGACAGGTAGGGCAGGGGCAGATTAAGCAGCATGTTAGGCCAGTTCATTTGCATAGTTGCCAAGTGACCCCCATATCTCCAAGTCACCCATATCACATGTGACACCTTCAGCGCTGGCATTTTAGCCAAGCACACTTTGCATCCTGGGACTTTGAGTTTCACTTTTACCATTAAAAGTATTGCCTTCCTGGCAAGATGGCGTCTGAGTAGCTGCTACTCACTGCAGCTCCGCCGGTCCGACACCTAACTAGGTCCAAAAACATTCTCATATGGCAGTGATTGCATCAAAAAGAAACCGGAAAGCTGTTTAAACGTACCGATCGTCTAATCATATGGAGCGGCTGCTCTGTATGACAGTGGTTTCACTTTCGGCAAACTCAGCAAAGGAAGGAGCCCAGAGTCGGTGGCGAGGTACGACGTGCTCAACAGTAGCCTCCAGAATAGCGAGCCGGGCGGCTCAGGCTTCGTCGTTCCACTCTGCCCTGCGGTGGCACTCAACGCCGACCTGTCATGAGGCTGCGTTATTGGCGATCTACAACATCCTGACGGCCTCACAAGATACGGAGAAGAGAGGCAGCTACTGTTGTTGGTCGCAGCGGTGGATACATTGTGTCCTGTGTTCACGGAGAAAGCAGGAAAGACAAGTAAGGATGGCGGGGCGCGCTGGGAAAATATTAAAGCAAAAAGCAGTCAGCCTTTTGCTCCCTTGCTAATTGACTCAGTACAGCATTTCCGACAAGAAATCCCTTCAGGTCGTCCGGAAACGCGGGGCTGAGAAGTAAAGATCAAGAGGGGAAAATTAATCTCGAAGAAAGGGCTGTGAGAGGGGTTAAGCAAATCAAGCAAAGTAAAAAACTACAGGAAAAAAACATTAACACTATTGCCCCGATCTCTAACTCTCAACAGTTAATTTCTAATATGTTTGGCCCAGCAGAGGTGGAGGAGGCGCAAAACGAGTTAATGGAGGCGGTATTGGAAGATCAGCTGGCCCCAACTGTTCTGGGGGCGCCTTCTGCAAACGCCAATAATCTTGGGGTCCCTTCTTTAGATACGCCAGTAATATCGGTTGCAAGTTCCCCACATCAACGGCTAATGCAGAAATAACTGGGGAATCAGGGGCAAATGTTGGCAGCGCACAGATGAAAACTGCCCAGTCTGAAACTCTACTATCTTCATTATCCCCTGATTTAAGAACTTCTGGGACAGAACCTCTTATTAATGTGGTGGTATCAGATGTAATCACTGCAAATACGGGAGCCATATGTCTCGAGAATTCGCCAACCTCAGCAAATTTAATATTCCCTCAGCCGGACAATTCTGTTAATCCCGTTAATCTTGATAAGCCAGATATTATGGAGAAACCCTACCCGGCTACAGATGAGTCAGAGCTATATGAAACCGGTATTTCTACATCTAGTGAAGGTGATGATAATGGAAAAAAACAGGATTGGGAAACTAATACTGACTCTGGGACCTCAGGGCAAATAGCTGCGCAAAAGAAGAAGCCGGGACTAAGATTGAAAAAAAGAAAAAAAAAAAATAGACACAAAAGTGGGGAGATCACGGAACAAGGAAGTAGTACTGAGCTTAGATGGGATTATTCTTCCTCCCAGTTTGCGACTCCATCAGATTGTACTATTCGTTCAGGCGGCAACCTCACGGCTATGGGAGATTTGGGTAGCGCGAATTCTAGAATCCCAAGAAGCAAAGAAAAAGAACCTACCCTCACTGAAGTCTTACAGTCAATCAAGGGCTTCCAAGAAGAAGTAAAGCAGGACAATCGCCAAAGTCGACAAGCCACACAGAAACTGCAGGGCGCAATTAGGAAAGTGGGACGCACCTGCACTGAAATCGCTGATAGAATGTCGTCTGTCGAAGTGCGCACTGAGAATCTGGAGAAAGATGTATCTTCATTAAAGGTACAAGGAGACGCACATGATGGTATAGTCAAGGATCTAATGGTAAAGGTTGAGGAGCAGGAGAACAGATTAAGGAGGAATAATCTTCGTATTCTAGGTGTTCCAGAAGGAGTGGAGGGAAGCGATCCTAGGGCTTATATAATCTTACTTTTAAAGGAGCATTTCCTGAACTTCAATCTTGGGACTGGGACAAGGAGATTCAACGGGCTCATCGCCACCCGCTAACACTTTCTAAACGACCTTCATCTCCAGTGCAATTCCCCCGTGCTTTGCTAGTATATTTTGGTAACTTTCTTTTACGTCAGGCAATTTTTGATTTAGCAAGACCTACAAGTAAGAGGGAGTTTAAGGGCGTTACTTTCTTCAGTAGGCCTGACTTTGCTCATGCTACAGTAGAGCGACGATGGAGGATGAGGCAGCTATTTGCTCCTTTTCAACAAATAGGGGCAACGGTTTATTTGCAGAACCCAGCGCGCCTAAAAATCATACTGAATGGAGTTACACGCAGCTTCATTTCGGAAGTGCAGGCTCAAGCCTACTTGAATGAAGCTACAGAAACAAGAAGAGATAGAACCAAGATTTAAATAATTTGATACTTACGGACATAAAAGCTGTATTAATACTAACAAATATTGTTATATTGGTTATTATAATTTGTAATCACACTGTTAGAGTGGGTGGCCTGGGATGGGGTCGGACCGGGGAGGGCACGGGGTTTCGATTGCTCAGGATGTCCACATCCTGGTTCCATGTGAACCAGGTTGCCCGAATGGGTGGTGGTGGGTGGGGGAGGGATCCATCTGGGTAGGGTTGGGGAAGGGCTTGGCATGGAGAGAGTTGACTCGAATTTTTGTCTTTCATTATTTGTTTTATTTCTATAGGAGGAGTTTGTTAATTCTTAATGAGTAATCTACGTATAGCAACGATTAATGTTTGTGGACTTAACGATCCCAAGAAACGACGGAATACTGCAGTGGCTCTTCGGTTACTTAAAGCCGATATCTTATGTTTACAAGAAACACATATAGAGAGAACACAGATCAATCTTTTGGATTCACTGGGTTATACAGTAGTAGGCGCCACAACACAAGATGCTAGGGTTCGGGGGTGGCAGTACTATCCGCAAAGCGCTCAATTAAATTTAACCGAACATTAGTTGATCAACATGGGAGGTGGGTTATTGTTAATTTGCAGAGGGAAAACGGGGATTCACTTACGATATGTTCTGTATATGGTAGCACCGTAGATGACCCAGCAATTTTTGATTTTATGAATAATAAGTTGGCTAAGTGGCCGCTCCCATTAATTATTTGTGGTGACCTTAATATAAATCTGCCTGCTAATAAAAATATAGTTCTAGATAAAGATTGGATCTATTGTGGGCGAAAACCGAAGGTTTTTAAAGCTTTGAGGACATTATGTTCTGAACAGGCATTGACAGATATTTGGCATGCACAGCACCCCACCGATGTCGGCCATACTTTTTATTCTTTTCCACATAATAGGTTAGTAAGACTAGATTTTATGTTTGTATCTCACTCAATTCTCCAATTATGCTCAATTGAAAAGACTTCTCGTATTGTTTCGGATCATAATCCTCTAGTGGCGGAAATAAAGGGGGTCATAGGTGGTGTTAGAGAGTTGCCTAATTGGACCTTTGAACGATCTCTTCTCTTAAATGGCGATTATTGTAATCGTATGAAGTATTGGATTCCGCAATTTATCAAGGATAATTTAGGCAGTACAGGGATTGAAATGGTATGGGACGCATTAAAAGCGGCAATCAGGGGAGAAACATTGAGTTTTTCTATCACCCTAAATAGGGATAAGCGCCAGCTCTTGGCTAATTTGCAAGCCCAACTGGCAGCTGCAGAGGAGAATTTAATTATTGCTATTAGAGATGGCAAGGAGCCAGCAGAAGCTCTTACCAAAATAATGTCGGCAAAATCATCTGTGCTAGAGCAAATCACCAAAAAAGCTGCAGATAGATTATCAACATGGGGGAAGGAAGCATATGAATGTAGCGAACAGGTTGGGCACCACCTTGCGGTTAGAGCAAGGCAAAAAGCACCAGGAATACCATTACAGAAATCAAAGATACTACTTATAAAACAATTGTAGACCCTGAGGGTATTCGGAAGGTATTTCTTACATATTATCAAGATTTATATCATGAAACTAATACGTTACAGTTACAAGATATTAAAACATACCTTAACCAAACTCCGGTGGGACAGTTAGCGCAAGATGACCGGGTGCTACTTGATGAGTCTCCCCAGTGGATAGATGTCCTATTATGTATTAATAGCCTTCCCAATGGTAAAGCTACTGGGCTGGACAATATCCCTGTGGAATTTTACAAAAAGTTCTCTACTGAACTAAAAGAGGTTATGCTCCATTTGTTCATTCATGTATTTAAGGGGGAAGCCACCAGAATCATGGTCTCAAGCAAAAATTATTATTCTTTTGAAAAAGCATAAATCTCCTTTAGAACCAGCCTCCTATCGACCTATTACACTAATTAATGCGGACAGCAAAGTTTATTCTAAAATTTTAGCGGTCCGTTTAGCGGGGTTATACATAAAGTAATATCACCTTGGCAACATGGTTTTATTCCTGGCCGTGGCACCACGGACCACATTAGGAGAGTTATAGCATTGTTTGATGCTGCCCATGTATCTAAGGACCCAATAGCACTTATTCTATTGGATGCAGAAAAAGCCTTTGACAGGGTTTCCTGGTCTTTTTGTGGGAGACCCTGTCAAGGGCCGGGATTGGGCAGGGACTTATACAGGCTTTCAAAATGCTGTATGTTCAGCCTACCGCGAAATTACTTATAAATGGTAGGTTGACGGATGCGTTTAAAATTACCAGAGGTACCCGGCAGGGATGTCCGAGTTCACCACTTTTGTTTGCTTTATATATAGATCCTTTTTGCGACTGTTGGAAATTAATCAAAAAATTAGTCCTATTATTTATCACGGTTGGGAAACGAAAGTCTTGGCCTATGCTGACGACATAGCTCTAGTAACAACTAACCCAAGAGTATCAATGGCTGAGTTAGAAAAAGAGGCGGAAAGATTTGGAATCTTGTCGGGATATTCTCTTAATAGATCAAAGACCCAGATCATCTGCAAGAACACCAGCATGAATGATGATACACGTCAGGTAGAAAAGGCTACATACTTGGGAGTTGACATTTTGGCCAATGTTAATCGAATAGTTGAGTGTAACATAGACCCCTTGATTAATAAAATTAAACCCGAATTATTCCGACTACATAAATTACATCTCTCAATTATTGGTAGATGCAATTTAATTAAAATGCTTTTTTCCCTAAATTTTTGTATTTCATAAGAGCTATACCGTTAGAGTTTAGTACCACCTGTTTGAAAAAGATCGAAGACTTATTTTCTCGTTTTATATGGGCTTATGAAAAGCCCCGAAGAGCCTATAGATTTCTCTCCCTATCAAGGGAAAAGGGTGGGTTGGCACTGCCAAATATAAAACTTTATTATTGGGCAACAACTATACTGTATAATTTAACTCTTTTTTTCAACAAGCCTACAGGTAATTCCCTGGGAGATATACCCACCCCAATAGAACTTATAATGGGTAGAGATGCATGGGGATGGATTTGGAGATTTTTGAATGATGCTCATTATAAGAAAGTTCGCTTTAAAATGCTTACTGCTGGATTTAAAACTATGAAATCAGTCCGTAAAATGTTAGGATTGGGTCGTTTGAACCATTATACCCCAATTTATAATAATCCTAATTTGCCAGAAATTTTTAATGATTTAATAATTAAAAAATGGCAAGATAAAGGCTTGTCGAAACTTGGTGATTTCTACTTCCTATCCGAGATAGCGTCATTTGAGAATCTCAAAGAAAGATATGAATTGGATTGGAGAGATTTTTTAAATATCTACACGTACGCGATTTTTTGAGGAAAAAGTGTGGCGGCCCAGCAGGGTTTATAAGTAATACTTTAGTAGATAATTTGGGAAAGAAACATCTAACTATTGGGTCTTTATATAATTCTCTTAACTTATTAATGCCGGATGATTTGATACTACGTGCCAGGAAGTGGGAAGACGAAATTGGTATCTCAGAAGACTTATTTTTCCACTCAACCGCATTAGCACAAAGTCTGTTAATTCCAGGCGCGATTACAAGCCCAATATTATAAATCCTGCTTTTCGCTGTATTATACCCCGAAAAGGATCGCGAAATGGGGGACAGGGAAGGGGACCCTTTGCCCTCGGTGCTCCTTGTATCAGGCAGATTTTAGTCACATGTTTGCTTTATGTAGGAAATTAAGTAGCCTGAAATTAGAGATTGCAAATTTTATAAAAGAAGTGCTTGGGAGGGACTTTGATCTCTCACCCTCCTTGATCTGCCTTGGGGTGGATAAGGAGACCCAAGGGAAATCGGGAGAGCAATTGGTCTTTATTTGTATGGCAATATATCGGCTTTGTTTAGCTTCAGCTTGGCTAGATCCATCCCCACCAGGATATCATCAATGGTTAGTACGATTAATATCAAACTATAACTTTGAAAAAGCTATCTATGGGAATAGAGGGACGCAAGCCAGAAGGAAAGGCCTAAGGATATGGGAACCATTGGCTAAATGGCTTGAGAGGTAATTTAAATCAATTTATCGAGTCAGATTTGTTTTTGTTAAATATATTTGATTTTATGTCCAAGCCCGGGGAAGGGTGGGTTGGGAGAGGGGGTAAAATCAATTTAAAACTGTGTATGTTGTATAGCGTAAGCTTTAATTCATGTTTACTGTACTAATATATGTTTTAATGTAAGTCTGCTTGTAAATACAGTTTTCTAATAATAAACATGCACTTAATAAAAAAAAAAAAAAAGTATTGCCTTAAAAATTCCATTATGCAAAGTGCTGTTGACTAACAAGCAAGGACTGACTGAAGGCCCCTCTCTGACACTGGGGTACTAACCTGCTATGGATTCCATAACACGTGTGCAGCCAACACTGCTGACGTTTTTCTGCATTATTATTTGTGCATTATTAACATCGTGAATAATATGGGTCTACATTTGAGTTTACATGGTTACACTTACATGATGCTATTGCCTTTGAAATAATGTTGATATGACCTGTTAAAATACCTTTTCTTGGCTTATGCTAACCAGCAGTTGCGTAGCAATAACCTTGCAGCCCCCGCGGTGCGGGGGAGCCCCGAGCTCCAGGTGGACCCCTCTGACACTGTACATGGGTAGGCCTGAAAGCTCCCCTATGTATTTTGCATGGGGGCCACCTTAAGTTTCGTTACACCACTTCTAACTAGGTCTTAGCTAGCCCTCGACCCCATCTTGTTCAAAATGGATGTCTCACCCTGCCGTGACGCTGTACTCAAAGAAACTCTCTAACATGGGTTCAATAAAGTTTCAACCATCGGGGTTTCTTCTGCCTGCTCATTGTATTGCACTCTTTCACAATAGTCCACTGTTGTTTAGTAACTAGTTTTTTCTGCCATCTCTGGATGACATTAGCGGAGAGGGGGCTGAATCAATATTCATGTAATGATATAGTTCTTAGGTGGTATGGCAATATGATGTTTATTACTTCAATACGCTGATTGGCTGAAATTGGAATTCTTTTGCCCACTCCATGATGAATCTGCAGTTTTCATTCTGATCTCTGACAAGATTACCTACTAGGAGTGGTGTCCGATGTGAGAAGTTGGCCTGGTATATGCTGTCCACTAATTATAGTGGGCACCTTGCACCAGTCCAAACAACCCCTTATTGGAGATAGGTTAAAGACAACCTTATTGAAAGCTATCCTAGTGGTAGCTATGGAGAGCAGCCTTCAGGCTAAGTCTTGAAGGAATGTAAAGCAGCTTGTTTTACCAGTCTATAATCTCTTGAGTGACCAAATGAAAGAGCACCACACCAGGTATATATTCAAAATATATGTATTTATTGCTAAACACACCCCTCTAGTCTCTTTATGAGGCTAGAGTTCGAAGTACATAAGTTATAAGTTATTAAATCACAGTAATAGCACAAATACACGTTTGGGCCCTAGGGGCGTACCAAACCATATACCAATAAAGTGGTATGCGAACCACGACTGAACTAGACACTAGGCCTAGAGCCTCTAGAAGTGCTTGGACCACAAGGAACCACCCAAGGTAGTGACACAGGGGACCTACGGGAGACGCGTGCAGTGTAAATACACAACCGCGATACGCCGTTGACTTCTATGGAGAAAGTCGGGATCGGGAAAATAGAGAAAAGGGACACTTAAAAGAGGGCTAGGACAAAACCCTTTGAGATCTAGGACTTTGAAGAGTCTCTACCCACGGGAGCACCGGAGTACTCGTGTTACCTCACCCAGGGAAGCCGGGTGCATAGGTGCCTTTCGGGGTCGGGTTTCGTCGTCGATTCGAATGGCGATCTGCTGCAAAGTGCTGCTGGCGGCCAAGAGAAAAGTGTCCGGGTGGATCCAAGAGTGGATCGGAGTTCTGAAGAACCTGAAAGCAGAGGGGACAGAGTCTGGGTCACTAGCCAGTGACCAGGAAGGCGATGGACAGATGCCCACCGATGTCGAGTGCTTCAGGTGCTTTGACGGTCGTCTTGACTCTTCAGCCACGAGGTCCAGGAGGCGTTGTCGGTGACCAGGAGCAGGATTCGGGCTGGTACACGATGTCTGTCGAGTGCTGAGGTGTCGGCGACCGGATTGGACCCAACAAGCCTTGGCAACGGCAAGTCTCGGTGAAGATGTAGATCGTCGATGGTGCAGTCCAGCAAGGTCTGTGGAACTCACCCAGCGAGGGTAAGTGAGGGCGGGCCTGGAGCAACCAGGATGCCAAGTAAGAAAAGGATTGGCCTTCGTTAGGGGCTACTAGCCAACGGGCTAGCGACCGCGAAGGAGCCTCGTGACGCCGCACGCGGATCTGGCTTACAGGACACTCGTGGAGTGGGGGCCAGTGATCTTCGGTGCAGGTGGTGCTGGAGGCTAGGGCTACTCGGAGCCCAAAGCACGACTTCTTGGAAGACCCAGAAGAGGATGCACTTGCAAATGTGCTCGGTGTCCAGGGGTCACAGTCTCAAGTCACCCACGATAGCCACGGGCCTCAGCTTTGCTGGGGACTCAGGGTAGCCTCGGGGAAGTCTGAGAATCCACCTCTGGTGATGCAATGACTTCGGCGTCCGACGGGAGCTTCAGAAATGCGAACCGGACAGATGCTTCTTTGGTGCCTGCCAAGCAGGGGAGTCACTCCTTGACCCCAAGGAGATTCTTCAGTCCTCTAATCGTGAGTAGAGCGTCGAAGGTCCAGGATTCAGTTTCAGAGTTTCGTCCAGGGATAATCTAAAGTCCTAAGGACTGGGTTCCTACCTTTATTCTAAAGATAGGGGTTGGACTACTCTGTGGCCCCACCTATGGGTGGGTCAGGGCAGAGGGGTGGCTACACCCTTTCCCTTTGTCCAGTTCACGCCAAAGCAGGGGCTGCAAGCCCCTGATCCGGTTTGAACTGGGGTATGCACTAGGGACACCAAATGTGCCCCCAGTGCAGGACTTCAAAGCACCCGAAAGTGCTCCCGCCCAGCCCCAATACACATTATCCTGTCTGGGGAGGTGGTCACACCTCCCTGGGACAGGAAACCTATTGTCCAGGCCTCCCCTGCCGGAGTTTCATCCAGCAGCAGGAGGCCAGACTCGTGTCTGTGGCAGCAGCATCCATTTTGTGATGCCAGGGCTCTGGAAAGAAGTTACCGGACTAGTCAGAGTTAACATGTCTTTCCCTCTAGAAGGGTGGAATGCTACCCCGCCGCCAGGATTGGCGGGGGGTAGTATTCCAAGATGTTTGACACCAAACACGACATGTTTAGGTGCAGCCATTCCAAAGTTAGCATTTTACCGCGAGGATATAATGCGCTTAAGAGTATATGGTCAGGCTGCACTACAAACAGCATCAGAGATGGTCTCCGAACGCTGCAGAGGGGCCCTGCTCATGCAGGGGCACCCTCTCACATAGGAACCACGCACTCTGCCTTTAGGATTGATAAGGCCTGCCTTAGGAGTGACTTATAGGTTTATATGTGTGTATGTATTTCGTGATATAGGTAACCTATATCACAGTAAGGGGTGCATGCACCACCTTACCCAGGCTGCAGTAGCAGACCTGTGGTGTCAGTTTGGATGGCCTTCCAGGGGTGGCATAATACATGCTGCAGCCCCTGGCAGGCCTCTGAGGTACCTATGCCCTTGGTACATAGTATACCATATACTAGGGACTTATAAGGGCACTCCAGATCCCAATCAGTGATGTGCCTAAGGCACATGGAAACCATTTTAGAGAGGAAGCAGCTAGGCTGGGGTTCTGATTAGCAGGGCCCCAGCCAGACTAATGTCGAAAAACAGTGAAGCATCAGCAAAAAGTGGGGGTACCCATGTGAAGCAGATCCTACTCTCCTACACAACCCCCCAAACGTAGGGACATTAAACTAACCTTGCCCAGTTAAGTCTTCATGTTCTAAGTGGAAATACCTAGAGAGTCCATCTGCATTCGCATGGTTACTCCCAGGCCTATGTTCCACTGTAAAGTCCATCCCCTGTAGGGAAATGGACCACCTAAGCAGTTTGGGGTTTTCACCCTTCATTTGTTTTAGCCATAAGAGGGGCTTATGGTCTGTCTGAACCAGGAAGTGTGTACCAAACAAGTATGGCCTCAACTTCTTCAGAGCCCAGATCACAGCAAAGGCCTCCCTCTCTATGGCTGACCAACGTTTCTCTCTAGGGGTCAGCCTTCTGCTAATGAAAGCTACTGGCTGATCCTGACCTTCTTCATTCAATTGTGACAGTACAGCCCCTACCCCCAATTCAGATGCATCAGTTTGAACAATGAACTTCTTGGAGTAATCAGGACTCTGCAGAATTGGAGCAGTGCACATGGCCTGCTTGAGGTCATCAAATGCCTTTTGACAGCTAACTGTCCACTGAACCTTTTTGGGCATTTTCTTAGAAGTTAAGTCATTCAGGGGTGTCACTATTGATCCATACCCCTTGACAAATCTCCTATAGTACCCAGTCAGGCCTAAGAAGGCTCTCACCTGAGTCTGGGTAGTGGGAGCAGTCCAGTCCATGATAGTCTGTAACTTGCTCTGCAAAGGTTGAACCTGGCCTCCACCCACAAGGTGGCCCAGGTACACAACCTGACTCTGCCCTATCTGGCACTTAGTGGCCTTGATAGTCAGGCCTGCCTTTTGCAGGGCCTGTAAAACATTCCTGAGGTGGACCAGGTGATCCTCCCAGGTGGAGCTAAAGACAGCAATATCATCTAGATAAGCTGCACTATAGGCTTCCAGTCCTGTGAGAACTGTATTCACCAACCTCTGGAAAGTGGCAGGTGCATTCTTCAGACCAAAGGGCATTACCACAAATTGATAATGTCCACTAGGGGTCGAGAATGCTGTTTTGGGCTTTGCAGTATCAGCTAGTCTGATCTGCCAGTAGCCAGCTGTTAGGTCAAATGTGCTGAGATATTTAGCAGAGGCCAAAGTATCTATGAGCTCATCTGCCCTGGGTATTGGATGGGCATCAGTCCTAGTGACTGCATTGAGACCCCTGTAGTCCACACAAAACCTCATCTCTCTTTTTCCACCACTGGTGTGAGGTTTCGGTACAAGGACTACTGGACTAGCCCAAGGGCTATCTGAGGGTTCAATAACTCCCAATTCCAACATTTTCTGGACTTCAGTCCTGATACAGTCCCTGACATGGTCAGGTTGCCTATAAATCTTGTTTTTAATAGGCAGACTGTCCCCAGTGTCCACTTCATGAGTGCACCAGGTGGTCTGACTGGGTGTCAGTGAAAACATATGTCTAAACTGATTGAGGACTTGCCTGCAATCAGTTTGTTGCTGGGTAGTGAGGCTGCCTGCCAAGGCTACACCATCAACTGACCCATCGTCAGGGTTCTGTGAGAGCAGGTCAGGGAGTGGGTCACTCTCTTCCTCCTGCCCTTCATCAGTAGCCATGAGCAAGCCCATGTCTGCCCTGTCCACATATGGTTTTAACCTGTTGACATGGAGAACCCTGTGGGGACTCCTGGGTGTTCCTAGGTCCACTAAGTAAGTGACCTCACCCTTCTGCTCAACAATAGTGTGTGGTCCACTCCATTTATCTTGGAGAGCTGCTGGGGCCACTGGCTCCAACACCCACACCTTCTGTCCTGGCTGGTAAACAGTCAGAACAGCCTTTGGTCATGCCAGGCCTTTTGAAGTTCCTGGCTAGCCTCAAGGTTTTTGGTTGCCTTTTTCATGTACTCAGCCATCCTGGAGCGGAGACCAAGTACATAGTCCACTATATCTTGCTTTGGGGGCTTGAGAGGTAACTCCCATCCTTCCTTCACCAAGCACAGTGGACCCCTCACAGGGTGGCCAAACAGAAGTTCAAAAGGGCTGTAACCAACCCCTTCTGAGGCACCTCCCTATATGCGAATAAAAGGCAGGGCAAGAGTATGTCCCATCTACGCCTAAGCTTTTCTGGGAGCCCTTTAATCATGCCCTTCAAGGTTTTGTTGAATCTCTCAACTAAACCATTGCATTGTGGGTGATAGGGTGTGGTGAACTTATAAGTCACTCCACACTCCTTCCACATTGCTTTTAAGTACCCAGACATGAAGTTAGCACCCCTGTCTGATACTACCTCCTTAGGAAAGCCCACTCTTGAGAAAATTCCCAGGAGGGCCCTTGCCACCACAGGTGCTGTAGTGGTCCTGAGGGGAATAGCTTCTGGGTACCTGGTGGCATGATCCACTACCACCAGGATAAACCTGTGCCCAGAGGCTGTTTGGGGATCCATGGGACCAACAATGTCAATCCCTACCCTTTCAAAGGGCACCCCCACCACAGGTAGTGGTATCAGGGGGCCTTTGTAGTGCCACCTGCTTTGCCACTGGCTTGGCAGGTTACACAGGAGCGACAAAACTCCTTACTGTCTTCAGACATGTGGGGCCAGTGAAAGTGAGGGACAATTCTGTCCCAAGTCTTGTTCTGGCCCAGGTGACCTGCTAAGGGAATATCATGGGCTAGGGTCAATAGGAAGCCCCTGAACTTCAAAGGTATTACCAACCTCCTGGTAGCACCAGGCTTGGGGTCTCTACTCTCTGAGTACAGGAGTCCATCATCCCAATACACTGTATGGGGACCACTAGCTTTCCCAGCAGCCTCAGCAGCAGCTTGCTGTCTGAGGGGTTCAAGGGAGGGGCAGCTCTGCTGCTCCTGGCTCAGATCTGCCCTAGAAGGTCCCCTGTCCCCAAGAACTCAACCTGGTCAGGTTCAAGTTCCTCTGGGACAGTTCCTTCTTCAGGGCTGAGATCATCCCCCTCAAGGGACTGATCTTCCTCCTGAGCCAAGGGGGAAGGCACTGCCTTAACCCTACTACTCCTCCTCTTGGAAGGCAGTGGTCCATTCTTCCAGAATCCAAGGCCTGTTCAGTGCTAGACATTTTGGCTTGTGACCTGGTCACAGCAAACACATCTGCAGGGATCCCCAGCATTTCTGCATGGGTCCTGAGCTCCACTTCTGCCCAAGCAGAAGTCTCTAAGTCATTGCCAAGCAAGCATTCGACTGGTAGGTTTGCACTTACCACAACCTTCTTAAGGCCAGTTACCCCTCCCCAGGAGAAGTTAACAACTGCCAGAGTATGGTCTGTTCTGACATTGCTAGCATTGGTCACTTGGTACATCTCACCAAGCATAACTTGCCCAGGAAGCACAAGGTCTTGTGTCACCATTGTGACACTTGCCCCTGTGTCCCTAAATGCCAAAGCCTCACGTCCATTGATTAAAGGCTGTTGTCTGTACTTGCCCAGATTACTGGGACTCACAGTGGAGGTCACATCCATGCCTCCATCACAGATTAACACAGCCTGAGTCAGTTCTCTGACTAAGTCAGAGCCCAACTCAGTTCCCAGGGTGAACCCTACTAAACCCTTTGCTGGAGCACTTCCACCAACTGTACTAGGGGGAACAGGTGCCTTAGGGGCATTGGTGGGTGCTGGACTGGAGTCTTTGGACTTGGTGCAATCACTGGTCCAGTGGGTCTTTTGCTTACAGACCTTGCACCATGGTTTTCTTTGGCCTTTCCCTTTGGTAGACTGTGAATCCCCACCAGAAGAAGATTTTTGGGGGCCTGATGAAGACTTTTGATCTTTACCCTTCTCCCCACCCTTGTCAGAGTTCTTAGCATCTTGCTTCTTGGTTTCCCCACCTTGGTTCTGTACCTTCTGCTTCACCCTGGTTCTGACCCATTTGTCTGCCTTCTTTCCCAATTCTTGGGGAGAGGTCAGATCAGAGTCTACCAGGTATTGATGCAACAGCTGATTTTGACAGTTATTAAGAATCTGCTCCCTCATTATCAGATTGTACAATCCTGAGAAGTCACACACCTTACTGCCCATCAACCAGCCTTCCAGAGCCTTGGCAGAACAATCCACATAGTCTACCCAGTCTTGAGTCTGTGCTTTTGGGTGTCTCTGAACTTCAACCTGTACTGTTCAGTGGTTAGGCCAAACCCATCAATAAGAGCACTCTTCAAGACCTTGTAATTATCAGCATCCTCCTCTCTAACAGTGAGGAGCTTATCTCTACCTTTGTCAGCAAATGAGAGCCACAAGATTGCTGCCCACTGCTCCTGAGGGACCTTCTGTACCTTACAGGCCCTCTCTAATGCAGTTATCCATTTGTGGATATCATCCCCACTCTGGTAGGGAGGGACAATCTTGCTCAGGTTCCTATGGTCATAGGACCTTTCCCTGTCTCAAGGGACATGGCTGCCACCATGGGACTCTAGTCCCAACTTTCTTCTCTCTCTAAGGAGATCTAGGGATTCCCTATCTAAAGCCAATTGCTTTTTCTGATTTCCAGCTGAGTTTCCTCATACTGGACCAGTCTGGCTCTCCTCTCATGAGAGGATTCCCTCCTGTGAGAGGAGACAGAGCTCCCTATAGAGGTGCCAGAGTGGTTAGACTCCTGAGAAGGAGATCTAGACTTCCTGGGCACACTCTTAATCCTTCCTGGGGGACAAAGAGGGTGTCATCTTGATCATCCTCATCATCGTCCACAGGAGGGATTGGGTTTTCCAGGTCAGGGTCATTGTCACCCTCCTGGCCAGTTTCAGAGGGGGCTGGGGTATTGGTACCCCTGGCCTCGTCCTCTTCTTCTGCCCCACCCTCAGCTCCTACCCCTTCAGTCCCTACAGGCTTACTAAGGTCATAAGCCACCAACAACTCCTTGAGGTGTTGGGTGGTGGGGCTTTGGCCTGTCCTTATTTTTCTCAAGTTACATAAAGCTCTCAATTCCAAGAATGGGAGTGTATCATACTTGGAGGGTGGAAGCTCAATGGCTTCCTGCAAGGATTCTTTGGATCCTGCCCTTAAAGACATTACTAGTGTGGTGTGGTGTATGCACTACCTACTCTAGTGTGGCCTACTAAACTCTCTTGAGTTGTAGAAAGGGTTGTGCTATCCCTTAACACACAACTCTAAGTTCAGTAGAACTTACTGTATTCTAAGCTTAAATTATATGTACCTTAGGTACCTTTAGTGGTTTTCAGTTGATCAATTCAATTGAGATTATCTGGTAAAACAATAGCAAGCTGGAATCCCACACGCTGCACACCAATGTGAGAAGTTGGCCTGGTATATGCTGTCCACTAATTATAGTGGGCACCTTGCACCAGTCCAAACAACCCCTTATTGGAGATAGGTTAAAGACAACCTTATTGAAAGCTATCCTAGTGGTAGCTATGGAGAGCAGCCTTCAGGCTAAGTCTTGAAGGAATGTAAAGCAGCTTGTTTTACCAGTCTATAATCTCTTGAGTGACCAAATGAAAGAGCACCACACCAGGTATATATTCAAAATATATGTATTTATTGCTAAACACACCCCTCTAGTCTCTTTATGAGGCTAGAGTTCGAAGTACATAAGTTATAAGTTATTAAATCACAGTAATAGCACAAATACACGTTTGGGCCCTAGGGGCGTACCAAACCATATACCAATAAAGTGGTATGCGAACCACGACTGAACTAGACACTAGGCCTAGAGCCTCTAGAAGTGCTTGGACCACAAGGAACCACCCAAGGTAGTGACACAGGGGACCTACGGGAGACACGTGCAGTGTAAATACACAACCGCGATACGCCGTTGACTTCTATGGAGAAAGTCGGGATCGGGAAAATAGAGAAAAGGGACACTTAAAAGAGGACTAGGACAAAACCCTTTGAGATCTAGGACTTTGAAGAGTCTCTACCCACGGGAGCACAGGAGTACTCGTGTTACCTCACCCAGGGAAGCCAGGTGCATAGGTGCCTTTCGGGGTCGGGTTTCGTCGTCGATTCGAATGGCGATCTGCTGCAAAGTGCTGCTGGCGGCCAAGAGAAAAGTGTCCGGGTGGATCCAAGAGTGGATCGGAGTTCTGAAGAACCTGAAAGCAGAGGGGACAGAGTCTGGGTCACTAGCCAGTGACCAGGAAGGCGATGGACAGATGCCCACCGATGTCGAGTGCTTCAGGTGCGTTGACGGTCGTCTTGACTCTTCAGCCACGAGGTCCAGGAGGCGTTGTCGGCGACCAGGAGCAGGATTCGGGCTGGTACACGATGTCTGTCGAGTGCTGAGGTGTCGGCGACCGGATTGGACCCAACAAGCCTTGGCAACGGCAAGTCTCGGTGAAGATGTAGATCGTCGATGGTGCAGACCAGCAAGGTCTGTGGAACTCACCCAGCGAGGGTAAGTGAGGGCGGGTCTGGAGCAACCAGGATGCCAAGTAAGAAAAGGATTGGCCTTCGTTAGGGGCTACTAGCCAACGGGCTAGCGACCGTGAAGGAGCCTCGTGACGCCGCACGTGGATCTGGCTTACAGGACACTCGTGGAGTGGGGGCCAGTGATCTTCGGTGCAGGTGGTGCTGGAGGTTAGGGCTACTCGGAGCCCAAAGCACGACTTCTTGGGAGACCCAGAAGAGGATGCACTTGCAAATGTGCTCGGTGTCCAGGGGTCACGGTCTCAAGTCACCCACGATAGCCACGGGCCTCAGCTTTGCTGGGGACTCAGGGTAGCCTCGGGAAGTCTGAGAATCCACCTCTGGTGATGCGATGACTTCGGCGTCCGACGGGAGCTTCAGAAATGCGAACCAGACAGATGCTTCTTTGGTGCCTGCCAAGCAGGGGAGTCACTCCTTGACCCCAAGGGAGATTCTTCAGTCCTCTAATCGTGAGTAGAGCGTCGAAGGTCCAGGATTCAGTTTCAGAGTTTCGTCCAGGGATAATCTAAAGTCCTAAGGACTGGGTTCCTACCTTTATACTAAAGATAGGGGTTGGACTACTCTGTGGCCCCACCTATGGGTGGGTCAGGGCAGAGGGGTGGCTACACCCTTTCCCTTTGTCCAGTTCGCACCAAAGCAGGGGCTGCAAGCCCCTGATCCGGTTTGAACTGGGGTATGCACTAGGGACACCAAATGTGCCCCCAGTGCAGGACTTCAAAGCACCCGAAAGTGCTCCCGCCCAGCCCCAATACACATTATCCTGTCTGGGGAGGTGGTCACACCTCCCTGGGACAGGAAACCTATTGTCCAGGCCTCCCCTGCCGGAGTTTCGTCCAGCAGCAGGAGGCCAGACTCGTGTCTGTGGCAGCAGCATCCATTTTGTGATGCCAGGGCTCTGGAAAGAAGTTACCGGACTAGTCAGAGTTAACATGCCTTTCCCTCTAGAAGGGTGGAATGCTACCCCCGCCGCCAGGATTGGCGGGGGTAGTATTCCAAGATGTTTGACACCAAACACGACATGTTTAGGTGCAGCCATTCCAAAGTTAGCATTTTACCGCGAGGATATAATGCGCTTAAGAGTATATGGTCAGGCTGCACTACAAACAGCATCAGAGATGGTCTCCCGAACGCTGCAGAGGGGCCCTGCTCATGCAGGGGCACCCTCTCACATAGGAACCACGCACTCTGCCTTTAGGATTGATAAGGCCTGCCTTAGGAGTGACTTATAGGTTTATATGTGTGTATGTATTTCGTGATATAGGTAACCTATATCACAGTAAGGAGTGCATGCACCACCTTACCCAGGCTGCAGTAGCAGACCTGTGGTGTCAGTTTGGATGGCCTTCCAGGGGTGGCATAATACATGCTGCAGCCCCTGGCAGGCCTCTG
Source organism: Calotriton arnoldi (assembly GCA_963921515.1). Classification (NCBI taxonomy): domain Eukaryota; kingdom Metazoa; phylum Chordata; class Amphibia; order Caudata; family Salamandridae; genus Calotriton; species Calotriton arnoldi. Next base: position 747,607 of record CAWUFW010007043.1, on the reverse strand, counting down.
AGGTACCTATGCCCTTGGTACATAGTATACCATATACTAGGGACTTATAAGGGCACTCCAGATCCCAATCAGTGATGTGCCTAAGGCACATGGAAACCATTTTAGAGAGGAAGCAGCTAGGCTGGGGTTCTGATTAGCAGGGCCCCAGCCAGACTAATGTCGAAAAACAGTGAAGCATCAGCAAAAAGTGGGGGTACCCATGTGAAGCAGATCCTACTCTCCTATAAAAGAGGTGCAGAAAGAGGCGAGAGGTACAAAAAGACACAAGTTTGGTGCAGAAACAGACATGATGGGTGCAGAAAGAGGCAAGAGAAGTGCAGAAAGAGGCAAACCAGGTACAGAAAGAGACAAGAGATGTGCACAAAGAGACAAGAGAGGTGCACAAAGAGGGAAGACGAGTGCAGAAAGGGGCAACAGGGGCGCAGAAAGAAGCAAGAGAGGTGCAAAAAGAGGCAAGAGGGTTGCAGAAAGAAGCAAGATAAGTGCAGAAAGAAGCAACAGAAATGTAGAAAGAGTTAAGAGAAGTACAGAAAGAAGCAACAGAAATGCAGAAAGAGACAAAAGGAGTGCAGAAAGAAGCAACAGAAGTGCAGAAACAGGCAAGAGAAGTACAGAAAGACACAAAAGAGGTTTAGAAACAGGAAAGAGAGGCACAGAAAGAGGGAACAGGGGTGCAGAAAGAGTCAAGAGAGGTGCAGAAAAAGAGAAGAGAGGTGCAGAAACAGGCAAGAGAAGTGCAGAAAGAGGCAAGAGAAGTGCTGAAAGAAGAAACAGAGGTACAGAAAAAGCAGAGAAGTGATGAAAGAGACAAGAGAGTTGCAGAAAGAAACAGTAGAGGTGCAGAAAAAAGCAGGAGAAGTACAGAAATAGGCCAGTGAGGTGCAGAAAGAGGCAAGAGAGGTGCAGAAAGAGGCAGGAGAGGTACAGAAAGAGGCAAGTGAGGTACAAAAACACGCAAGAGGGGTGCAGAAAGAGACAAGAGAAGTGGAGAAAGAAGCAACAGAGGTGCAGATGGAGGCAAGAGAACTGCAGAAAGACACAAGAGAGTTGAAGAAACAGGCAAGAGATGGTGCAGAAAGAGGGAAGAGGGGCGAAAAAAGAGGCAAGAGGTGCAGAAAGAGGGAAGAGGGGTACAGAAAGAGGGAAGAGGTGTGCAGAAAGAGGCAACAGGGGTGCAGAAAGAAGTAAGGCAAGTGCAGAAAGAAGCAAGAGAAGTGCAGAAAGAAGCAACATAAGTGCAGAAAGAGGCAAGATTGGTGCAGAAAGAGGCAAGAGAAGTACTGAAAGAAACAACAGAGGTGTGCAGAAAGAGGCAAGAGGGGTGCAGAAAGAAGCAAGACAGGTGCAGAAAGAAGCAAAAGAAGTGCAGATAGAAGCAAGAGTAGTACAGAAAGAAGCAACAGAAGTGCAGAAAGAGGCAAGAGGGGTGCAGAAAGAGGGAAGAGGGGTGCAGAAAGAGGCAAGAGGGGTGCATAAATAGGCAAGAGGGGTGCAGAAAGAAGCAAGAGAGGTGCATAAAGATGCAAGGGAGGTGCAGAAACAGGCAAGAGAAGTATAGGAAGAGGCAAGAGAAGTGCTGAAAGAAGAAACAAAGGTGGATAAAGAAGCAGGAGACGTGATGAAAGAGACAAGAGAATTGCAGAAAGAAACAAGAGAGGTGCAAAAAAACAAGAGAAGTGCAGAAAGAGGCAAGTGAGGTGCAGAAAAAAGGCAAAAGATGTGCAGAAAGAGGCGAGAGGTGCAAAAAGACGCAAGTGAGGTGCAGAAACAGACATGAGGGGTGCAGAAAGAGGCAAGAGAGGTGCAGAAAGAGGTAAGAGAGGTGCAGAAAGAGGCAAGTGAGGTGCATAAACAGGCAAGAAAGGTGCACAAAGAGGGAGCAGGGGTGCAGAAAGAGGCAAGAGAAGTGCAGAAAGAAAGAACACATATGCAGAAAGAGGCAAGAGATGTGCAGAAAGAAGCAACAGAAATGCAGAAAGAGGCAAGAGAAGTGCAGAAAAAAGCAACAGGGGTGCAGAAAGAGGCAACAGAAGTGCAGAAAGAGGCAAACCAGGTACAGAAAGAGACAAGAGATGTGCACAAAGAGACAAGAGAGGTGCACAGAGAGGGAAGACGAGTGCAGAAAGGGGCAACAGGGGCGCAGAAAGAAGCAAGAGAGGTGCAAAAAGAGGCAAGAGGGTTGCAGAAAGAGGCAAGTTAAGTGCAGAAAGAAGCAACAGAAATGTAGAAAGAGTTAAGAGAAGTACAGAAAGAAGCAACAGAAATGCAGAATGAGACTAAAGGAGTGCAGAAAGAAGCAACAGAAGTGTAGAAACAGGCAAGAGAAGTACAGAAAGACACAAGAGAGGTTTAGAAACAGGAAAGAGAGGCACAGAAAGAGGGAACAGGGGTGCAGAAAGAGTCAAGAGAGGTGCAGAAAGAGAGAAGAAGGTTGCAAAAAGAGGCAAGAGGGGTGCAGAAAAAGACAAGAGGGGTGCAGAAAGAAGCAACAGGTGCAGAAAGAGGCAAGAGAGGTGCAGAAACAGGCAAGAGAAGTGCAGAAAGAGGCAAGAGAAGTGCTGAAAGAAGCAACAGAGGTACAGAAAAAAGCAGAGAAGTGATGAAAGAGACAAGAGAGTTGCAGAAAGAAACAGTAGAGGTGCAGAAAAAAGCAGGAGAAGTACAGAAATAGGCAAGTGAGGTGCAGAAAGAGGCAAGAGAGGTGCGGAAAGAGGCAGGAGAGGTACAGAAAGAGGCAAGTGAGGTACAAAAACACACAAGAGGGGTGCAGAAATAGACAAGAGAAGTGGAGAAAGAAGCAACAGAGGTGCAGATGGAGGCAAGAGAACTGCAGAAAGACACAAGAGAGTTGAAGAAACAGGCAAGAGATGGTGCAGAAAGAGGGAAGAGGGGTGAAAAAAGAGGCAAGAGGTGCAGAAAGAGGGAAGAGGGGTACAGAAAGAGGGAAGAAGTGTGCAGAAAGAGGCAACAGGGGTGCAGAAAGAAGCAAGGCAGGTGCAGAAAGAAGCAAGAGAAGTGCAGAAAGAAGCAACAGAAGTGCAGAAAGAGACAAGAGGGGTGCAGAAGGGGGGAACAGAGGTGCAGAAAGAGGCAAGAGAGGTGCAGAAAGAGGGAAGAGTGGTGCATAAAGAGGCAAGAGGTGTGCAGAAAGAGACAAGAGGGTGCAGAAGGGGAAACAGAGGTGCAGAAAGAGGGAAGAGGGGTGCATAAAGAGGCAAGAGATGTGCAGAAACAGGCAATAGAAGTGCTGAAAGAAGCAACAAAGATGCAGAAATAAGCAAAAGAAGTGATGAAAGAGAGAAGAGAGTTGCAGAATGAAACAAGAGAGGTGCAGAAAAAAGCAGGAGAAGTGCAGAAAGAGGCAAGTGAGGTGCAGAAAAAGGCAAGAGAGGTATAGAAAGATGCAAGAGAGTTACAAAAAGACGCACGTGAGGTGCATAAACAGACAAGAGGGGTGCAGAAAGAGGCAAGAGAAGTGCAGAAAGAAGCAACAGATGTGCAGAAGGAGGCAAGAGAACTACAGAAAGAGGCAAGAGAGATGCAGAAACAGGCAAGAGAGGTGCATAAAGACGGATGATGGGTGCAGAAAGAGGTAAGGGAGGTGCAGAAAGAGGGAAGAGGGTTGCAGAAAGAGACAAGAGAGGTTTAGAAAGAGGGAAGAGGTGTGCAGAAAGAGGCAAGAGGGGTGCAGAAAGAAGCAAGACAGGTGCAGACAGAATCAAGAGAAGTGTAGAAAGATGCAACAGACGTGCACAAAGAGTCAAGAGGGGTGCAGAAAGAGGCAAGAGAAGTGCTGAAAGAAGCAAGAGAGGTGGAGAAAGAGGCAACATAAGTGCAGAAAGCGGCAAGAGAGGTGCACAAAGAGACAAGAGAGGTGTGCAAAAACACAAGAGAGGTGCAGAAAGAGGGAAGATGAGAGCAGAAAGAGGCAGCAGGTGTGCAGAAGACGCAAGAGAGGTGCGTAAAGAAGCAAGAAAAGTGCAGAAAAAAGCAACAGAGGTGCAGAAGAAGGCAAGAGAACTGCAGAAAGAGGCAAGAGGGATGCAGAAACAGGCAAGAGATGTGCAGAAAGAGGGAACAGGAGTGCAGAAAGAGGCAAGAGAGGTGCAGAAAGAGGGAAGAGGGGTGTAGAAACAGGAAAGAGAAGTGCAGAAAGAGGGAACAGTGGTGCAGAAAGAGGCGAGAGAGGTGCAGAAAGAGGAAAGATGGGTGCAGAAAGAGGCAAGAGGGGTGCAGAAAGAGGCAAGAAGGGTACAGAAAGAAACAAGTGAGGTGCAGAAAGAGGCAAGAGAAGTGCTGAAAGAATAAACAAAGAAGCAGAATGAAGCAAGAGAAGTGAAAGAGAGACAATAGAGTTGCAGAAAGAAACAAAAGAGGTGCAGAAAAAAGCAAAAGAAGTGCAGAAAGAGGCAAGTTAGGTGCAGAAAAAAGGCAAAAGAGGTGCAGAAAGAGGCGAGAGGTACAAAAAGACACAAGTTTGGTGCAGAAACAGACATGATGGGTGCAGAAAGAGGCAAGAGAAGTGCAGAAAGAAGAAACAGAGGTGCAGAAGGAGGGAAGAGAACTGCAGAAAGAGGCAAGAGGGATGTAGAAACAGGCAAGAGATGTGCAGAAAGAGGGAACAGGGGTGCAGAAAGAGGCAAGAGAGGTGCAGAAAGAGGGAAGAGGGGTGTAAGAACAGGCAGGAGAGGTGCAGAAAGAGGGAACAGAGGTGCATGAAGAGGCAAGAGAGGTGCAGAAAGAGGGAAGAGGAGTGCAGAAAGAGGCAAGAGGGGTGCAGAAAGAGGCAAAGAGGTGCTGAAAGAGGCAAGAGGGGTGCAGAAAGAAGCAAGAGAGGTGCAGAAAGAGGCAAGAGAGGTGCAGAAACAGGCAAGAGAAGTGCAGAAAGACGCAAGAGAAGTGCTGAAAAAAGCAACAGAGGTGTAGAAAGAGGCAAGACAGGTGCAGAAAGAGGGAAGAGGGGTATGGAAAGAGGCAAGAGGGGTACAGAAGAGGCAAGAGGGGTACAGAAAGAAGCAGCAGAGATGAAGAATGAGGCAAGAGAAGTGCAGAAAAAGGCAAGAGAAGTGCTGAAAGAAGCAACAGAGTTGCAGAAACAAGCAAGACAGGGGCAGAAAAAGAAAGAGAAGTGCAGAAAGAGGCAAGAGAGGTGCAGAAAGAGGTAAGAGAGGTGCAGAAAGAGGCAAGAGAGGTACAGAAAGAGGCAAGTGGGGTACAGAAACAGGCAATAGAGGTGCACAAAGAGGAAGCAGAAGTGCAGAAAGAAGCAAGAGAAGTGTATGAAAGAAGCAAGAGAAGTGCAGAAAAAAGCAACAGAGGTGCAGAAAGAAGGCAAGAGAAGTGCAGAAAGAGACAAGAGGATGCAGAAACAAGCAAGAGATGTGCAGAAAGAGGCAACAGAGGTGCAGAAAGAGGCAAGAGAGGTGCAGAAAGAGGGAAGAGGGTGTAGAAACAGGCAAGAGAAGTGCAGAAAGAGGGAACAGAGGTGCAGAAAGAGGCAAGAGAGGTGCAGAAAGAGGCAAGAGAGGTGCAGAAAGAGGCAAGAGAGGTGCAGAAAGAGGCAAGAGAGGTGCAGAAAGAGGCAAGAGAGGTGCAGAAAGAAGAAAGAGAAGTGCATAAAGAAGCAAGAGAAGTGCAGAAAAAAGCAACAGAGGTGCAGAACAATACAAGAGAAGTTCAGAAAGAGACAATAGAGTTGCAGAAAGAAACAAGAGAGGTGCAGAAAGAAGCAAGAGAAGTGCAGAAAGAGGCAAGTTAGGTGCAGAAAGAAGGCAAAAGAGGTGCAGAAAGAGGCAGAGAGGTACAAAAGACAAGTTAGGTGCAGAAAGCAGACATGATGGGTGCAGAAAGAGGCAAGAGAAGTGCAGAAAGAAGCAAACAGAGGTGCAGAAAGAGGCAAGAGAAGTGCAGAAAGAGGCAAGAGGGGTGCAGAAACAGGCAAGAGAAGTGCAGAAAGAGGCAACAGAGGTGCAGAAAGAAGCAAGAGAGGTGCAGAAAGAGGCAAGAGGGTTGCAGAAAGAGGCAAGATAGGTGCAGAAAGAAGCAACAGAAATGTAGAAAGAGTTAAGAGAAGTACAGAAAGAAGCAACAGAAATGCAGAAAGAGACAAAAGGGGTGCAGAAAGAAGCAACAGAAGTGCAGAAACAGGCAAGAGAAGTACAGAAAGACACAAGAGAGGTTCAGAAACAGGAAAGAGAGGTGCAGAAAGAGGCAACAGAGGTGCAGAAAGAGTCAGAGAGGTGCATGAAAGAGACAAGAAGGTTGCAGAAAGAGGCAAGAGGGGTGCAGAAAAAGGCAAGAGAAGTACAGAAATAGGCAAGTGAGGTGCAGAAAGAGGCAAGAGAGGTGCGGAAAGAGGCAGGAGAGGTACAGAAAGAGGCAAGTGAGGTACAAAAACACGCAAGAGGGGTGCAGAAAGAGACAAGAGAAGTGGAGAAAGAAGCAACAGAGGTGCAGATGGAGGCAAGAGAACTGCAGAAAGACACAAGAGAGTTGAAGAAACAGGCAAGAGATGGTGCAGAAAGAGGGAAGAGGGGTGAAAAAAGAGGCAAGAGGTGCAGAAAGAGGGAAGAGGGGTACAGAAAGAGGGAAGAGGTGTGCAGAAAGAGGCAACAGGGGTGCAGAAAGAAGTAAGGCAAGTGCAGAAAGAAGCAAGAGAAGTGCAGAAAGAAGCAACAGAAGTGCAGAAAGAGGCAAGATTGGTGCAGAAAGAGGCAAGAGAAGTACTGAAAGAAACAACAGAGGTGTGCAGAAAGAGGCAAGAGGGGTGCAGAAAGAAGCAAGACAGGTGCAGAAAGAAGCAAAAGAAGTGCCGATAGAAGCAAGAGTAGTACAGAAAGAAGCAACAGAAGTGCAGAAAGAGGCAAGAGGGGTGCAGAAAGAGGGAAGAGAGGTGCAGAAAGAGGCAAGAGGGGTGCATAAATAGGCAAGAGGGGTGCAGAAAGAAGCAAGAGAGGTGCATAAAGATGCAAGGGAGGTGCAGAAACAGCCAAGAGAAGTATAGGAAGAGGCAAGAGAAGTGCTGAAAGAAGCAACAAAGGTGGATAAAGAAGCAGGAGACGTGATGAAAGAGACAAGAGAATTGCAGAAAGAAACAAGAGAGGTGCAAAAAAACAAGAGAAGTGCAGAAAGAGGCAAGTGAGGTGCAGAAAAAAAGCAAAAGATGTGCAGAAAGAGGCGAGAGGTGCAAAAAGACGCAAGTGAGGTGCAGAAACAGACATGAGGGGTGCAGAAAGAGGCAAGAGAGGTGCAGAATAGAAAAGAGAGGTGCAGAAAGAGGCAAGAGAGGTGCAGAAAGAGGCAAGTGAGGTGCAGAAAGAGGCAAGAGAGGTGCACAAAGAGGCAAGTGAGGTGCAGAAACAGGCAAGAAAGGTGCAGAAAGAAGTAATGGAGGTGCAGAAAGAGGCAAGAGAAGTGCAGAAAGAAAGAACACATATGCAGAAAGAGGCAAGAGATGTGCAGAAAGAAGCAACAGAAATGCCGAAAGAGGCAAGAGAAGTGCAGAAAAAAGCAACAGGGGTGCAGAAAGAGGCAACAGAAGTGCAGAAAGAGGCAAACCAGGTACAGAAAGAGACAAGAGATGTGCACAAAGAGACAAGAGAGGTGCACAGAGAGGCAAGAGAGTGCAGAAAGGGGCAACAGGGGCGCAGAAAGAAGCAAGAGAGGTGCAAAAAGAGGCAAGAGGGTTGCAGAAAGAGGCAAGATAAGTGCAGAAAGAAGCAACAGAAATGTAGAAAGAGTTAAGAGAAGTACAGAAAGAAGCAACAGAAATGCAGAAAGAGACAAAAGGAGTGCAGAAAGAAGCAACAGAAGTGTAGAAACAGGCAAGAGAAGTACAGAAAGACACAAGAGAGGTTTAGAAACAGGAAAGAGAGGCACAGAAAGAGGGAACAGGGGTGCAGAAAGAGTCAAGAGAGGTGCAGAAAGAGAGAAGAAGGGTGCAAAAAGAGGCAAGAGGGGTGCAGAAAAAGACAAGAGGGGTGCAGAAAGAAGCAACAGGTGCAGAAAGAGGCAAGAGAGGTGCAGAAACAGGCAAGAGAAGTGCAGAAAGAGGCAAGAGAAGTGCTGAAAGAAGCAACAGAGGTACAGAAAAAGCAGAGAAGTGATGAAAGAGACAAGAGAGTTGCAGAAAGAAACAGTAGAGGTGCAGAAAAAGCAGGAGAAGTACAGAAATAGGCAAGTGAGGTGCAGAAAGAGGCAAGAGAGGTGCGGAAAGAGGCAACAGAGATGCAGAAAGAGGCAAGAGAGGTGCAAAAACAGCAAGAGGGGTGCAGAAAGAGGCAAGAGAAGTGCAGAAAGAGGCAAACACAGGTACAGAAAGAGGCAAGAGATGTGCAGAAAGAGACAAGAGAGGTGCAGAAAGAGGCAAGACGAGTGCAGAAAGAGGCAACAGAGGGCTGCAGAAAGAAGCAAGAGAGGTGCAGAAAGAGGCAAGAGGGTTGCAGAAAGAGGCAAGATAGGTGCAGAAAGAGGCAACAGAAGTGTAGAAAGAGTTAAGAGAAGTACAGAAAGAAGCAACAGAAGTGCAGAAAGAGACAAAAGGAGTGCAGAAAGAAGCAACAGAAGTGTAGAAACAGGCAAGAGAAGTACAGAAAGACACAAGAGAGGTTTAGAAACAGGAAAGAGAGGCACAGAAAGAGGGAACAGGGGTGCAGAAAGAGTCAAGAGAGGTGCAGAAAGAGAGAAGAGAGGTGCAAAAGAGGCAAGAGGGGTGCAGAAAAAGACAAGAGGGGTGCAGAAAGAAGCAACAGGTGCAGAAAGAGGCAAGAGAGGTGCAGAAACAGGCAAGAGAAGTGCAGAAAGAGGCACGAGAAGTGCTGAAAGAAGCAACAGAGGTACAGAAAGAAGCAAGAGAAGTGATGAAAGAGACAAGAGAGTTGCAGAAAGAAACAGTAGAGGTGCAGAAAAAGGCAGGAGAAGTACAGAAATAGGCAAGTGAGGTGCAGAAAAGGCAAGAGAGGTGCAGAAAGAGGCAGGAGAGGTACAGAAAGAGGCAAGTGAGGTACAGAAACACACAAGAGGGGTGCAGAAAGAGACAAGAGAAGTGGAGAAAGAAGCAACATAGGTGCAGATGGAGGCAAGAGAACTGCAGAAAGACACAAGAGAGTTGAAGAAACAGGCAAGAGATGTGCAGAAAGAGGGAAGAGGGTGCAAAAAGAGGCAAGAGGTGCAGAAAGAGGGAAGAGGGGTACAGAAAGAGGGAAGAAGTGTGCAGAAAGAGGCAACAGAGGTGCAGAAAGAAGCAAGAGGGGTGCAGAAAGAAGCAAGAGAAGTGCAGAAAGAAGCAACAGAAGTGCAGAAAGAGACAAGAGGGGTGCAGAAGGGGGGAACAGAGGTGCAGAAAGAGGCAAGAGAGGTGCAGAAAGAGGGAAGAGTGGTGCATAAAGAGGCAAGAGGTGTTCAGAAAGAGACAAGAGGGTGCAGAAGGGGAAACAGAGGTGCAGAAAGAGGGAAGAGGGGTGCATAAAAAGGCAAGAGATGTGCAGAAACAGGGAATAGAAGTGCTGAAAGAAGCAACAAAGATGCAGAAATAAGCAAGAGAAGTGATGAAAGAGAGAAGAGAGTTGCAGAATGAAACAAGAGAGGTGCAGAAAAAAGCAGGAGAAGTGCAGAAAGAGGCAAGTGAGGTGCAGAAAAAGGCAAGAGAGGTATAGAAAGATGCAAGAGAGTTACAAAAAGACACAAGTGAGGTGCATAAACAGACAAGAGGGGTGCAGAAAGAGGCAAGAGAAGTGCAGAAAGAAGCAACAGAGGTGCAGAAGGAGGCAAGAGAACTACAGAAAGAGGCAAGAGAGATGCAGAAACAGGCAAGAGAGGTGTATAAAGACGGACGAGGGGTGCAGAAAGAGGCAAGGGAGGTGCAGAAAGAGGGAAGAGGGGTGCAGAAAGAGACAAGAGAGGTTTAGAAAGAGGGAAGAGGTGTGCAGAAAGAGGCAAGAGGGGTGCAGAAAGAAGCAAGACAGGTGCAGACAGAATCAAGAGAAGTGTAGAAAGATGCAACAGACGTGCCCAAAGAGTCAAGAGGGGTGCAGAAAGAGGCAAGAGAAGTGCTGAAAGAAGCAAGAGAGGTGGAGAAAGAGGCAACATAAGTGCAGAAAGCGGCAAGAGAGGTACAGAAAGAGGCAAGTGAGGTACAGAAACAGGCAATAGAGGTGCACAAAGAGGGAGCAGAGGTGCAGAAAGAAGAAAGAGAGGTGTATAAAGAAGCAAGAGAAGTGCAGAAAAAAGCAACAGAGGTGCAGAAGAAGGCAAGAAAACTGCAGAAAGAGGCAAGAGGGATGCAGAAACAGGCAAGAGATGTGCAGAAAGAGGGAACAGGGGTGCAGAAAGAGGCAAGAAAGGTGCAGACATAGGGAAGGGGGTGTAGAAACAGGCAAGAGAAGTACAGAAAGAGGCAACAGAGGTGCAGAAAGAGGCAAGAGAGGTGCAGAAAGAGGAAAGAGGGATGCAGAAAGAGGCAAGAGGGGTGCAGAAAGAGGCGAGACGGGTACAGAAAGAAACAAGAGAGGTGCGGAAAGAGGCAAGAGAGGTACAGAAGCAGGCAAGAGAAGTGCAGAAAGAGGCAAGAGAAGTGCTGAAAGAATCAACAAAGGTGCAGAAAGAAGCAAGAGAAGTGAAAGAGAGACAATAGAGTTGCAGAAAGAAACAAAAGAGGTGCAGAAAAAAGCAAGAGAAGTGCAGAAAGAGGCAGGTTAAGTGCAGAAAAAAGGCAAAAGAGGTGCAGAAAGAGGCAAGAGGTGCAAAAAGACGCAAGTTTGGTGCAGAAACAGATATGAGGGGTGAAGAAAGAGGCAAGAGAAGTGCAGAAAGAAGAAACAGAGGTGCAGAAGGAGGGAAGAGAACTGCAGAAAGAGGCAAGAGGGATGTAGAAACAGGCAAGAGATGTGCAGAAAGAGGGAACAGGGGTGCAGAAAGAGGCAAGAGAGGTGCAAAAAGAGGGAAGAGGGGTGTAAGAACAGGCAGGAGAGGTGCAGAAAGAGTGAACAGAGGTGCATGAAGAGGCAAGAGAGGTGCAGAAAGAGGGAAGAGGGGTGCAGAAAGAGGCAAGATGGGTGCATAAAGAGGCAAAGGGGTGCTGAAAGAGCCAAGAGGGGTGCAGAAAGAAGCAAGAGAGGTGCAGAAAGAGGCAAGAGAGGTGCAGAAACAGGCAAGAGAAGTGCAGAAAGACGCAAGAGAAGTGCTGAAAGAAGCAACAGAGGTGTAGAAAGAGGCAAGACAGGTGCAGAAAGAGGGAAGAGGGGTATAGAAAGAGGCAAGAGGGGTACAGAAGAGGCAAGAGGGGTACAGAAGGCAAGTGGGGTACAGAAAGAAGTAACAGAGATGCAGAAAGAAGCAAGAGAAGTGATGAAAGAGACAAGAGAGTTGCAGAAACAAACAAGAGAGGGGCAGAAAAAAGAAAGAGAAGTGCAGAAAGAGGCAAGTGAGGTGCAGAAAGAGGTAAGAGAGGTGCAGAAAGAGGCAAGAGAGGTGCAGAAAGAGGCAAGTGAGGTACAGAAACAGGCAAGTAAGGTGCACAAAGAGGGAGCAGGGGTGCAGAAAGAGGCAAGAGAAGTGCTGAAAGAAGTAATGGAGGTACAGAAAGAGGCAAGAGAAGTGCAGAAAGAAAGAACACATATGCAGAAAGAGGCAAGAGAAGTGCAGAAAGAAGCAACAGAAATGCAGAAAGAGGCAAGAGAAGTGCAGAAAAAAGCAACAGGGGTGGAGAAAGAGGCAACAGAAGTGCAGAAAGAGGCAAACCAGGTACAGAAAGAGACAAGAGATGTGCACAAAGAGACAAGAGAGGTGCACAGAGAGGGAAGACGAGTGCAGAAAGGGGCAACAGGGGCGCAGAAAGAAGCAAGAGAGGTGCAAAAAGAGGCAAGAGGGTTGCAGAAAGAGGCAAGTTAAGTGCAGAAAGAAGCAACAGAAATGTAGAAAGAGTTAAGAGAAGTACAGAAAGAAGCAACAGAAATGCAGAATGAGACAAAAGGAGTGCAGAAAGAAGCAACAGAAGTGTAGAAACAGGCAAGAGAAGTACAGAAAGACACAAGAGAGGTTTAGAAACAGGAAAGAGAGGCACAGAAAGAGGGAACAGGGGTGCAGAAAGAGTCAAGAGAGGTGCAGAAAGAGAGAAGAAGGTTGCAAAAAGAGGCAAGAGGGGTGCAGAAAAAGACAAGAGGGGTGCAGAAAGAAGCAACAGGTGCAGAAAGAGGCAAGAGAGGTGCAGAAACAGGCAAGAGAAGTGCAGAAAGAGGCAAGAGAAGTGCTGAAAGAAGCAACAGAGGTACAGAAAAAGCAGAGAAGTGATGAAAGAGACAAGAGAGTTGCAGAAAGAAACAGTAGAGGTGCAGAAAAAGCAGGAGAAGTACAGAAATAGGCAAGTGAGGTGCAGAAAGAGGCAAGAGAGGTGCGGAAAGAGGCAGGAGAGGTACAGAAAGAGGCAAGTGAGGTACAAAAACACACAAGAGGGGTGCAGAAATAGACAAGAGAAGTGGAGAAAGAAGCAACAGAGGTGCAGATGGAGGCAAGAGAACTGCAGAAAGACACAAGAGAGTTGAAGAAACAGGCAAGAGATGGTGCAGAAAGAGGGAAGAGGGGTGAAAAAGAGGCAAGAGGTGCAGAAAGAGGGAAGAGGGGTACAGAAAGAGGGAAGAAGTGTGCAGAAAGAGGCAACAGGGGTGCAGAAAGAAGCAAGGCAGGTGCAGAAAGAAGCAAGAGAAGTGCAGAAAGAAGCAACAGAAGTGCAGAAAGAGACAAGAGGGGTGCAGAAGGGGGGAACAGAGGTGCAGAAAGAGGGAAGAGTGGTGCATAAAGAGGCAAGAGGTGTGCAGAAAGAGACAAGAGGGTGCAGAAGGGGAAACAGAGGTTCAGAAAGAGGGAAGAGGGGTGCATAAAGAGGCAAGAGATGTGCAGAAACAGGCAATAGAAGTGCTGAAAGAAGCAACAAAGATGCAGAAATAAGCAAGAGAAGTGATGAAAGAGAGAAGAGAGTTGCAGAATGAAACAAGAGAGGTGCAGAAAAAAGCAGGAGAAGTGCAGAAAGAGGCAAGTGAGGTGCAGAAAAAGACAAGAGAGGTATAGAAAGATGCAAGAGAGTTACAAAAAGACGCAAGTGAGGTGCATAAACAGACAAGAGGGGTGCAGAAAGAGGCAAGAGAAGTGCAGAAAGAAGCAACAGAGGTGCAGAAGGAGGCAAGAGAACTACAGAAAGAGGCAAGAGAGATGCAGAAACAGGCAAGAGAGGTGCATAAAGACGGATGAAGGGTGCAGAAAGAGGTAAGGGAGGTGCAGAAAGAGGGAAGAGGGTTGCAGAAAGAGACAAGAGAGGTTTAGAAAGAGGGAAGAGGTGTGCAGAAAGAGGCAAGAGGGGTGCAGAAAGAAGCAAGACAGGTGCAGACAGAATCAAGAGAAGTGTAGAAAGATGCAACAGACGTGCACAAAGAGTCAAGAGGGGTGCAGAAAGAGGCAAGAGAAGTGCTGAAAGAAGCAAGAGAGGTGGAGAAAGAGGCAACATAAGTGCAGAAAGCGGCAAGAGAGGTGCACAAAGAGACAAGAGAGGTGTGCAGAAACACAAGAGAGGTGCAGAAAGAGGAAGATGAGAGCAGAAAGAGGCAGCAGAGTGTGCAGAAGACGCAAGAGAGGTGCGTAAAGAAGCAAGAGAAGTGCAGAAAAAAGCAACAGAGGTGCAGAAGAAGGCAAGAGAACTGCAGAAAGAGGCAAGAGGGATGCAGAAACAGGCAAGAGATTTGCAGAAAGAGGGACGAGGGGTGCAGAAAGAGGCAAGAGAGGTGCAGAAAGAGGGAAGAGGGGTGTAGAAACAGGCAAGAGAATTGCAGAAAGAGGGAACAGAGGTGCAGAAAGAGGCAAGAGAGGTGCAGAAAGAGGAAAGAGGGTTGCATAAAGAGGCAAGAGGGGTGCAGAAAGAGGCAAGAGGGGTACAGAAAGAAACAAGAGAGGTGCAGAAAGAGGCAAGAGAAGTGCTGAAAGAATAAACAAAGGTGCAGAATGAAGCAAGAGAAGTGAAAGAGAGGTAAGAGAGTTGTAGAAAGAAACAAAAGAGGTGCAAAAAAAAGCAAGAGAAGTGCAGAAAGAGGCAAGTGAGGTGCAGAAAAAAGGCAAAAGAGGTGCAGAAAAGGCGAGAGGTGCAAAAAGACGCAAGTGATGTGCAGAAACAGACATGAGGGGTGCAGAAAGAGGGAAGAGAAGTGCAGAAAGAAGAAACAGAGGTGCAGAAGGAGGGAAGAGAACTGCAGAAAGAGGCAAGAGGGATGTAGAAACAGGCAAGAGATGTGCAGAAAGAGGGAACTGGGGTGCAGAAAGAGGCAAGAGAGGTGCAGAAAGAGGGAAGAGGGGTGTAAGAACAGGCAGGAGAGGTGCAGAAAGAGGGAACAGAGGTGCATGAAGAGGCAAGAGAGGTGCAGAAAGAGGGAAGAGGGGTGCAGAAAGAGGCAAAGGGGTGCTAAAAGAGGCAAGAGGGATGCAGAAAGAAGCAAGAGAGGTACAGAAAGAGGCAAGAGAGGTGCAGAAACAGGCAAGAGAAGTGCAGAAAGACGCAACACAAGTGCTGAAAGAAGCAACAGAGGTGTAGAAAGAGGCAAGAGAGGTGCAGAAAGAGGGAAGAGGGGTACAGAAAGAGGCAAGAGGGGTACAGAAGAGGCAAGAGGGGTACAGAAAGAAGCAACAGAGATGCAGAATGAGGCAAGAGAAGGGCAGAAAAAGGCAAGAGAAGTGCTGACAGAAGCAACAGAGGTGCAGAAAGAAGCAAGAGAAGTGATGAAAGAGACAAGAGAGTTGCAGAAACAAACAAGACAGGGGCAGAAAAAAGAAAGAGAAGTGCAGAAAGAGGCAAGTGAGGTGCAGAAAGAGGTAAGAGAGGTGCAGAAAGAGGCAAGAGAGGTACAGAAAGAGGCAAGTGAGGTACATAAACAGGCAATAGAGGTGCACAAAGAGGGAGCAGAAGTGCAGAAAGAAGCAAGAGAGGTGTATAAAGAAGCAAGAGAAGTGCAGAAAAAAGCAACAGAGGTGCAGAAGAAGGCAAGAGAACTGCAGAAAGAGACAAGAGGGATGCAGAAACAGGCAAGAGATGTGCAGAAAGAGGGAACAGGGGTGCTTAAAGAGGCAAGAGAGGTGCAGAAAGAGGGAAGGGGGTGTAGAAACAGGCAAGAGAAATGCAGAAAGAGGGAACAGAGGTGCAGAAAGAGGCAAGAGAGCTGCAGAAAGAGGAAAGAGGGGTGCAGAAAGAGGCAAGAGGGGTGCAGAAAGAGGCGAGACGGGTACAGAAAGAAACAAGAGAGGTGCGGAAAGAGGCAAGAGAGGTACAGAAACAGGCAAGAGAAGTGCAGAAAGAGGCAAGAGAAGTGCTGAAAGAATCAACAAAGGTGCAGAAAGAAGCAAGAGAAGTGAAAGAGAGACAATAGAGTTGCAGAAAGAAACAAAAGAGGTGCAGAAAAAAGCAAAAGAAGTGCAGAAAGAGGCAAGTTAGGTGCAGAAAAGAGGCAAAAGAGGTGCAGAAAGAGGCAGAGAGGTACAGAAAGACGCAAGTTAGGTGCAGAAACAGACATGAGAGGTGCAGAAAGAGGCAAGAGAAGTGCAGAAAGAAGAAACAGAGGTGCAGAAGGAGGAAGAGAACTGCAGAAAGAGGCAAGAGGGTTGTAGAAACAGGCAAGAGATGGTGCAGAAAGAGGGAACAGAGGTGCAGAAAGAGGCAAGAGAGGTGCAGAAAGAGGGAAGAGGGGTGTAAGAACAGGCAGGAGAGGTGCAGAAAGAGGGAACAGAGGTGCAGAAAGAGGCAAGAGAGGTGCAGAAAGAGAGCAAGAGAAGTGCAGAAAGAGGCAAGAGCGGTGCAGAAAGAGGCAAGAGGATTGCAGAAAGAGGCAAGAGGGGTGCAGAAAGAAGCAAGTGAGGTGCAGAAAGACGCAACAGAAGGGCAGAAAGAGGCAAGAGAAGGTGCACAAAGAGACAAGAGAGGTACAGAAAGAGGGAAGATGAGTGCAGAAAGAGGCAAGAGGGGTGCAGAAAGAAGCAAGAGAAGTGCAGAAAGAAGCAACAGAAATGCAGAAAGAGGCAAGAGAAGTGCAGAAAGAGGCAAGAGAGGTGCAAATACAGGCAAGAGATGCACAGAAATAGGGAACAGGGGTGCAGAAAGAGGCAACAGAGGTGCAGAAAGAGGCAAGAGAGGTGCATAAAGAGGGCAGAGGTTGTAGGAGAGTAGGATCTGCTTCACATGGGTACCCCCACTTTTTGCTGATGCTTCACTGTTTTTCAACTTTAGTCTGGCTGGGGCCCTGCTATTAGAGCCCCAGCCTAGCTGCTTCTCTCTAAAATGGTTTCCATGTACCTTAGGTACATTTTTGATTGGAATCTGGAGTGCCCTTATAAGTCCCTAGTATATGGTATACTATGTACCCAGGGCATAGGTACCTCAGAGGACCTGCCAGGGCTGAAGCATGTATTATGCCACCCCTGGAAGGCCAGCCAAAATGACACCACAGGTCTGCTACTGCAGCCTGGGTAAGGTGGTGCATGCATTCCTTACTGTGATATAGGCTACCTATATCACTACATATATGCACACACATATAAACCTATAAGTCACTCCTATGGCAGGCCTTAACAATCCTGAAGGCAGAGTGCTTGGTTCTTATGTGAGAGGGTGCCCCTGCATGAGCAGAGCCCTCTGCAGCGTTCGGAGTCCCTCCTCTGATGCTGTTTGTGGTACAGCCTGACCATATACTCTTAAGTGCATTATATCCTCGCTGTACAATGCTAACTTTGGGACTGGCTGCACCGAAACATGTCGTGTTTGGTGTCAAACATCTTGGAATACTACCCCCCGCCAGTCCTGGCGGCGGGGTAGCATTCCACCCTTCTAGAGGGAGAGACATGTACACACCGGGCTACCCGGTAACTTCTTTCCAGAGCCCTGGCATCAAAAATGGGTGCCGCTGCCACAGACACGGGTCTGGCCTCCTGCTGCTGACTGAAACTCTCGGCAGGGGAGTCCTGGACAATAGGTTTCCTGTCGCAGGGAGGTGTAACCACCTCCCAGACAGGATAGTGTGTATTGGGGCTGGGCGGGAGCACTCTCTGGTGCTTTGAAGTCCTGCACTGGGGGCACATTTGGTGTCCCTAGTGCATACCCCAGTTCAAACCGGCTGCAGGGGCTACCTGCCCCTGCTCTGGTGCGAAACTGGACAAAGGGAATGGGTGTAACCACCCTCTTCCCTGACCCTCCCATAGGTGGGTCCCCAGAGTATGTCCAACCCCTAACTTAGTATAAGTATGGACCCCAGTCCTTAGGACTTTAGATTTACCCTGGACGAAACTCTGACACTGAATCCTGGACCTTCGACGCTCTACTTGAAGATTAGAGGACTGAAGAATCTCCCTTGGGGTCAAGGAGTGACTCCCTGCTTGGCAGGCACCTAAGAAGCAATTGTCCGGTCTGCATCACTGAAGCTCCCGCTGGACGCCGAAGTCTTTGCAACACCAGAGGTGGATTTCCAGACTTCCCCGAGGCTGCCCTGAGTCCCCAGTGAAGCTGAGGCCCGTAGGCTGTCATGGGTAACGTGGAACCGCGACCCTGGACACCAAGAACTTTGCAAGTGCATCCTCTTCCTGGTATTCCATGAAGTTGTGCTTTGGGCTCTGTGTATCCCCCGCCTCCAGCACCGACTGCAGCAAAGATCACTGGCCTCCACTCCACGAGTGTCCTGTGAGCCAGCTCCAAGTGCGTCCACTCGAGGCTCTTTCGTGGTCGCTAGTCCATTGGCTAGTGGGCCCTCTCGAAGGCAACTCTTCTTCTGCTTGGGCTTCCCTGGTTGCTCCAGATGTGCCCTGACTTACCTTTGCTGGGTGAGTCCCTCAGACCTTGCTGGTCTGCATCAACGTCCTTTCTTTGTTTCCACATGACTTGCTGTTGCCAAGGCTTGTTGGGTCCAATCCGGTCGCCGATACCCCAGCAATCGACAGACGTCTTGGAACAGCTCGAATCCAGCTCCTGGTCATCGTCAACACCTCCTGAACCTCGTGGCTGAAGAGTCAAGACAACTGTCAACCTACCTGAAGCACCCAACATCGGTGGGCATCTGCTCATCGCCTTCCTGGTCACTGGCTAGTGACCCAGACTCTGTCTCCTCTGCTTTCAGGTTCTTCAGATCTTCAATCCACCCTTGGAACCACCCGAACACTTTCGACTTGGTCGCCAGCAGCACTTTGCAGCAGATCGCCATTGAAAACGACGACGAAACCCGACCCCGAAAGACACCTATGCACCCGGCTTCCCTGGGTGAGCTAACTCGAGTACTCCGGTGCTCCCGTGGGTATTGACTCTAGAACAACCTAGTTCTAAAGGGGTGTGCTCCAAGTCCTCCTCTAAGTGTCCTTTTTCTTTAAAACTCCAACCGCGACATTCCCCATAGAAGTCAACGGTGGCTCGCGGCTGTGTTCTCACACTGCACGCGTCCCCGTGGGTCCCCTGTGTCACTACCTTGGGTGGTTCCTTGAGGGCCAAGCACTTCTACAGGCTCTAGGCCCTGTGTCTAGCTCAGTCGTGGTTCTTATACCACTTTATTGGTATATGGTTTGGTACGACCCTAGGGCTCAAACGTGTATTTGTGCTATTACTGTTGATATTCGACCTGTAACTTATGTACTTCGAACTCTAGCCTCATAAAGAGATTAGAGGGGTGTGTTTAAGACTAAATACATATATTTTAAATATATACCTGGTGTGGTCCTCTTTCATTTGGTCACTCAAGAGATTATAGACTGGTAAAACAAGCTTCTTTACATTCCTTCAAGACTTAGCCTGAAGGCTGCTCTCCATAGCTACCACTAGGATAGCTTTCAATAAAGGTTGTCTTTAACCTATCTCCAATAAGGGGTTGTTTGGACTGGTGCAAGGTGCCCACTATAATTAGTGGACAGCATATACCAGGCCAACTTCTCACAGAGGATGTGCAGAAAGAGGCAAGAGCGGTGCAGAAAGAAGCAAGTGGGATGCAGAAAGAAGCAAGAGAAGTGCAGAAAGAGGCAAGAGAGGTGCAGAAACAGGCAAGAGAAGTGCAGAAAGAGGCAGGAGAAGTGCTGAAAGAGACAACAGAGTTGCAGAAAGAAACAAGAGAGGTGCAGAAAAAAGCAAGAGAAGTGCAGAAGGAGGCAAGTGATGTGCAGAAAAAGGTAAGAGAGGTGCAGAAAGAGGCAAGAGAGGTGCAAAAAGACACAAGTGAGGTGCAGAAACAGACAAGAGGGGTGCAGAAAGAGGCAAGAGAAGTGCAGAAAGAAGCAACAGAGGTGCAGAAGGAGGCAAGAGAACTGCAGAAAGAGGCAAGAGAGATGCAGAAACAGGCAAGAGAGGTGCAGAAAGACGGAAGAGGGGTGCAGAAAGAGCAAGAGAGGTACAGAAAGAGAAAAGAGGGGTGCAGAAAGAGGCAAGAGGGGTGCAGAAAGAGGCAAGAGGGGTACAGAAAGAAACAAGAGAGGTGCAGAAAGAGGCAAGAGAGGTACAGAAACAGGCAAGAGAAGTTCAGAAAGAGGCAAGAGAAGAGCTGAAAGATCCAACAAAGGTGCAGAAAAAAGGCAAAAAAAGTGCAGAAAGAGGCGAGAGGTACAGAATGACGCAAGTGAGGTGCAGAAACAGACAAGAAGGGTGCAGAAAGATGAGACAGAGGTGCAGAAGGAGGGAAGAGAACTGCAGAAAGATGCAAGAGGGATGTAGAAAGAGGCAAGAGATGTGCAGAAAGAGGGAACAGGGGTGGAGAAAGAGGCAAGAGAGTTGCAGAAAGAGGGAAGAGGGGTCTAAGAACAGGCAGGAGAGGTACAGGAAGAGGGAACAGAGGTGCAGAAAGAGGCAAGAGATGTGCAGAAAGAGGGAAGAGGGGTGCAGAAAGAGGCAAGAGGGGTGCCGAAAGAGGCAAATGGTTGCAGAAAGAGGCAAGAGGGGTGCAGAAAGAAGCAAGTGAGGTGCAGAAAGATGCAACAGAAGGGCAGAAAGAGGCAAGAGAAGGTGCACAAAGAGACAAGAGAGGTGCAGAAAGAGGGAAGACAAG
Organism: Calotriton arnoldi; assembly: GCA_963921515.1. Taxonomy (NCBI): domain Eukaryota; kingdom Metazoa; phylum Chordata; class Amphibia; order Caudata; family Salamandridae; genus Calotriton; species Calotriton arnoldi. The sequence goes on along the minus strand of CAWUFW010007043.1, from coordinate 727,580 downwards.
TGCAGAAAGAGGCAACAGGGGTGCAGAAAGAAGCAAGAGAAGTGCAGAAAAAAGCAACAGACATGCAGAAGGAGGCAAGAGAACTGCAGAAAGAGGCAAGAGAGTTGCAGAATCAGGCAAGAGATGTGCAGAAATAGGGAACAGGGGTGCAGAAAGAGGGAAGAGAGGTGCAGAAAGAGGGAAGAGGGATGTAGAAACAGGTAAGAGTTGCAGAAAGAGGGAACAGAGGTTCAGAAAGAGGCAAGAGAGGTGCAGAAAGAGGGAAGAGGGGTGCAGAAAGAGGCAAGAGGGGTGCAGAAAGAAGCAAGTGGAATGCAGAAAGAAGCAAGAGAGGTGCAGAAAGAGGCAAGAGAGGTGCAGAAACAGGCAAGAGAAGTGCACAAAGTGGCAGGAGAAGTGCTGAAAGAGACAACAGAGTTGCAGAAAGAAACAAGGGAGGTGCAGAAAAAGCAAGAGAAGTGCAGAAAGAGGCAAATGAGTTGCAGAAAAAGGCAAGAGAGGTGCAGAAAGAGGCAAGAGAGTTGCAGAGATAGGCAAGAGTGGTGAAGAAAAAGGGAACAGGGGTGTAGAAAGAGGCAAGAGGGGTGCAGAAAGAAGCAAGAGAGGTGCAGAAAGAAGCAAGAGAAGTGCAGAGAGAAGCAACAGCGGTGCAGAAAGAGGCAATAGGGGTGCAGAAAGAGGTAAGAGAAGTACTGAAAGGAGCAACAGAGGTACAGAAAGATGCAAGAGAGGTGTAAAAAAAGGCAAGAGAGGTGCAGAAAAAGGGAAGAAAGGTGCATAAAGAAGCAAGAGAGGTGCAGAAATAAGCAAGAGAAGTGCAGGAAGAAGCAAGGGAGGTGCAAAAAGAGGCAAGAGGAGCGCAGAAAGAGGCAAAAGTGGTGCAGAAAGAGGCAAAAGAGGTGCAGAAAGAGGAAAGAGGGGTACAGAAAGAAGCAAGAGAAGTGCAGAAAGAAGCAAAAGGGTGCAGTATGAGGCTAGAGGGGTGCAGAAAGAGGCAAGAGAAGTGCAGAAAGAAGCAACAGATGTGCAGAAGGAGACAAGAGAACTGCAGAAAGAGGCTAGAGAGTTGCAGAAACAATTAAAAGAGGTGCAGAAAGAGGGAACAGGAGTGCAGACAGAGACAAGAGAGGTGAAAAACGAGGGAAGAGGGGTGCAGAAAGAAGCAAGAGAGGTGCAGAAAGAAGCAAGGGAAGTGCAGAAAGAAGCAAGTAAGGTGCAGAAAGAGGCAAGAGAAGTGCAAAAAGAGGCAACAGAAGTGCAAAAAGAGGCATGAGAGGTGTAAAAAGAAGCAGGTGAGGTGCAGAAACTGATAAGAGGGGTGAAGAAAGATGCAAGAGAAGTGATGAAAGAAGCAACAGAGGTGCAGAAGGAGGTAAGAGAACTGCAGAAAGAGGCAAGAGAGTTGTAGAAACAGGCAAGAGAGGTGAAGAAAAAGATAACAAGGGTGTAGAAAGAGGCAAGAGTGGTGCAGAAAGAGGGAAGAGGGTGCAGAAAGAGGCAAGAGGGGTGCAGAATGAAGCAAGAGAGGTGCAGAAAGAAGCAAGAGAAGTGCAGAGAGAAGCAACAGCGGTGCAGAAAGAGGCAATAGGGGTGCAGAAAGAGGTAAGATTAATGCAGGAAGAAGCAAGGGAGGTGCAGACAGAGGCAAGAGGAGTGCAGAAAGAAGCAAAAGAGGTGCAGAAAGAGGCAAAAGTGGTGCAGAAAGAGGGAAGACGAGTGCAGAAAGAGGCAACAGGGGTGGAGTAAGAAGCAAGAGAGGTGTAGAAGGAAGCTAGAGAAGTGCATAAAGAAGCAACGGAAGTGCAGAAAGAGGCTTGAGAAGTGCAGAAAGAGGCAAGAGAGGTACAGAAAGAGGCAATAGAGGTACAGAAAGAGGGAAGAGGGGTGTGGAAAGAAGCAAGAGAAGTGCAGAAAGAAGCAAAAGGGGTGCAGAAAGAGGCTAGAGGGGTGCAGAAAGAGGCAAGAGAAGTGCAGAAAGAAGCAACAGATGTGCAGAAGGAGACAAGACAACTGCAGAAAGAGGCTAGAGAGTTTCAGAAACAATCAAAAGAGGTGCAGAAAGAGGGAACAGGAGTGCAGACAGAGACAAGAGAGGTGCAAAACGAGGGAAGAGGGGTGCAGAAAGAAGCAAGAGAGGTGCAGAAAGAAGCAACAGAAGTGCAGAAAGAAGCAACAGAGGTGCAGAAAGAGGCAAAAGGGGTGCAGAAAGAAGCAAGAGAGGTGCAGAAAGAAGCAAGGGAAGTGCATAAAGAAGCAAGTAAGGTACAGAAAGAGGCAAGAGAAGTGCAAAAAGAGGCAAGAGAAGTGCAAAAAGAGGCAAGAGAGGTGTAAAAAGACGCAGGTGAGGTGCAGAAACAGATAACAGGGGTGAAGAAAGATGCAAGAGAAGTGATGAAAGAAGCAACAGAGGTGCAGGAGGCAAGAGAACTGCAGAAAGAGGCAAGAGAGTTGTAGAAACAGGCAAGAGAGGTGAAGAAAAAGTTAACAAGGGTGTAGAAAGAGGCAAGAGTGGTGCAGAAAGAGGGAAGAGGGGTGCAGAAAGAGGCAAGAGGGGTGCAGAAAGAAGCAAGAGAGGTGCAGAAAGAAGCAAGAGAAGTGCAGAAAGAAGCAACAGCGGTGCAGAAAGAGGCAATAGGGGTACAGAAAGAGGTAAGAGAAGTGCAGGAAGAAGCAAGGGGTGTGCAGACAGAGGCAAGAGGAGCACAGAAAGAGGCAAAAGAGGTGCAGAAAGAGGCAAAAGAGGTGCAGAAAGAGGGAAGACGAGTGCAGAAAGAAGCAACAGATGTGCAGAAAGAGACAAGAGAACTGCAGAAAGAGGTTAGAGAGTTGCAGAAACAATCAAAAGAGGTGCAGAAAGAGGCAACAGGAGTGCAGACAGAGACAAGAGAGGTGCAAAACGAGGGAAGAGGGGTGCAGAAAGAAGAAAGAGAGGTGCAGAAAGAAGCAAGAGAAGTGCATAAAGAAGCAACAGAGGTGCAGAAAGAGCCAAAGGGGTGCAGAAAGAAGCAAGAGAGGTGCAGAAAGAAGCAAGGGAAGTGCAGAAAGAAGCAAGTAAGGTGCAGAAAGAGGCAAGAGAAGTGCAAAAAGAGGCAAGAGAAGTGCAAAAAAAGGCAAGAGAGGTGCAGAAAGAAGCAAGAGAAGTGCAGAAAGAAGCAACAGAGGTGTAGAAAGAGGCAAAAGGTGTGCAGAAAGAAGCAAGAGAGGTGCAGAAAGATGCAAGAGAAGTGACGAAAGAAGCAACAGAGGTGCAGAAGGAGGCAAGAGAAATACAGAAAGAGGCAAGAGAGTTGCAGAAACAGGCAAGAGAGGTGAACAAAAAGTTAACAAGGGTGTAGAAAGAGGCAAGAGTGGTGCAGAAAGAGGGAAGAGGGGTGCAGAAAGAGGCAAGAGGGGTGCAGAAAGAAGCAAGAGAGGTGCAGAAAGAAGCAAGAGAAGTGCAGAGAGAAGCAACAGCGGTGCAGAAAGAGGCAATAGGGGTGCAGAAAGAGGTAAGAGAAGTGCAGGAAGATGCAAGGGAGGTGCAGAAAGAGGCAAGAGGAGCACAGAAAGAGGCAAAAGAGGTTCAGAAAGAGGCAAAAGAGGTGCAGAAAGAGGGAAGACGAGTGCAGAAAGAGGCAACAGGGGAGGAGAAAGAAGCAAGAGAGGTGCAGAAAGAAGCTAGAGAAGTGCATAAAGAAGCAACGGAAGTGCAGAAAGAGGCTTGAGAAGTGCAGAAAGAGGCAAGAGAGGTGCAGAAAGAGGCAATAGAGGTGCAGAAAGAGGGAAGAGGGGTGCAGAAAGAAGCAACAGGGGTGCAGAAAGAGGCTAGAGGGGTGCAGAAAGAGGCAAGAGATGTGCAGAAGGAGACAAGAGAACTGCAGACAGAGGCTAGAGAGTTGCAGAAACAATTAAAAGAGGTGGAGAAAGAGGGAACAGGAGTGCAGACAGAGACAAGAGAGGTGCAAAAAGAGGGAAGAGGGGTGCAGAAAGAAGCAAGAGAGGTGCAGAAAGAAGCAAGAGAAGTGCAGAAAGAAGCAACAGAGTTGCAGAAAGAGGCGAAAGGGGTGCAGAAAGAAGCAAGAGAGGTGCAGAAAGAAGCAAGGGAAGTGCAGAAAGAAGCAAGTGAGGTGCAGAAAGAGGCAAGAGAAGTGCAAAAAGAGGCAAGAGAGGTGCAGAAAGAGGCAAGAGAGGTGCAGAACGAGGGAAGAGGGTGCAGAAAGAGGCAACAGGTGTGCAGAAAGAAGCAAGAGAAGTGCAGAAAAAAGCAACAGACATGCAGAAGGAGGCAAGAGAACTGCAGAAAGAGGCAAGAGAGTTGCAGAATCAGGCAAGAGATGTGCAGAAATAGGGAACAGGGGTGCAGAAAGAGGGAAGAGAGGTGCAGAAAGAGGGAAGAGGGATGTAGAAACAGGTAAGAGTTGCAGAAAGAGGGAACAGAGGTTCAGAAAGAGGCAAGAGAGGTGCAGAAAGAGGGAAGAGGGGTGCAGAAAGAGGCAAGAGGGGTGCAGAAAGAAGCAAGTGGAATGCAGAAAGAAGCAAGAGAGGTGCAGAAAGAGGCAAGAGAGGTGCAGAAACAGGCAAGAGAAGTGCACAAAGTGGCAGGAGAAGTGCTGAAAGAGACAACAGAGTTGCAGAAAGAAACAAGGGAGGTGCAGAAAAAAACAAGAGAAGTGCAGAAAGAGGCAAATGAGTTGCAGAAAAAGGCAAGAGAGGTGCAGAAAGAGGCAAGAGAGTTGCAGAGATAGGCAAGAGTGGTGAAGAAAAAGGGAACAGGGGTGTAGAAAGAGGCAAGAGGGGTGCAGAAAGAAGCAAGAGAGGTGCAGAAAGAAGCAAGAGAAGTGCAGAGAGAAGCAACAGCGGTGCAGAAAGAGGCAATAGGGGTGCAGAAAGAGAGTAAGAGAAGTACTGAAAGGAGCAACAGAGGTACAGAAAGATGCAAGAGAGGTGTAAAAAAAGGCAAGAGAGGTGCAGAAAAAGGGAAGAAAGGTGCAGAAAGAAGCAAGAGAGGTGCAGAAATAAGCAAGAGAAGTGCAGGAAGAAGCAAGGGAGGTGCAAAAAGAGGCAAGAGGAGCGCAGAAAGAGGCAAAAGCGGTGCAGAAAGAGGCAAAAGAGGTGCAGAAAGAGGAAAGAGGGGTACAGAAAGAAGCAAGAGAAGTGCAGAAAGAAGCAAAAGGGGTGCAGTATGAGGCTAGAGGGGTGCAGAAAGAGGCAAGAGAAGTGCAGAAAGAAGCAACAGATGTGCAGAAGGAGACAAGAGAACTGCAGAAAGAGGCTAGAGAGTTGCAGAAACAATTAAAAGAGGTGCAGAAAGAGGGAACAGGAGTGCAGACAGAGGGAAGAGGGGTGCAGAAAGAAGCAACAGGGGTGCAGAAAGAGGCTAGAGGGGTGCAGAAAGAGGCAAGAGATGTGCAGAAGGAGACAAGAGAACTGCAGACAGAGGCTAGAGAGTTGCAGAAACAATTAAAAGAGGTGGAGAAAGAGGGAACAGGAGTGCAGACAGAGACAAGAGAGGTGCAAAAAGAGGGAAGAGGGGTGCAGAAAGAAGCAAGAGAGGTGCAGAAAGAAGCAAGAGAAGTGCAGAAAGAAGCAACAGAGTTGCAGAAAGAGGCAAAAGGGGTGCAGAAAGAAGCAAGCGAGGTGCAGAAAGAAGCAAGAGAAGTGCAGAGAGAAGCAACAGCGGTGCAGAAAGAGGCAATAGGGGTGCAGAAAGAGGTAAGAGAAGTGCAGGAAGATGCAAGGGAGGTGCAGAAAGAGGCAAGAGGAGCACAGAAAGAGGCAAAAGAGGTTCAGAAAGAGGCAAAAGAGGTGCAGAAAGAGGGAAGACGAGTGCAGAAAGAGGCAACAGGGGAGGAGAAAGAAGCAAGAGAGGTGCAGAAAGAAGCTAGAGAAGTGCATAAAGAAGCAACGGAAGTGCAGAAAGAGGCTTGAGAAGTGCAGAAAGAGGCAAGAGAGGTGCAGAAAGAGGCAATAGAGGTGCAGAAAGAGGGAAGAGGGGTGCAGAAATAAGCAACAGTTGTGCAGAAAGAGGCTAGAGGGGTGCCGAAAGAGGCAAGAGATGTGCAGAAGGAGACAAGAGAACTGCAGACAGAGGCTAGAGAGTTGCAGAAACAATTAAAAGAGGTGGAGAAAGAGGGAACAGGAGTGCAGACAGAGACAAGAGAGGTGCAAAAAGAGGGAAGAGGGGTGCAGAAAGAAGCAAAAGAGGTGCAGAAAGAAGCAAGAGAAGTGCAGAAAGAAGCAACAGAGTTGCAGAAAGAGGCGAAAGGGGTGCAGAAAGAAGCAAGAGAGGTGCAGAAAGAAGCAAGGGAAGTGCAGAAAGAAGCAAGTAAGGTGCAGAAAGAGGCAAGAGAAGTGCAAAAAGAGGCAAGAGAGGTGCAGAAAGAGGCAAGAGAGGTGCAGAACGAGGGAAGAGGGTGCAGAAAGAGGCAAGAGAACGGCAGAAAGAAGCAACAGATGTGCAGAATTAGGCAAGAGAGGTGCAGAAGAAGGAAGCAAGAGAGGTGCAGAAAGAATCAAGAGAGGTGCAGAAAGACGGGAGGTGCAGAAACCGGAAGAGATATGCAGAAAGAGGCAAGAGAAGTGCAGAGAAAGGAAGAAAGGTGCAAAAAAGCAAGCAAAATGCAGATAGAGGCAAGAGAGGCGCAGAAAGATACAAGAGTGGTTTGCTCACCAATAGTACCAATTTAACACCCATGTTTAGCTATAAGCAACAGCTGACAATTCCAGCTTTGCAAAGGGCCTTCCACCAATCTGTAACACTTGTCGCTGCATTTTTGGTAACGTTTGAGCCGTTTGAGGTTTTTTTTGTTCAAATCTGCAGATTATACAGCAGATGATGTATTATGTGGCAAATGCGGAAAATGTATAATGATGCAAAAATTGGTACAGCTGAACAGTCGCATAATTCCAGTGGCCCTGCTCATACCTCTGACTAGGTCCAGAAGTGCTCCTCCGTGGTTCCTTCTTTTTTTTGTCTCATTGGGTTTATAGTTTAGCTTCTATGGAAACGAGGAAGACTAAACCTGAGGTTACCACGCCACAACACAGACTACCATACCACATAATTAGTCTCCATAACACATAATCCCACTCTACATAATTCCTATACACTAAATACCACATACTTTCTATCCACATAATTTCACTGCACAACATACCACATAATTCCACTACACACAACGTACATCCACTCCACTCCTAAAAACATTAGTAAAAACTTTTACATTTACAACGCCAATAGCTTCTAACTCTCGCAAATGCGAGACCTATTACATTGCAAATGCTTCTTTAACTAGTAGTCGCGCTTACAGAGTGGTGGAAAAGGAGGCTGGGCCTCCAACCAGCGCTCAGGAATTCCACTGCGTAGGACTTACAGGAGGTACCAGGAGGGCTTCTTGGCCCCCAATGTCCCGCATGAGTAAAGTGGACTTCATCCCCCAACCAGTAGTTTGCCAGGAGGTATGTTTGCAGAGTGGTGGAGAAAGGGGGCATGTCCTCCGAAGACTTCTTAGCAATCCCAGTGTGTGGGTCTTACTGGAGGTAACAGGAGGGGTAGTTGGCTCCCAAGAACATCCTTGGGGGCCAACTACCCCTCCTATTACCTCCAGTAAGTCCCACACAGTAGTATTGGTAAGTTCTTATGGCAGGCCACGCCCCCTTTCCACACCACTTTGCAAACGTGCTCACTGGCGCGCTCTTGGATGGAGATTAAAGTCCCCTTCGCTTGTGGGGGTCCTTAGGAGCCAACTAGCCTACCTGTTACCTCCAGTAAGCCCCACACAGTGGGATTGCTGAGAGGTGGACACAGGCCACGCCCCCTTCTCCACCACTCTGCAAACGCACCTCCTGGCATGCTCTTGGTTGGGTATGAATTCCTCTTGCCTCCTGAGGTTCCCTGGGGGCCAACTAGCCCTCCTGTTACCTCTAGTAAGCCCCAAACAGCTGAATTGCTGAGAGTGGTCAGAGGCCATGCCCCCTTTTTTCACCACTCTGCAAACGCACCTCCTAGTGCACTGCTGCTTGGGGGATGAAGTTCACTTTAGTCCTGAAGTCTTCAGGACACAAGGGGACCTCATCGCCCCACCAGCACTGCGCCAAGAGGCGCGTTTGCAGGGTGGTGTAAAACGGAGCATGGCCTGCACCACCTCTCAGCAATCCCACTGTGTGGGGCTTACAGGAGGTATCTGGTAGGCTAGTTGGCCCCTAAGGACCATCAGTAGCAACAGGGATTTCATCCCCGAATCCAGAACGCGCCAGGAGTTGCTTTTGCAGACTAATTCAGGGAGGGGGCAAGGCCTCCGGCAAGATGCCGGCTTCTCTTTTCTTCCTTGTTTTAGGAAGGGGGGCTGTGTACCCCCTTTCCCTTAATACTTTTTGGGGTCCCCAGGGCCTGACCCATTTTGTTTTACAAAAATAAAAATAAACGGGTAGGGCCCCCCTCACCAGGCAAATTTCGGCCCCGGGGACCCCAACCCCCGGGGCAAGGCCACTTCTATTTTTTCTAAGATAAATTTTAAAGGAGGGGGGCGGCGCTGCCCCCCGAGGCAATTTTTGGCCCTAGGGACCCGATCCCCCGGTTATTTGCCTCTTTTTAAAAAAATAAATATATATTTTCAGGGAGGGGGGCCGCGTGACCCACGTCCCAGGCCATTTTCACCTCCGGGGGCCCCATCCCCCCGGGCATTGCCTTTTATTTTTTAAATAAAATTTTATTTTGAGGGAGTGGGGCCACGTGGCCCCCCCTTCTGGACCATTTTGGGCCCCGGGGACCCCATCACCCGGGGCATGGCCTCTGTGTTAGGGACCGCAGGGGGAACCCCAATGCCCCCGCGGTCCCTGCCAGCTCTCCGCCTCCTTCGGGAGGCAACATTGCTTTTGGGCAGAGGAAGCTGCTGGCATGCACCTCCCTTTGCCCAAAAGCAATACTGCTTCACTTCATGGAAGCAAAAGCAGTTTTTCTGCTCACACTTCCATGAAGCAAAGCATAGTTTGTAATGGCAGGGTGTGAGCAGTGCTCCCGCCCTGCCATAGGAAACTGCAATGTCCCGGGGTTGGGCACCCCGGGACATTGCTGGATCCGGCCCTGTGGGGTGGAGGTCCCCAGGGCCATGGAAGGCTTCTGGAGGGGGGCCGCATGGCCCAACCCCCAACAGGATTAAAGCCCCAGGGAGGTGGTGGTGCCCGGTGCAGGGGTCCGCAACTGGCCCACGTATGTTAATTAAAAAATGCCCTAGGGAGGTGGTGGGGTGCCCGGTGCAGGAGCCCCCCACACATTATTACTTTTTTTAAAAGCCCTGGGGAGGTGGCGGTCCCCGGAGCTGTGGGGGGCACAAGGCCCCCCTCAAATTTACCTATTAAAGCCCCAGGGAGGTGGCGGTCCCCAGGGCAGCGTGGGGGCAGGCAGGAGCCCGCCTATGCATTTAAATTTGAAAGAAAGCCCTGGGGAGGTGGCGATCCCCAGGGCTGCAGGGGGGTCGCATGCCCCCGCATATTATTAACAAAGCCCCGGGGGAGGTGGCGGTCCCCAGGGCTGCGGGGGCCCCGCGGGCTCCCGCATAATAACTAAGCATTGCCCCCAGGACCTGGCCCACCCGGGGCCTTAATTAAACGAAGCATGGGAGACCGCACTTCGTTTTTTAAAAACATTTTCAGCGGAATTCGCGCACCCTATGCGAATCCTACAGAAAATTTTAAAAATACTTTTTCGGCCCTCGAGGTCCCTGTCAGAACCCCTGAGCAGGCCTAGGGGGTCAGGGTGTTTCTTCCCTGCCCCCTTTTTTTATTTTTTAATGTTTTTTCTCTTTTTTTCTTGTGACTCGGTTCACTTGAGTCACAAGATGGCTGCCAACACTTCCTGGTTGGAACTTTTGGCAGCCAATCAGAGTCAAGCTCGTGCTCGGGAGGGTTCCCAGATCCACCACGGTCACCAGATATCAATATTTTTTTAAATATGAATTTCTCAGGTACTATTGAATGGATTTACACCATTTAATGAAAAGAGTGCTTTCTGGACCAAAAGCTACCTTTCTGCCAAATTTGGTGTAATTCCGTTCAGCAGTTTGGGCTGTAGCGTGTCTAAAGTTTCCTATGGAAATTAACATGGAGAAAACGTGTTTTGGGACCCCCCTTTTTTCTCAGCCCCTGCTTGATGAATTACCCCGAAACTTTCAAGACAGGAGCTGACCGGAGCGCCCCATTAGTTTTGGAAATTTCGCGAAGATTTGTCAACCGGCAAAGATATTGGCAAAAGAAAATCGCTCTTTGAATAGAAACAAGGTCCTAACTATAACATATATATATATATATATATATATATATATATATATATATATTTTTTTTTATCCAATGGTCCGAGCCTCTTAAGACTACATGTCCCAGCGTGCATCTACTCTTACAGCGCATTCAGCGCGGCACACCAGGGTGCAATTAATTTGTTATGCACGCCCATAAGAGACTTCCGTGCACCAGAGAGAGCAACAGCCAGCCCCTGATGAGAGGTTAATCGGCCTCGAAACGCGTAGGGCTACCTAAACGATTCTCGCAATATGGAGGAGACGGGAAAGCTGTCGAGTGACTCCCAAGGCTCGGACCATTGGATATATATATATATATATATATATATATATATATATATATATATATATATATATATATATATATATATATATATATATATATATATTATCTACTGGCGGTCACCAGTAGATAGTTATAGTTAGGACCTATTATCCATAGGAAATTCGTAACATTCTTTTCCCAATAACTTTGGCGCCGGTTGACGAATATTTGCGAAATTTTCAAAACTAGTGGGGCGCTCCGGTCTGCTCCTATCTTGAAAGTTTCGGGGTGATTAATCAAGCGGGGGCCAAGAAAAAAGGGGGTCCCAAAACGTGTTTTCTCCATGTTAAAACCCATAGGAAATTTTAAACACGGCTACAGCCCGAACTGCTGAACGGAATTACACCAAATTTGGCAAAAAGGTAGCGCTTGGTTCAGAAAGCAACCTTTTTTTAAATGGTGTAAATCCGTTCAGTAGTTGCGGAGAAATTCAAAAATAAAAGTTTCGATATCTATGGCCGCGGTGGATCCGCGCACCCTCCCGACCATGAGCTTCATGCTAATTGGCTGTCAACACTCCAAACCAGGAAGTGTTGGCATCCATCTTGTGACTCGGTAGAACCGAGTCACAAGAAAAGAGAAAAATAAATGCGAAAAAAAAGAAAAGGGGCAGGGTAGAAACACCCTGACCCCCCAGGGCCCAAAAAAGCATATTTTTTTAAATCGGCAAAATGCGCGCCGCGAAAAAAATAAATAAACAAAGCGCGGGCTCCCGCGCTTCGTTTATATTTAGCCCCCGGGTGGGCCAAGTCCCGGGGGCATGCGTAAATTTAATAGTGTTAGCCCAAGGAGGCCCCCGCAGCCCCGGGGACTGCCACCCCCAGGGGCTTTTCTAAAATATTTGCGGGGGGCTCACGGCCCCCCCGCAGCCCCGGGGACCGCCACCCCCCGGGGCTTGTATTTTAAATGGGTGGGGGCCTCCATGGCCCCCAAGCCCTGGGGACCGCCACCCCCGGGGCTTTCTTTACATATTTGCGGGGGCACATGGCTCACCGCAGCCCCGGGACCGCCACTCCCCGGGGCTTGTTTTTTTTTTTTAAACTACCTGTGTGGGGGGGGCTCGAGCCCCCCACACGCCCCGGGGACCACCACCTCCCCGGGGCACTAACTATGCAAATTTGGGGGTCTGTTACGGACCCCCGAGCCCCGGGGACCACCACCTCCCCGGCTGTGCATTGGATGGGAGGGGGGCCACACGGCCCCCCTCCTGGAGCCTGTGATGGCCCTGGGGACCACCACCCCCCAGGGCCGGCTCCTGCAGTGTCCCGGGGTGCCGCGGCTCCCGCCCTGTCATTGCAAACTGCTTTGCTTCATTGAAGCGAGAGCAGAGAAACCTGCTCTCGCTTCAATGAAGCAAAGCAGAATTGCTTTTCCACACGGGGAGCTGCATGTCAGCAGCTCCCCATGTGGAAAAGCAATGCCGGTTTTGTACGAGTGCAATGTCCAACTAACTATAACTTTCCCTAAAACCTATGGTTTTTTCAGTGAATTTCTAAGGTTTTTTAAATGCTAATTTCTAACTATAACGTGCCTGAAACCTATGGTTTTTTAAGTGAATATATATATATATATATATATATATCACAAAACCACTCCTCTCCAGATCCAGAAGAAGCCTGCACTCGGAATGTGTGGGAAATGCCTTGTTTTTTTCGGCAGCACATGCTTTAACAAATAACAGAAACGCGTTTCGGCTGGGTTTTTTTGGGGTCAAAGCAGTTTGGTGATAGAAAGTTCTATGGTGGCCCAGGTCTCAGAACAAGTCAGGGAAGTAGAATTTGTCCTCAAACTCAGGTGGGGTTCCCCCTGAAGTTGGTCAGCTAACACACTACCACAAGTTTGATCAATCACCCTCATCCTCCTCCTGTAGTACTTCAGGTATGGTGTAATTTGGTGGTATTTGTGCTGATTAATTGTGATCATAGTTAATCCCTCCATGTTTTGAGGTGAGATGCTGGTCCTTCTCACTGTAGCAACTGCACCAGCTGCACTGAACACATGCTCAGTGGACACACGGGTACTGGACAAGCCAGATACTTTATTGCTAGCCTGCTGAGCACTGGTCATTGGTGTCTCTTCCTATGCCAATATACCAATGGGTTTTGGTCAAGATAGATCTCTGTTGGGTCATCCAGATAGGCCTGGACCATCCTCTCAATAGTCATTGGTGCTCCACCTTGCTTGACCTCTTTTATCTTCACCTCTGCCCTGGACTTAAGCCCTGCCTTTAGAAACCAATCAAATGTAGATTTTGGAGCCAAAGCTCCTGTCCCTGTTGTTGCTGGTGTTCTTGTTGTTGGTTTTGGCTGCTGTGAGCCAACAACAGCACTGCCCTCAGGCTCTGAAGTAGAATGCTGCACCGCAGAACTTGTGCCCTGGAGGAGTGGGCCTCTAATTCCCAGCTTTCTTCTTTTAGGTCACTGTCTTGCTCAGCAATCCACGTCTTGTAGTTTGAAACATCCCCGTCTGAAAAAGGAATGAAAGTGGTCAGTAATTGTTTGTACAATGGATCAAGAATGGTGGCACACATGTAATGTTTGGTTGACATAATGCCTCTTTGCACCCTTGTATTAACAGATAAGCTAAGAATTAAGTTCTCCACCAACTCATGTTCATCTTTTTTTTTTCGTCCATACATGCTTCTTTAGCTGTTTCTGTAGCATATGCAACAATAGCATAGCTTGGCCCATGGTACTGACCTCCTTGCTGACTTCTTGTGGGAAACCTCAAGAGGAAGCAGCATCTCTGTCAGGCATTTGACTAGGCCCCTTTGGCCCATCTCAATCATCATGTCTTTCACAGATGCATCCCCTTTTTGCATGACATATTCATTGATCGGTCTGTACTGCTCAAGCAGATGCTACAACACGTAATAAGTTGCGTTCCAATGTGGTGGCACCTCCTGTATTAGTGTTTTAACTGGCATTTTATTATCACGCTGAATGACCCTCAACTGCTTTTGTGCTTTAAAAAAATGGCAAAAATTAGTGCAGATTATCTCGGGTCCGGAGGTCTGCCGCAGCAGGAAACAGCGGGCCTGCCGGATGCCCATTGAGGAACTGCGAGCAAGGCCCAACAGTGCGGCGAAGAGTCCCGGCCTCGAGGTGAGCGGCGGCGGGGGCCGGGGATTGGGTGGCGTGTGTGGGAGCCCCCCTCCCCCTCCTGGCCCACCGCACGCAAGGGAAGAATCATGTGGTGCAGGCGCGAGAGGATGGCCAGCAGTGACAGAGAGGAGCTGGTGCGTGGCCGGGCTCAAGTAGGTGCCTGGACCGGTGCCCAGCAGCAGATTGACCGGGCACCCTGATCGGCACACTTCTCAGTGCAGCCCGCGGAATGACTTGAGCAGGACTAAGTGAGGGGGCGGCCCAGGCCTTGTAAGAGCGGACACACTCATCCGAGTAGTGCAGGAGGCCAGAGGACTGGTGAAGGGAGGCAGGAAAAGACAGGCCTCAAACCCATCACCCACAGAGCCCCTACGTCAGCAGTGGGAGCTGCGGAGGCAGCTGCCCAGGGAGCCTACTGCACAAAAGGCATCCCTCATCTGGGGAGTGCACCCGGGACCAAGTTACTCACAGTACATGTCCAGGACCTGGGCGGCTCAGTTGGAGCAGCAATAGAGTGGGAGGCCAGAGGAAACGAGACAGTGCAGCAGCCGAGGCCGCTGGGACCACCAGAGTGACTTCACTGGGGTTCTGCGCAGTTATTCACATGGCATGGAGCGGGGGCCAGGGTTGAAACGGAGAGGGGAGTGGACCCGCCACACCGCATGCCAGGGACGATATGCGACCCAAGGGCAACCCACTGGCACAGACTAATAAACTGGATAAATACGCGGTGCCCAGGAAGACGCAGACGGAGGGCGCCACCGCCTCAGACCCACAAGATATGGTGGAACCATCCATGGGTGCCATCATGGGCGCTATCAGAGACTTTGGGACCACTTTAGAGACCAAAATGGATAAGGTCACCATCGAAATGACCTTACTGTGGGCAGACATGAATAAGGACTCTGAGAAAGTCGCAGTGGCGGAAACGAACATAAGCGAGCTACAGGCCGCGCAGAAGAAAATGGAGGAACGGATGCAACAGCTCTTACATAATCAAAAGACCATGGCTGCGAAGCTGGAAAGATCAAGAGGGGAGGGCCCACATGAATAATATCAGGGTAGTGGGAGTCCCTGAAGGGGCAGAGGGCCCCAGTGTGGACCTGTTTCTGGAAGACCTAATTCGGAACCACCTACAGCCCAAACGACTCTCGGGCCCTTTTCTCGGTTGAAAAGGCTCATAGGGCACCGATACCACCACCGAAACCGGGGCCCCCCCGAGGACTATCATCGCGCGGATCCTCAATTATCGAGATCGCGGTGTGATACTACAGGCTGCTCGCACCAAAGGGGATTTGCCATTCGAGAACACTACAATTCGGTTTTTCCCAGACTTCACCATTATGGTTCAACGCCAATGCCGTACATTCCAAGAAGGCAACAGGCCCTTCGGGCAGAGAATATCAAATACATGATGCTTTTTCCGGCCAAGCTCAGGGTGTTGGTAAATGGAAAATCCTGGTACTTTACGACATCTGAGGAGGTCTGGAGCTGGCTGGAGGAGGGGAGATTGACCAGCGAACAGCTACGGCAGGGAAATAGCCGTGGGCGCAGAAGCTCAGGTGGCTCAGAACAAGAGCGATGCATCGCAAGCCCAGGATGTGACTCTATCTCCAAGGACTGAACACCAGAGACCAGATGAGTAAAACAAACTAGAGGGCACTCCTGGAGCGGGGGGAGGGCACGGCTGGCCCAGGACAGTAATAAAATATGAGGGAATATACTTGAATGGAAATTCGATGTGACATGACCTGAGTTTTTGTTGCCCCCTGAGCCTCAAATAGGGCAGGGGAGAAGGTCTACATGCAGCCGTGATGACGATTGACACTAGAAAAAGGGTTAAAAGAAATGAGCGGGAGAGCCGTCTGCGGTACACTGGCTGCAGCGCTAACCAACCCCGAGTTATAGACTAATGGTTTTTGTTGGGCGAAAGGCGCTCTGCACTTTGGGGATGTGGGTAGTTTTAAACCTACAATGCATGGTAGCAGGGAGGGGGGTAAACAGATTGGGGATTGTTCTTTTTAGTTACACAGTTCTATGTAGTCAATGTTCTATGCGATCCACAGCTGAGACACCATGTTATATGTTCTATGCAAGGCAATTTCTATGGGGCAAGGGAGTGGGGTGGGAGAGCAAGAGAGGGGATGGGGGACGGACATCCCAACTGCTGACATGACACCACAACATACAGATATGATGCACATTATGACGTGGAACGTCAATGGGCTGGGGGACAAAATCAAAAGGACCATGGTCCTGCAGTACCTCCGTAAGCACTCCCCCGATCTAGTTTTCTTACAAGAGACGCACTTACAGGGTAAGCATTATCTTGCACTCAACAGATACGGGTATACACTCCGGGCGCACGCCGGCTTCACATCGGGTTCCCGGAGGGTGGCGATACTAACCAAAAATACTACACCCATTATAATACAGAGTACATGGAAGGACTCGATGGGGTGATATGTGGTGGTGTCTGGGAGGTGGGAAGTATGGGACTTGAACCTGTGCTCTGTTTATATTCCGCCGAAGCTCCATGCAGAAACCTTTCTGCACTCAGCAAAACACTGCTCGAAATGCCATCAGGCCTCCTTATTATGGGAGGTGATATGAACTCGGTGATGTCTGTGGACGTTGACAGAACTGCCAGGACAGTGCGTGATGGGAAACCCTCACCCCTATGGTCATTTGCGGGGCAATGGCCCTCTCGGATCTTTGGCGTCTGCATAACCCATCTAGTAAAAAATAAAAATAAAAAAAATAAAAATGAGTGCAGATTCTTCTGCAGGTGGAGAGTAAGTTGCTGACTTTGCCTTCTTTTTTGAAAAGGTCCTGTACAATGATGTTTATGCAATGCACCAAACACAGGACCCTGAAATAGCCACCATCTGCCATGGCCTTAACTATATTGCTGCCATTTTACAATTTCTGAAGCACACGCAAATAATATACATTTGATAATACAATAACATGAAAGAAAGATTTCTCGTATTCTTGGGCTTGTCCAATCCTTTAATTTGGCAAATTCTTCCACTCCCTTACACCAACGCGTTTCGTCGCACACGGGTTTTAAACCCTACGACTTCCTCAGGGCTGGATGTAATACAAATAATCATAATGTAATATACTAACGAAAATTATTCATTTTGTTTTACACCTTAAAAGCCCAAACAACCCCTTGGTGCAATAAGGGACTATACCAAAAAACCAAAATATTGTGCAATTATCACATAGTGACAGCAAATTCCATCAAAACACAAAGCGCTTTATAAACATCATTGCGCTAATAAAATATCGTTATGTGAAGTGTCGATGAGATGGCTAAAGTACAGTTTAAAGATTAATTATTCCCCAGTGAAGTATGTGTTCCAATCACACAACCATATATCAATGAATAAAGGATAGAACCTTAAGATTATTTTTCAAGCGTTTCTCTGTAGAATTTAAAAACAAAAACATAGAAAGGGGAAAAAAGAATCCCCTTTAGCTTGAGATGACAAGGGCATGAGACAGCAGCTATTCATCACGTCCCATTAGAATCTCCTATTTCCCAATCTTTAAAATTAATTCTTACCTCAATTAGCAATTTGTGAAAAGGTTATGCGATTTGCTAGTGAGAGTGTTGTTATTTTGCTTTATAGGGTCGTGTGTTGGATCTAAAAGTGTACGACTGGTTATTAATTTCTGTAAGGAGTTTTATCATGAACACCGATGAAATAGACTTTTGAGGTAAGAATTAATTTTAAAGATTGGGAAATAGGAGATTCTAATGGGACGTGATGAATAGCTGCTGTCTCATGCCCTTGTCATCTCAAGCTAAAGGGGATTCTTTTTTTCATTCTTTTTTTCCCCCTTTCTATGTTTTTGTTTTTAAATTCTACAGAGAAACGCTTGAAAAATAATCTTAAGGTACTGTCCTTTATTCATTGATATATGGTTGTGTGATTGGAACACGTACTTCACTGGGAAATAATGAGATGAGATGGAATTTGCTGTCACTATGTGATAATTGCACAATATTTAGGT
This sequence comes from Calotriton arnoldi, assembly GCA_963921515.1. NCBI lineage: Eukaryota > Metazoa > Chordata > Amphibia > Caudata > Salamandridae > Calotriton > Calotriton arnoldi. The sequence goes on along the minus strand of CAWUFW010007043.1, from coordinate 709,854 downwards.
TTTTTGGTATAGTCCCTTATTGCACCAAGGGGTTGTTTGGGCTTTTAAGGTGTAAAACAAAATGAATAATTTTCTTTAGTATATTACATTATGATTATTTGTATTACTTCCAGCCCTGAGGAAGTCGTAGGGTTTAAAACCCGTGTGCGACGAAACGCGTTGGTGTAAGGGAGTGGAAGAATTTGCCAAATTAAAGGATTGGACAAGCCCAAGAATACGAGAAATCTTTCTTTCATGTTATTGTATTATCAAATGTATATTATTTGCGTGTGCTTCAGAAATTGTAAACTGTTTATTCAATCCTAGATTGAAACATTGGGAGGATTGGGGTGATTATTCTCCTTTCTTGAATGCACAGCAGGATATTGGCATTGTGTATTATACTGTCGTGTAAATTTGTATGAGCGCCTGAGGGCTCTGTTTTCACCCACCTTTTGTGAACTATATTACTGCCATTGTCTTTGGCAACAAATCCAATGTTAAGCCCTCTTGGTTGCAGCCATTCAAAGGCCTTGTTATTAAAGTCATCCAAGATGTTTGTAGCAGTATGGGATATTTCCATGGCGAACATGGCTACTATTGCATGCTTCTGAGCACCATTAACAATTTCAGCAGTGTCACCACCTGCAGATATAATTTCTCTAACCCCCACAAAAGAGATCCAGTGTGCAGTGATGCATGTGTAATCAGTGGCTTGGCCACTGGTCCACATGTCAGTTTTCAGGTGGATAGTATGAACAGCACTTTGCTGCTAAGCTTGTCCAACCAATTCCAGCACATCGTGATGTAGCACTGGAACAGCAACTCAGGCAAAATTGCTGCGTCTGGGAACCTTCCATTTCAGGCAGATGGCCACCACAAATTCTAGAAAACCCACTCCTTCTACAAAACAAAAAGGGAGGAGGTCCAGAGCTAACATTTTAGACAGCTTTACATTGTAGAACCGTGCCATTGGGTGGTTGCGTTCGTACTGCCCCTCCTGTCTAAACATGCTAGGAATAGTAGCCTGGATTTTTTTTCTTTTCATGTGCTGCTGATGTATGCGACTTCTTCTTGAGACTGAAAGCAGAAGGTGGTAGGCTCAATATGCATCTCAGCGGGGCAGTCACTGTATGCTCTTGCCTTGGCGTCTTGACCAGACTCTGGTGCCATCCTGATATCGTTGATGCTGGTGATACTACTGCACTGCTGGGGATAGGGCTGATTTGCGTAAGGAAAATGTCACCCACTTCTTCGCCTTCACCTTCCACCGTGATCGAAGCAGATTCAGATTGCCTGCTCTCACCACATTCACCTTCACCAACACCATTTGCAGTTTTTGGCTAAGGTGCTCCTCCCACTTTATTGTGTGGTGTTTTCTCAAATTGGTAGTACGGCCTCTGATACCATAGTTTGTACCAAGCTTACACCGACTCACACTTTCTCTGCAAATGGAACATATGGCAATGTTCAGCTCCTACTTGCTAACTCTACAGAAGTCCAAAACAGGAGGTCCACTTTCTGGCAATGGTGACACTGCCAATGGCGGAAGAAGTGGCGGTAGGTGGGTGTTTTGACGAATGCCTGTCTGCAGTGCCTATGTCTACTGAGGTGGTTGTGGATGTAGGTTACTGTTGGGGCCTTGCAAATATGGCAGCTGGCAGTGGTGGTGGTGGTATCTGTGCCACATCCCTCAGAGCACGTTGCTATGGGGAAACGTCAGTCACCGCTAGGGGTGGGCTAAAATCCATGATGACTGGCTCGTCGTCATTCTCCTCTTCTTCATACATGACTCTAAGGCTTTCGGGAACCTTCCTTTTCCCTAGCCTCTCCTGGCATGTCTCAGACTGAGGCAGCACTCAAGTGGAGTCTTGATCATTAGAAGGGAGCTTGGAGAAGAAGATGACGGAGTACCCCTCCTTCTTCTTGCCGGAGATCTTGAAGACAATTGATCTTCTGAAAGAGTGGCTTCTTTTACTTCCTTAGCATGAAGCTCAATCTCCTGAACTGCTCCTACTTCAGAAGGAGCTAATATTTCTGACTGCAGCTGTTGTGTTCTACTTATCTGATTTTCTTGCAACGATTGGGCACTACTTTGTGAAAGAGATAAGTCCATTTCAACGTCACTGCTCGTCGGTGTTCCCGTGATTAGAATGGATGCCTCTGTGCCAGAAAAAGGCTTGGGCCTAGGTTGGGGTGGGGATGCTGATGTGGGGGTGCTGCTCCCAGCTTGTTCCCCGGAGGCTGGTGCAGCAGTCACAAGTTTGCCAAAAAAGGTCCTGGCCAGCACACCAGTGGTGGAAATCAGCTTCTTCTTCTCCCCACAGGCAACTTTCTTAGCAGCACCTTTCTTTGGGCCATCTTGTAGCTGTCAGTGGGCAGTGGCACTTAGCTTCGCAAGCTGAAGAGATGTCCGTATTGTGTGGTACACGTAACGTAACATCACGCACAGGCCTTCATTCTGGCAGTACTGTGGGTGATGTTGTCTCTTCTTTTGTGCAGCTAAAAGCAAACAAACAAGAAGAATGTCTGTGTAAAATGACATTGTTGCAGTTGAATTAGTAGTATCATTCAGTGTTGTTAATTAGTAGTACAAACAAACAGTATCATTTAGTGTGTTTTGGTTTTTTAAGTTTTAAATAATTAACAATAGAGTGTATCTATTCATAAAACCACACTAACATAAACTTTCATGTGTACTCAGGAAGATAAGAAAGAGCAACAACAACACACAGATGTAACTGTTTGCTTTATGTGCATCAAGTTGAGAATGAGATCTGGCACTCAGGGAGGTGCAGGTGAGAGAAGAAAACTGACAATGGAATAATCGTTTGAAAATGAATGCTCTTGTGCTTTTGTGCGCCGCCAATAGCATATGGGGTTGATGCCGGATGTCAGCAAAATGCTAAAAATACCATTAGAAAAAAAATAATATAAAAAAGTGAAAAAAATCATAAAAATGTTTTTAATACAATTTGTACACATTTTTAAACATTAAAAAAAGAAAAATGTTTTAGAAAATGGGAAAAATAATTGCACAAAAAATTAACAAGAAAAAATTTAAAACTAAATAAAAAAAGTTTGTGAAAAAATGATAAAAAAATAAACATTTAAAAACTATATTTCAATTGCTGATGTACTAGGGAAAGGGGACTACTACTACCATGAGAATTAAATCTGAAACCCACTGGGATTCATTTAGGAGGCAAGGAGTGGTGCAGATGAAAAACACAAAAAATATATAATAATATATAAAACACTGTTCATACAGTACATTAGTATGAGCATGAGCTACTAGGCCTAAAGCATAACACACAAAATGGCCTCCAGCCACATGATCAAACAGCAATTGAGGAGGAATGGCCACATACAAAGAACACATGCAGGCCTATGGCAAAAGCACACTGGCTGGGCTACACAAAATGGCCATCAACCACATGCTCAAACAGCAAGCAAGGCGGCATGGCCACAAACAAAGAACACATGCAGGCCTATGGTAAAATCACACTTGCTGGGCTACACAAACTGGCCACCGACCACATGGTCACACAGCAAGCAAGGAGGCATGGCCACAAACAAATAACACATGCAGGCCTACGGCAAAAGCACACTGGCTGCCTACACAAAATGACCTCCAGCCACATGGTCACAACAACAACCAGCATAGAGGCATGACCACAACAAAGAAAACCAAAAGCAGGAATATGGCAAAAACACACTGGCTGCCTACACAAAATGGCGGCCAGCCACATGGTCAAACAACAAGCAGGAGGCATGGAAACAAAGAACTTGACAACTGACAATTAAAAATTGCCCCAGGCCACATGGCAGAAGGAACAAAGACAAATCATGGCCTATAGCAAACACACTCACACATAGGCTAGATAAAGGAGGCATGGTAACACAGAGAACACAGCATTAATTCAGCAATGCCAAAAATGAAAATTAACTGGCCTACAATTTCTTGCAACAACAAACATCCTCCAAAAGCATTACCCCACCTGTAACATGAAATACCACACAAAAAACACATTTTGTACTTTATTCCAATGTCATCCATGGCCTACATGATGTTTAAATTCAACAGGCACCAGGGAAATAGTTGTTCCATGCATCCATGACTAGTGCAAAGCCTACTGGCTGGAAGGCCCATTGGCATTAGTGAATTAAATTAATATTGTAAATGTATTAAAAAACATGGTGAAAATGTACTAAACTGTGCAACATCTTTTCTTTACAAAAGAAGAAAAATTGCATGCAAAAAATAACTAGGCCCTTTCTGAAACTGCAGGCCACCCTCACAACAATAACTTTTAAAAATTGAATAAAAATACAAATAAATCATCAAACAACACCCTTATACAACCGTATTTTAATTTACTGGTGAAATCTAAAATACAAAGTCCTTCAATCTAATGCTATATATGGAGTAGACACTGAGAGTGATCCTTCCAGCTCCAAATCCAAATGAAAAGTGACCAGGAGATAGACAAAGCACTTGGGGGAGCCTGCTGAATAGGAACCAGAAGTTGGAGACTCTGGGGCACTTCCTTCCTGCTGGGAACAAAAGTAGAAAAAAAGAACTCCTCGCTCAAAAAACCCAATGCAAACGGTCAATTTGAGAAGGCTTTCAAATTCAAATTGTGTTTTTGAGGAGATTTAGCTGCTTCCCGAGATGAAAATCTTCCTCATATTGCAGCCAGGTTCGATTGCGCTCACTCGCGATCACGTACATCGCAAAAGAAGCGCCAGAAGTCGCTGGCGTGGCCTAAAGCCATGTTAGTGGCTGCAAAATCTCGCAGGCAGCTAGCAAATCTTGTGGCACTCACGAACAGCTAGAAACTTTAGTAGGCACTCACGAATGCCCGGCAGGTCACTCCCGCTTGCACAAAATGACAATTTGAGCGTGCCAATGAAATAAAAACTCTGCTCCGTTGTGGAGTGGGAGTTTATTGGTAACTCTGCGTTCTCCCCGGAACGCGGAGTTGCCGAATTCCGCAAACTTCATGAGCAGAGTGGAGTTTAATGCCCAGTCCTAGTGGATACAGACGTTCATCAGTTTCAGAGAAAGCATATTGAGAAGAATTTCTGTAGGATTTTAATGTTTATCTGCCTCATATTTATGATGTGGTGAACCTGCTTCAGGCTCAGGACCAGGTAAAACCTGCAAGTGATCCTCTGCACAAAATATATTATGAAATACACTCCTTGGACTCCCTCTATATTGGTATTTTTTTTTTAGAGGAACCCCGATTCCCTTTCAGGAATGCCTTCTTTCTTTCTGAAACTCTTGGCAATATAGTGATCTATGCCTCAGTTCCTGGAGGGAGTGAGGAAAATGAAATAACATAAATGATCACTCTGTGCATAGACACTTAGCACAGAAATTGGTATAGCCTCTATGCTGTTATCCACACACTCATTCCTCTCCCAACACTATATGTTGTAGTGTCCTTGCCAGTCTGGTAGCACATAAATTAATCTCATCACACACGGAGCTTGGTATTACCTGTCTTTTTTCTCTGGAGTGTAACCGTTAATTGACACATACTGTGTCATGAATTTTATTAGCCACACCCAATCACTTATTTCACTAGACTACGGAGTCCGTTAGGGACTAGAGGGGTCCCGCGCTCTATAACACACAAGACAATACATCTCAGGGCCTCTGCAGGGACGATGGTCGGCTGAAGCGCTAACGCCCACCTCCCTGCCACGTCAGGACACTAGCACAACACAGGTAGAGATCGCGTCCGCAAGCGGATTCAAGCTGTCGGCTCCCCTGCGGTTCCCAGCTGTACCGATACTTGTTGTTTCACCGCGTTCAAAGCGGCAGTGAAGATTTACCCGGGGGGGGGGAGGATACATTACGGCGCATTGGGAGCAAGTTTGTTACGCTCCTGGGAACTATTTTGCAGTGCCCCTACAAGGGGGTCAAGTGGAACCGTGAAGGCTGTAAGGTTGTAAGGTTAAAAGGCAGTCTGTGGCTCAGCTGGTGTGTTCCTACAACCCAGTAGGATTTGCAGCAGGACCCAGCAGCACGCAGACTTTGGAGGCTGAAGGTGGAAAACTTCATTTTTATCAAGGACGGCCTCCAGGTTTCTCACCGAGGGGTAAGTGCGCTTAATTCCTGTCAAGGCTGCGGCGCTACCCTGTAGAGGGTCGCTGGGGAAGGCCAGAATACCAGAATAGCGCTGTGGGGAATTCAATACTACTAACAGACACCGAAAAGTGGAAACTCCTGTTTTAAAAAAAAAAAAAATCTCTTTTCCATTCTCTTGGAAATAAATTGGTGGGTCTCCTTCAGTAAATCATGGGAAGTCACTCTAAGATCTCTAAGATCTCCAGCTCTGCAACGACCCATTTTGAGATCCCTGCCCTTAATCAACGTGCTAAGAAGAAGGTGGGAAAAGCCACAGCATGGGCAATTTGCACTGCGTCGGCGCGGGGAAAAACTTTAATCTTTCTGGCGACCTAGGTGACGGCAAAGAAGGAGCTAATTAGTGAGGACCACCCACGCCGCCCCATGGACGAAGGAGCGGATACAATCATTTCAAGCCCTGAGCAGAGCAATAACAGCAACAACAGTATGGAATTCATGACAGTTAAGACCGTAACAAAAGACTCAAGTTATTTCATTCCGAAATCAGGGACTGCTCCCTTAAAAGAAATAATGAAATATCACTTATTCTCAAAGGTGAAGCAAGTTCCCGGGTCAAATGCAATCCTCATGACTGATCAGCCCGAGAGGACGCAACCTTCCCAGCCTCTAATATTTCCTCACTCACTGCAGCCTCAGGCTTATCTTCCCGCTCTGGCTCCTGTTCCCGGAAAAAAATTGATGGTGGTCCAGCCCCTGACAATGACCTACGACTCAGCTACAGTTCAGGCCACATTAATGCCTGAGCAGGGAGATTCAGGAGGGGAAAAGTCACAACAGGACTCGTCACTTTCTCCAGACAGTGAGATAGCGCAGGGCAGTTTCCCATCTTCGGTTCAATGGGATGCCAAAACCATGTTGAATCTCATCCTAGAGGAAATCCGTGATTTGAAGGCCTCACAGACCATGGAGATTACTGCCCTACATGCACGCCTCATGAAGATTGATGAGACAGTGGCGCAGATCCCGGAACGGCTAAGGGAGGCAGATGGGAGGATCTCCCAGTTAGAAGATCAAGTGGAGAGCCTAAAGGAGAAGACAGCCGCGATGCAGAAACAAAAATCCTCAATTGAGAACAAGCTGGAGGAGTGAGAAAATCACTCAAGGCGATCTAATCTGCGCATTGTGGGGGTCCCGTAAGGGCTGGAGGGACAGCAAACGGTGCAATGGGCAAACACTTTCATCAAAAAAAATGTCCTCCGGAGCATTTGGGTGATCTCACAATTACAAGAGCTCATCGAGTACCTGCACATCTCCCTCTAAATTCAAAGTACCCCCGTACAATCTTGGTGAATTTTGGAGACAACAAAGTGAAGGAGCAAGTACTATCTAAGGCCATCAAAGAGAAACAGTTTAGCACTCCTGAGATGCCTCTTTGTTGCATATTCTCTGACATGTCGGCCGCTGCAGCTAGGAGGAGAAAGGAATTCGTAAAGATGCTTCATCTTTTCAAGGCGCAAGGAGTACAATAGAAAAAAGGTACCCCCTATGTATTTTCAGGTCCAAGAGGAGGGGGAAACAACAAAAAACTCAGAAAGAGCCTCTTATGTGACCTATATTGCTTTTAAGTATTGCCTCCTAGGGCTCATATGCAAGACAAATCGCCAAAAAAGTCAGTGTAATACACCAAGTTTGATCCAAAAAAGTATTTTTGTTTTATTACTTATATTCTTCATGTGAAAAAGAATATTTGCTTTTCTATATATATTTTGTTTCATTACTCATAAAAGTTCATTATTTACAAATACATAAAACAGTTGTGCATATAAACGGACAAATGCCAAAGTACATGTGGTCTTTCTGTCCTTTTTGTGTGTGATATTTCTACAGCATTTAAACATTATATATCAACACATAAACAATGGATTAAATTTGCATGACTACAGATGCTAACAAACTCCTCATCTGTGACTATATTTGAGGCAGAAAGACCGGCAATACAACACAAAATCAAAATACATATGAATTGTGCCATATAACCTCACACACTTTCATCAACACCTCATTCTCACCTGTCAAACCATCTCACTCACACTAACATTCATACACCAAAAATATCCAATCCTGTTGGAAATTCTGGAAAGAATTTTCAGAGACAGCCTATCTTATTGTTTGTGGTACAATCGTATCCCATTAAGTTCCTCTGTTGTATATGTCTCTGAACGGATTCCCCACATGTCTAGTAATGGTCAACACACGCTTCGGTGGACCAACAATTAAGCCATCTTCATCAGGACCAAAATTGAATCATCTAAATCTCAGAAAAGTGGACGGGGGTTATCTTAATGTTGGCAAAAACGGCGTATTTCTTTAATTTAAATCGCGTTTTTTTGTGGGTGACAGGACAAGGCCATAATCCAGCAGCGACCTTGTATTAGTACTTCTGCCAAACACCATTGTAATTCTTTCCTGTTGTAAATACTGGTTATGAAGGCGCTCTACAGCCGTTATCCGAGGTTATTAATACGGTAGCATTGTTACTACTTTCCTCGTAGCCCACATGTGTTTGTTTAGCGTCGTTTGTATGGGCAGTTGATAGCCCGGTATATTCTATCACGCACAGCCCGTACTGCCAGCTTTTTCCCAAGGCACAAGGAGTGCAAGCATCGATTTCACAGCAGTCAAAACTGAAGGTGTTAGTCAAAGGACGATTCCATGTATTCTGCGATGTCTCGGAGGCTCAGGAACTACTACAGCGAACATCAGATAATCCATAAGTCAAGAGGAATGAGTGATTGAAGAGACAAATGAACTTTAAGGATTCCTCCTTCTTTCCTCCTCTGCTTCTTTCTCTCTTTTTTTTTTTTTTTTGTTCTCTCTAAAATTTTCTTCCTGCGCTTCTCTTTTTTTCTCCTTCTCTGGCGTGGCAGGGGGGGTGAGGGCTGGCCAATCATTAAGGCACAAGACCAGGGTGCCAGTCACTTGGGGGAGGGAAGCATGTCAGGTGTGTGTGGGAGGGCGCCCCACACACCACAGCTTAGGGGTGGGGGGCACAGGTTAGGTGCTGGGGAGGGGTGGGAATAATGGAAAATATGAATTCAGGTGTTCAGTTATCGAGCTTTTGTTGTGAAATAGGCAGAACAGAATGTTAGCTGTGTCTAGGGAGGGACCCAATCAACAGCAAGGACCAACCTTCTCGATTAATTTTCCATTAGTTGAAGGTGGTTGGAAAATGGGTGCCCGATCGGCTCTCAGTTTAAAAAGGTACCACCCCAGTCAAACAGCTTTTAGTAGAACACCACTATGACCTTTTCTATGAAAGTTTTGCCTTTCAATGTAAATGGCCTTAATAATGTTAAGAAACTCCGGGCAATCGAAAACTGGATCTTAGCCGAGAACCCGGCAGTTGTTTTAATTCAGGAGACTCACATTCCAGTCACAAAACTGTCAGGATTCACAATGTTCAAAAATTGGGCAGGATATAGAGGATTCTCATCCTCCCAAGCTGCTCAACGTGGTACAGCTGTTTTTTAGCAAAATGGCTAAGCGGAGAAATGGTCAATAGTACGAGTGACACGGAGGGTCGTTGGTGCTGGATTAGTTGTTTAGTAGGGGGGAAACCCTTCATGTTTGCTAGCTTTTATGCCCCGGTAGAAGATAACATTACTCCCTATGCAAATTTGTTTCAATCGCTTATGCAGAATTCAGGGGGTCTTATCATTGGCGGAGACTTTAATGTGTTACAAGATCCAAAAGGAGACTCCTCGGTTAAAGCTAAAAAACAGGAAAAGCCAAATTCTCTGAAAACTATTAGGAACTTTGAGGATATTCTTGCTTTAATCGATACTTGGAGGACAGCATACCCCACAGAGGCTAAATATACCTGCTTCTCTAGGAGGTTCCGTTCATCCTCCCGCATAGATTTCTTTTTAATATCCTGAACCCTTAAATATAAAACGCAAAGTACAATTCCCAATGGCTTCTCGGATCACGCAATCCTCAGGCTTGAGCTGGAAGTTAGTAAACCACCATCGGGCCCTAAACGATGGGTGCTAAATAAACAATATCTGCAGGAAGAAGGGTGGACACAGACCCTCAAAATGTAGATAAAGGAATTCTTTGCAATTAATATTGAGACCGCACCTGAATGTATGGTGTGGGATGCCATGAAGGCATTTGTCAGAGGGAGGATAATAAGTAAGGACGCTGAGAATTGCCTTAAAGTGAAAAAACAAAAGCAGGTGTTAGAACAAAAGGTACAACAGAGCTATGATAAATTCCTGAGGAACTCAACCAGGATCAATAAAAAAGCATTAGACGCGGCCAGACAGACCTTGAGTGAAGTATATAATGCTAAGTGTGCCACAGTAAGTCGGACGTACTCTCAAAAAGTGTATGAAGAAAGCAACTTCACAGGCAAATTCTTAGCATGGCAGGCACGGGAGCAAGCGGCTAAGAATCGAATAGAGGCCCTGAAATGTCAAATCACTGGAGAAGTAAGTAAAGATCTAGAGAAATTGGGAGAAATTATGTTACACCATTATGGACGGATTTATTCACAAATTCAGAAAATTGATAAAGCTTTTTAGAAACATTTCTAACAAATTGTGATATTCCGGTTTTATCTATAGAAGAGGGAGTTAATATGGTCCGACCCTTCTCTAAAGAGGAACTGCTGGAGGTAATTAGGAATCTCCCAAACAGGCAAGCTTGTGGCCCGGGTGGTTTACCGGAGGAATTTTTAAAAGCTTTCTCAGATGTTTCAATCGACCCTCTTTTATCGGCAGACAATAGAATGCTGCGGGGCGATGATATACTACCCTCTTTATTTAAAGGTAATATCATGAGTTTTTAAAAAAAAGACAAGGACGCTGAAGATCCTAATTCATATCGACCAATTACACTATAAAATACTGATTACAAAATAGTATCTAAGCTGCTTGCAAATAGATTTAATTCGATTGCCACAGGTCTGATTCACCCAGATCAAAACATTTTTTTTGCAGGGAGACAGCTCGGGACAAACACTCACTATCTTGCAGAAGCTCTGGATTATTTTGCGGCGAATAATACACAAGCCCTAGTGTTTTTATTAGATGCAGAAAAGGCCTTTGACCTCGTGGTCTGGGAAACATTATTTTTTATTCTGACCAGATTTGGTATTCCATCCCAGATCACGGGGCTTATACACAATATGTATCGTAAAGCCGAAGCTGGTATTATCATCAATTCAGCTGAAGTGGGACAAATAAAGGTACTACGAGGCACAAGGCAGGGGTGCCCACTGTCCCCCATTCTTTTTGCCTTTTTTATCGAGCCCCTAGCTAGAGCAATTCGCGCAAATCAGAGTATTCAACCTCCAATTCCACAAATGGATAAGATGAAATTATATGCTGACGACATTATGCTAATCGTAGATAGTCAAAAGGAGACGCAAGAAAAGCTTTTTGAGATTTTTGCTTAATATGAGACACTAGGAGGGTATAAAATTAATATGAGGAAGACAGAAATAATACTCTGCGGATGCACTCCCGAGGCCTTACTTCCATACCTGGCTGGGTGTGCTAATTCCCTTCCGAAACTATATCCAGGCATAAGGTTCTCCTCGAGACTAGAGGATCTGTACGTACGATCTCAATTTTGCTCCTCCTCTCATAAAGGTACGCTTATTCTCTAGATGGATTTATCTCCCTCTGACTATTTTACGGAGAGTTTCCTTAATCAAAATGTCAGTCCTCCTTCTATTTAATTTTTTATTTTCCACCATTCGTGCGTGTTAACTACCTCTTTTTTTAAAAAAGATGAGTCTATATTTTCATCTTTTATCTGGCAAAAAAAGCACCTAGAATAGCACTTAGCACTTTATATGAAACATGTGAGAATGAAGGGTTGGTGGGCCCCAATTTTAGAGATTATTATTATGCCTATTTTGCACAATATTTATCTAGATTTAATACAAAGGTTCTTAGAGGTCTTTTCGTAAATAACATTATGCAGTTGATTTTTAAGGAGTTTAAAATTTGTGATGTGTTGAAGATAACCAAACTGCCTAAAAGAGTACGGTATAAAAGCCTGAAGTGGCTCTTCCAGAAACGAAGGGATTTTTACAGAAAATTCTCCATTCATCCGGTCAATGTGGGGACTCCCCTGGCAGCGGTTGATATAGGTTCTGGGGTGAGGCTTTCACCGGACATAGTTCAAAGGTGGGGGAGAGAGGGATATTGGAAAATAGCGGACTTCCTTAGGGGAGATAGATGGCAAAACTTAGGTGAAGTAAGACAGTGCATACAAGATGACGTCCTCCTTGTGGGGTCATTTAGAAGGTTTAATAACGTTCTGGAGGATTTAGACTTGGGTCAGATCCTTATCACCAAGGAGGTGGCGTCGGCCCTAAGTAGTTGCGGGGCTCTGAAAAGGCTAGGGGAATGGAAGAGAATCCTTTCTATTTGTAAGGGCCTGGCTTCCACCGTAAAAGTGATTTAAAAAAATGGGATGAATACGTAAGTCTTGTTATGACAGATAAAATGTGGAAAGAAGTCAATATATTGAATTCCACTGTTTTAAGAGGGGCCAATTGGCGACGGATGCTCTTCTTTCGAAATGGCTTTTATATAGAACCCCAGCTTTTTGAATGCACATTAACCCCGCTATCCCAGTTACTTGTCCCCCGTGTTTAAAGCACTCCCTGGCAAATTGTACTCATATGATCAGCCAGTGCACACTTATACAGGGATTCTGGACTGAAATATTCCAGTATCTTGTAAATGTCGGGAAAGTTAATTTGGCCCTAACTATTTGGCTGAGAGTTTTGGGGTACGACCCTGGAATTGGCCTTTCTAACAAGTGGGTAAAACTAGTAGACATTGCAACAGCGGTAGCTCGATCCCTTCTACTTCAAAATTGGTGAACACAGATAATTCCCTCAATGAAGGATTGGCTACAAAAAATATGACAAGTTAGAGCAAGTGAGCATCAGTACGCAATATGCACTGGGGGAGTCAGGAAATTTGAGAATGTGGACAATATTTCCAATTGGAAGATACAGGAGCAATGTGAAAATGGAATAACAAAAGGAATTAAGATGCTCCACCACACCATATGGTAGACATTTTATATAGTATTTCCTTCTATGTAATTTTAAGTCAACTGCATTCTTAATGATAGTTTTGATCATGAGATGGGACACTCTGAGTATTAATTATGAGTATATTGTATTCATATAATGAAATTATATATGTGCGAACATTTTTTATTTATAACCTATGATGAAAGTTCAATATAAGTTATATCTATGATACTGTTACACCTGGATCCTAATAAAAATAATAAAAAAAAAAAAGACACTACATCTCACTCTTTGTTAAATAAAAAGTACAAACAAAACATATAGAATCAAAATCAGAATACATTTTATTGTTTAGTTAATTAAAACCATAACAATATACCAATAGGAAGGTGCACCAGCATAGAAGTCCACAAGGATCCAAACGAGTCCAAATTAGTCTTCTTTATTAAATATCAAAATTGTTTAAAATGGCAATCAGCCAACGCGTTTCGTTCCAGAATGGAACTTCATCAGGGCTGAAACATCAACAAATAACATAACATAAATATATGCAAAGACAAACCAAGAAAGACATTCACATCAAAATATAAATCAAAACATTCAAAAGACACATCAATATTTACATTAAACACAAGACATAACATAATAAGCCAAACAACGAAAACACATCAATATATATCTGATATCACAAAGCTGACAGTCCGTCTTATAAAGAAAACGCAAAGGTGCAAAACATTTAAAAACATAAACATTATGCGAGTGACATATAAACATCACATATGTGACATAAGATATAAGTTTCAAACATGTATACATAAGAAGAAAGAGACTTGTATTTCTTAAAATTCATCTTCGACCATTTAAGAACAGTACACCAAAGCTACATGGACCATAATTTAAAACGCTAATTATAGATGAAAAGAACAAGTATAGAATGAAACCATCAAAGTTGCTCAGTGCGGGCCAACACCATAGATATAAGAAAAAATAAAAATAGAAAATAAATAAGAACACCATGAAAGGAAATAATAAAAAATGATACATAATAATATCCCACTGGTGAATGTCAGAATTCAAAAGACACCTTATCCCGACCAAAAATGCGCTTTCCAATGGTGGCTCAAATTAAAACCAGCGCCATAATGCTTCCCGGTTAAGAAGCAAAAGCGTCATGACGCATCCCCGCGTCATGACGACTACGAGGGGGCAATACCCTTCAACTTGAACTCTTAACAAAACGTTAGTCGCCATCTTGGAGCTATATTCCAACGTCAAATTTAATAAGAAAATATGCGTATCTCCAACTATGCATTTCTCAAATACAACATTCTATTGAATGTTGTCAATTCAAATCATCACCCACTTCACCATACCGAGTTTACACTTATATGGATATAGTCACCCTAATTCAAAAAATTGGACGCAAAACAAATAGAAAATAAAATAAAAAATAAAAATGAACAAACAGCACATATCAAATATACACAATATACAAGAAGTTTAATTAATATATAAATCCATATGGGCGAAGTTCGCTGGAATAGAACACCGGGGTTATCACTCTAAACCCCTAGCCACAGCATGGCGGCCATATTGAGGCTGTTCAAGCATAGTTAATGAGGCAACCGAATATTGTTGGTCATGATAAGACAAATATCATAGATATAAGAAAAAAATAAAAATAGAAAATAAATAAGAACACCATGAAAGGAAATAATAAAAAATGATACATAATAATATCCCACTGGTGAATGTCAGAATTCAAAAGACACCTTATCCCGACCAAAAATACGAACAGAGTGCAGTCACGAGGCTCACCTTGAATGGATACAAGATCGTTGTTATCAAATGTGTAACAAAAATCAGAATAATATTTCCATTATCAAATGGGGCACACAGCCAGTCTTCCTATAAACAGAAACTTAATGTTAGGCCATAACTGAATTCAGTATAGACATAAAATCCAAAATAACTGGGCAGTAATTCAAAATAAAAGCCCGTCCAGTAGTGAGTGGTTTCTAAAATACCACACCACAACACATTAGTAAACCGATTCTAATATTCAATAAGAAAATACCAGGCTACAGATGGTTCTACTAATGCTAATATATATAAGAAAGCCCGGTTTGTAATTTTGATTTTCATTTATTTTCGTTTTACGTCTAAATTTTTCGAATAAGGGTGACGCTATTCATATTAGTGTGAACTCGGTATGGTGGAGTGGGTGTTTATTTGTATTGACAACATTCAAGACTAATGTGTCATAAGTCTGATGAAAGGTGTCAAATTTTGTGTTTCTCTCAACGCATATGCCACGAACTTAGGAAGGTTATACTTACTGCTCCACTATTTATGGAACTTTTATTTGTCTTATCATGACCGACAATATTCGGTTGTCTCATTAACTATGCTTGAACAGCCTCAATATGGCCGCCTATGCTGTGGCTAGGGGTTTAGAGTGATGACCCCGGTGTTCTATTTCAGCGAACTTCGCCCATATGGATTTATATATTAATTAAACATCTTGTATATTGTGTATATTTGATATGTGCTGTTTGTTCATTTTTTATTTTTTATTTTTATTCTCTTTTCGTTTTGCGTCCAATCTTTTGAATTAGGGTGACTATATCCATATAAGTGTAAACTCGGTATGGTGAAGTGGGTGATGATTTGAATTGACAACATTCAATAGAATGTTGTATTTGAGAAATGGATAGTTGGAGATACGCATATTTTCTTATTAAATTTGACGTTGGACTATAGCTCCAAGATGGCGACTAACGTTTTGTTAGAGTCCAAGTTGAAGGGTATTGCCCTCGTAGTCGTCATGACGCGGGATGCGTCATGACGCTTTGCTTCTTAACCGGGAAGCATTATGGCGCTGGTTTTGATTTGAGCCACCATTGGAAAGCGCAACACGTCGTATCAAGGTAGGAAGTGTGATACCCGGTTTTAGTACGGGGGATGCATAGTCCGTGTTACGGGGATGTTTAGCCCATGCTACTATTTGTGAGTTGAGCGCGGTGATGTGGTGTAAGTGTTTGTTCTTGGCTTTATAATTAAGTACCTAAGTACCTAGTGGGGTGAGTTTCTTCACAGCCATCGGGTGGTTACATATATACTGACTTTGACTAGGTTACTGCTCCGCCTCATATTGCCTTTTCTGTTATATGGGTTTTCTCATATGGATATATATATCTTTTCTGCCATTAGGACGCGTTAATCTGCAGCAATATGCCCTGACTGTGGGCTCCGGATAATTCCTTGAAAATATCAATTGTGATTACATATTGGTCACATTCTTTGAGGTGAGACTTGATTATATTACATTTAACCGGGCTTTCTTATATATATTAGCATTAGTAGAACCATCTGTAGCCTGGTATTTTCTTATTGAATATTAGAATCGGTTTACTAATGTGTTCTGGTGTGGTATTTTAGAAACCACTTACTACTGGACGGGCTTTTATTTTGAATTACTGCCCAGTTATTTCGGATTTTATGTCTATACTGAATTCAGTTATGGCCTAACATTAAGTTTCTGTTTATAGGAAGACTGGCTGTGTGCCCCATGTGATAATGGAAATATTATTCTGATTTTTGTTACACATTTGATAACAACGATCTTGTATCCGTTCAAGGTGAGCCTTGTGACTGCACTCTGTTCGTATTTTTGGTCGTGGATAAGGTGTCTTTTGAATTCTGACATTCACCAGTGGGATATTATTATGTATCATTTTTTATTATTTCCTTTCATGGTGTTCTTATTTATTTTCTACTTTTATTTTCTTCTTATATCTATGGCGTTGGCCCGCACTGAGCAACTTTGATTGTTTCATTCTATACTTGTTATTTTTCGTTTATAATTAGCGTTTTAAATTATGGTCCATGTAGCTTTGGTGTACTGTTCTTAAATGGTTGAAGATGAATTTTAAGAAATACAAGTCTCTTTCTTCTTATGTATACATGTTTGAAGCCTATATCTTATGTTACATATGTGATGTTTATATGTCACTCGCATAATGTTTATGTTTTTAAATGTTTTGCACCTTTGCGTTTTCTCTATAAGACGGACTGTCAGCTTTGTGATATCAGATATATATTGATGTGTTTTCGTTGTTTGGCTTATTATGTTATGTCTTGTGTTTAATGTAAATATTGATGTGTCTTTTGAATGTTTTGATTTACATTTTGATGTGAATGTGTTTCTTGGTTTGTCTTTGCATATATTTATGTTATGTTATTTGTTAATGTTTCAGCCCTGATGAAGTTCCATTCTGGAACGAAACGCGTTGGCTGATTGCCATTTTAAATAATTTTGATATTTAATAAAGAAGACTAATTTGGACTCGTTTGGATCCTTGTGGACTTCTATGCTGGTGCACCTTCGTTTTGTAAAGAATTTTGGTATTTCTGGAACTCAGAGGAGCCTAGTTGCGGCAGGCTCCAGAAGTGTCTGCACAGAACTATTATATTTTTTCTAAATATTGGGTTTGAGGTGCTGCACCTTGGTCAGCCGCCTTTTGTCTTATGCTATTTTGAATATACCAATAGGACTAAATACATGACACCCTTAAAATATACATTAAAATATACCTATTAAAAGTTTCGGGTTGCTGCAGCGCCACAAACATACAGTTAGGGTATAGAGTCTAAATAGTTATACAGTGCATAAGGTGACGGAAAAAAGACATGAGACATGGTCTCTAAAGTGCTGGTATGCTTCACCCATAACCGTAGTATGATACTGTCTCACATCTGAAAATTAAAAGATTTTACTATATGACAGTTAAGCTGCGGGTCATGAATACACAGTTAGGGTATACAGAGTAAATAAGTTATACAATGCGTAGGATAACGGAAAGGAGACATGAAACTTTGGGGCCAATTCAGAGAATGAATCTGAGATAAAATCCTAAACTTATTACTTTTGGTATTCACAGAAGGTATTTAGTAGTAGTAAAGTTAGGACTCCTAACTTTACTACTACTAAACTGAGATAAAATCCTAAACTTACTACTTTTGGTATTCACAGAAGGCATTTAGTAGTAGTAAAGTTAGGACTCCTAACTTTACTTCTACTAAACTGAGATAAAATCCTAAACTTACTACTTTTGGTATTCACAGAAGGCATTTAGTAGTAGTGTTAAAGTTAGGACTCCTAACTTTACTACTACTAAATGCCTTTTGTGAATACCGAAAGTCGTAAAGTTAGGATTTTGTCTCAGTTTAGTAGTAGTAAAGTTAGGAGTCCTAACTTTACTACTACTAAATGCCTTCTGTGAATACCAAAAGTAGTAAGTTTAGGATTTTTTCTCAGATTAGTTCTGTGAATCGGCACCATAGTCTCTAAAAGTGCTGTTCTGCTTTGCCATTAATCGTGTTTTAATGCTTTCTCATATTTGATTAAAAATTCTACTAAATGACAGTTGAGCTGTGGGTCATTCGAGTAGAGACATTTTAATTTAGCAGTTCTACAGGTACGAATGCCTCCTCCGTTAAGTAAATTCTTCAGCAGTTGGCGACGGTATAGACTTATCACTGGGCAGATGCAAAAATAAATGAATAAAATCCTGTGTTGGCGATCCACAAAGGCTACATGACTTAGGGCCCTGATACCTCCAGCTTGGCTGGTCTGCGTTAGACAGCAGCATTCCAAATCGTATTGCTAAAAACTTAGTTTTTAGATAAGGAGAAAAAGACAGACCCAGATATGTTGCTCGTTGCAGGTTTTGTATACGATTGCAGGACCATCCATGCATGGGCTCGCTTGCTTAGCCTGGCTTTCTCCTCTATTAATGAATGCTGCTTTCCCGCCTTCTTTAGTATTGGTTGAAAAGAAGAAAATGGTCGGTTCCGCTGCCAAAGGTCTACCATGTTGGTAAGTTTTAAAGATGATGGTAGATACTTAGGGGCCGATTCCGATCTCGGCCGGTAGGGCTCCGAATCGGATTCGGCTTAACCGGATCCGATTCGGAGCCCTATTGCCCGACCGATTCAGTACGCTGCGTCCGGGCGAGCGAGCACGATGCAAAATCGCCGACCGACTCGTCCGGGCGTCCCGACCGCTCCGACCAACTCGTTCCCGGGTCTAACCGCACCGACCGACTTCGCTCGGACTCGACCTCGCACCGCGCAATGGAGACGTTCCCCGGCCGGGTAAGTACGATGCGCTGCCGCGAGCAGTCCGACCGAGCCGCGCACTCCGGCTCAAAAGAGCAGTCGGAGCTGTACTTTGGGGGTCCGTGTCGGACCCCTGTGCGCGTAGCTGCGCGAGTCGCACACAGGGGGACCCATGGGTCCCCCTACCTGTGCGTGTACGGCGCGAGTCGCTTCGCCGCGTACACGCTGTAGGGCGCGCCTTGTCCGCCTCGCACCCATTGAGTCAATGGGAGCCCGCGCACGCGTTGTGCGACAGGCTCCCATTGACTTCAATGGGAGTCTGATCGACTTCGAGTCCGATGGCATACATGCGCATCGTACTCGCTCGGTCGGGCTGCACTGGTCCGATTCGGTCGGAAATCTCTCCGGGTCCGGCTCGGTCGGAGAGATTTCCGGCCTGAATCGGAATCGGCCCCTTAGTGTAGGCGGAATGGGGATCACCTTGTAGTGCCTTCCAGAGTGCATTATTAATCTGATTTTCTCGGTTACACCAGATCTTGTACCAGGTTTTTATTGTTACGTATCTTCTGTGTAGATACTGCTGTTGGAGCCCAAATTCTAACCGGACCTGTGCCAGTGAGGAGTTACAGGGTAGTATTGTATTGTATTGTATTGTATTATATTCTTATATAGTGCATACTGTCACCCTGCGGGTATCCTGGCGCTGTTACTTATCAGATAATCTCATCGGCCAACAGGCCTTGTTAACAGAAGGTAGCAGTGCTGTCGTTCCTAGGGAATAGCCATGTTTTCAGGCTTTTCCTGAAGCATAGCAGGGTGTCTGCTTGTCTGATCCTCTGGGGGAGGTCATTCCAGAGGCGGGAGGCCACAGTGCCGAAGGCCCTGCCGCCCATTCTTGTTTTTTTAAATCTGGTAGTTGTAACCAGGTTAGCACTGGAGGACCGAAGAGGTCTTACAGGCTTATACCATGTAAATCTGTCTTGCATGGAGAGCGGGCCCGTACCATGTGCTGCTCTGAACACAATTCACAGAGATTTAAAACTGACTCTTTCCTTGACAGGTAGACAGTGTAGATCTCTCATGGCCAAAGTAGCAGAGGATCTGCGTTGCCTTTTTAGTGTCAGCTTTGCTGCTATGGACTGGACTCTCTGCAACCCCTGCAGGATATACTGCGGATCTCCCAAATATAGGGAATTGCAGTAGTCCAGTCTGCTCAGAATTATACTCCTTACTACAAGGGGTCTGGTCTCGTCCGGTAATAAGGGAAGGATCTTCCGCAGTGCTTTTAATAAAGCAAGGCAGACGCTGATTGTTTTGTTGGCCTGTGATACCATTTGAAGATTGTCATCAATCAGGACACCTAAATTACTGAACGGTCTTAACTGGAGACAATGGATCATCTCCAGGGGTGAGTTTGAACTCCAGCGGCAGATGGTGTGCCACTTTGGCAGTGGAGCAGTAAACCACTTCTGTTTTTCCCCGTTGAATTGTAGCGAATTTCCTTTAAGCCAGCCAGAGGTCTGGCGCATACACTCCTGAAAGGTGTCCATGGTCACTGCACCCTTCCCTTCCAGGGAGAAGACTAGTTGGGTATCGTCGGCATAATTGACCAGGTCAATTCCAAATGATTTTATTAGAGGGATCAATGGGCGCAGGTATATATTGAAGAGAATGGGGCTTATCGCCGAGCCCTGTGGTACTCCATAGCGGACCAGGGACTTAGAGGAGGCAAACGGTGTCATGGTTACCACCTGTTGTCTCTCTGTTAAATATGATTGTAACCATTTCAGGGCTCGGCCTTTTACCCCTACTCTCTCCAACCTTCCCAACCGCACTGCATGGCTCACCGTGTCGAAAGCGACCGACATATCTAACAGCACTAATACTGAAGAATTCCCTTTGTCGGCTCGCATTCACAGATTGTCCAATACGGTTGCCAAGGCTGTTTCCGTCCCATGACCTGGACGAAAGCCGAACTGATCCCTATCTAACAAGTTGTTCTCTTCTAAATAGCAGGATAGAGACTTGCTGACTACTTTCTCCATAATTTTTATGGGGTAGGGCAGTAATGATATTGGTCTAAAGTTTGCTGGAACAGTAGGATCCAGAGACGTTTTTTTAAGCAGGGGAGTTACACTGCCTGCTTCCAGACCTCTGGAACCACCCCTTCTTCTAGAGACTGACTGCAAATCTGTCGCATCCAGGGGAATAGTTCTTGCCCACATTTCTTCCAGATCTTATGTGGGAGGGGGTCTAAAGGGGACCCAGATGATACACTTTAGGCAGAGCTATCGAAGAGCTCCTTGGTAAGCAATGGAAAACATTCCAAGGATGTTTATGCACAGGGTTCCCCTGCTAATAGCTGAGGTAGAGCGTCCCTGCGGCTGACGTTGTCTTGGTCAAGCCCTCCAACAATTTTAGCAATCTTATCTTCAAAATGGGTGGCAATCTTATCGTAAAGTTGCTGTGACACCGCCACTTTATTACTCATGCAGGCAGAACTAGAAAGATCCCTTACAATATTAAAAAGGGTTTTTGAGCTATTTGAAGCATGTAGAATGGAATTAGCTAGATAAAATGCCTTGGACTTGGCGATGGCCTCCTTATAGTGGGCCTGTGCAGATCTCAGCGCTATCTTGTCTGACTCAGAGTAGAGCTTCCGCCATCTCCTCTCAGCCTGTCTACATGTGATTCGCATTCGTTTCAGCTCCTCGCTGTACCAGGGAGCTGAAGGTTTGCGCCTATTCTTGATCCTTTTTATAGGTGCTTTTAAATCCAGAATATCGGTGATGTATTGACAGTAGGTTTGATAGTTCCTATCTACCGGATCACCAGGGGTAAAAGAGGTTTGCTTCGGAAATAGTGGGACTGATCTGTTTCTTAATAGTTTGGCCCAGTCTCTACCCATCCAAAAGGTCATTGGATTGATGTTTTTGTTCACTGTTTTGGGTATTGTAATTTTAAAATAGACTAGCGAATGATCAGTCCAGCTCTGGGGCAGTACCCTGAGTACCTCTGTCTCTGTTTGGTCTGCATACAGCAGATCCAGCACATGCCCGTCTTGGTGAGTTGGTTGTTGAACTATCTGATGTAAATTAAAGTTCTCACAGGTTTGACTCAAGTCTCTCAGATGGTTCCCTAGTGTCCCATTATACCATAGATTGAAATCCCCAGAACCATCATTCTGGAGTGCGTAAGAGTCAGGTCAGCAATAATGTCCAACAGTCTTTGATACTGTGTGTCAAGCCCAGGAGGTCTATAACATACCAATCCGGATAGCAGCCTTCCCCCTGTCTCATGTATTGAGAAACCTAATGTCTCGATCCCTGCAACTTCATCAACCACAAATGGTGCAAAGTTCCAAATTTCTTTATATATAACCCCAACCCCTCCTCCTCTTCCAGAGGCCCTAGGTTTATGAAAGATTTTATATCCCTCTGGGCATGCGAGACCTAGCTCAACCAAGGAGTTGTTACTGGTCTTGGTTTTGTATACCCGTGTTTGAAGGCTACCCAGCATCGCCGCATCTTTCCCGTGCTGAATTTTGCTTCCGTGGGCTACAGTCGGTAGAAGTTTTGCTTTAATTATCGCTAAAAGTGGAGTGAACGATGGGCCTTTTAGACTCTTCGATATTGAACAGAAAGCAAATATTAGGCCATTTTCTTTTTTTAGTAAGGTCTCATTCTGCTTTTGAAAGGTTAGTCGATTGTCCAAGTGTACCCCTAGGTATTTGTAACTGCTAACCACTTCCAGTTTTGTGTTGCTGATTTTAAATGATGATTGTTTGTGGACGCAGCGGCTTACAATCATGACTTTAGTTTCTGTGGCGTTTATTACTAACAAGTTCGCCTTGGCGAAGTTCCCCAGTTCATTGATCGCCCTTTGCAGGCCGATTCTTGTGTGACTTAGGAGCACTATGTCATCAGTGTAGGATAGGTGTGTCATAAGCAGTGTGCCCAAGCGTGGACGATGTGAGCTGGTCTCATCTAGCCTTGGTAATAGGTCCGCCAAGAAAAGGTTGAACAAGTGAGGCGCTAGGACACAGCCTTGCTTTAGGCCCTTGCTTGTGTAGATTTTCCTGGTAAGACTCTTTCCATCTGCTATTTTAACTTGCATACACGTGTTGGTGTATAGTTGCATTATAGGTCTCAGTATTGTGTCTGGCAGGCCCCACTGAATAAACTTACGCCATAAGATGCCTCTGTTGACTCGGTCAAATGCGGCTTTAAAATCTATAAAACATAGATACAGATTTTTTCGCTGCGGTAAGCTTTTGTCTGCCATTAGGCCTAGGTCAAAGATGTTTGTGGTGGTACCAGTACCCCTACGGAATCCGGACTGATTGATGAGGATTTTGTTGTTACTCTCAGACCAGCTTTTTAAGTCTGCCAGGATCAGTGAGGCATAGTCTTTTGCTTCTGCATCTATTAAGGCAATCAGTCGATAGTTAGCTGGATCTGTTCGTTACCCACCCTTATATACTGGATTGATTATTGAACCTCTCCAGCTCTGTGGAAGGCTGTTTGTGGTGCCCACCTCATGGAACAGGCAGGACAATGGGACCGCCCAAAAGTTAGGGTCTTGCTTATAAATTGCTTGAGGTGTGCCATTTGGGCCTGGTGTCCCATCTAATCTACCCTTGGCTATGACCTTGGATATTTCTTCTTTGAAATATTGTATGAGTGATTGATCTGTAACCATGTTGCCCTTCGAGGTACTTCCTAACTCTTTGGAAGTCATGAGTGTTGTGTGTGCTCTGTTGGTCTGCTTTGTTAGGCATTTTAATTGTATAGGTAATCCGTGTTCTGCTGGAATTGTTGATCTCAACTGCGTTGTTATATTTTGATCCTTGACAAGGGAGTATTTTGGTGTTTCCTGCACCGTGGTCTTTTTCTCAGCTGTTATTGAGAAGGGGTGATTAAGTGATGTGCCCAAGTTGACTCTGTAACGCAGGTTACATTTATGACTTTTGAAGATTGTACAAAGGAGTTTACTTGTTCCCAAAAGGCTCTAGCATTTGATCAATTGGCATTATATAGGAGTTAGGACCAAAAATTGTCCAGTTGCGTTCTATTGTCTTCCAATTCTTTTTTTTTTTTTTACAGCTTCTTAAGTTGTTGTATTTGTTCCCATGTCATTTTAGGTGCATTTGTGCCCCTTGTAGATCTGAACGCACTTCTTAGCTTTTTCCTTAAGTTTCTGGCTGTTCTGCTCAGGACTCTGCATTGGCCACCCTTCGTGCTTCGGTACAAGTTTGTTGTCAGGGCTTCCTGCTGTAATAGGTTTGTTAAAAAGGTGGCCCAGGATTCTATCACCAAGCCTTTCTGTAAGTCATGAGTTGCTATCAATTCCTTTGCCCTCAAGGCAATTTGAGAGAGTGTACTGCTTGTCCATCTTAAGCGTTTGAGGTTTATCGTTGTTGTAGACCCTACCTCAGTTGGTGCTTTCGTATGCCTTGGGAAGGAGGTTATCAGTTCAAGATGTTGGCGCGAATGGTCGCTATCAGTGGTATATATGATCAAAAAGGCCTTTGTTTGGGCTAGCAGCGGTAGGGTGACAATTGTGTACTCTATAATGGAATGGGCATTGGGACCATGGTAAGTGCAGATCATAGTTCTATCCTGTGCAGCTCTACCGTTTAGTACTCTCATCCCTAGATGTTCGAGGTCTGTCACTAATTTCTGCCCACCTATGTTAGATTGTTTGAAAGTTTAGTGGGCTTGAGTTTGCACTGACCAGGTTGCATTAGCTGCAATTATGTTGTCATCTTCCTCTGGGGTGTATATTAAATTTGAATTGAAGTCGCCTGTTAGTATTATTTCCCACGCGGGATGTTCGAACCGAAGTTCTGCTATGGTAGTGGTCAGTGATTTGAATAACGCTTTTTGGATCTCTTGTTTCAGATGTGTGTAGACATTAAGGAGGATGATAGTGCTTGCAACTTTTTTGGGTCCCAAGTCCATTTTATTATTTGCATATCCGTTGTGGTAGTGGACAATTGGACAGATTTGATGTTTAGCGTTGTGGAGATTAATACAGCAAGGCCACCCTTTAGTCTAATATGATGCTGGGTTCCTATTGCTTTTACGTGGTGAAGAATGCGCCCTGGGATCTTGACTGGGGCTATTAACCATGTTTCTTGAAGGGCTACTATTTCATAGTTTTTCCAGTTCTCGGGAGGTACATCGTCCTGCAGATCATGCTTTGTACCTGCTGTGTTTCATGACAGTATGTTTATTGACAGGAGCTCAGATGTTCTGCGTATTATTATGGGTCATTCTCTTTGTTTATCTGGTCTTGATCTGCAATGATCTATATGGATTGTGTCTTGTGTCTTTGATGTTAGTACCTTACCACGCTCTTTACCTCTCGTACTTAATGTACTGGCTTTATGCTAAGATGATTGAACTTAGTGTTATGCGGGTGTAGCAGAGGTAGAGGGTAACGTTGCTTTATAGGTTTAGACAGAGATATGCCCCAGGCCTCAAATTGTAAGGCAGCATTTAGTATTGCTGAAACCATTTCTTCCGTCTTCCAAGTTGAGAGAGTTTTTTCTGTTCCTTTGTTGTCCTCCTGTTCAATGAACTCTTGCTAGTAGGTATGATTTAGATAGGTGCTTTTATGTTGGAATGGCTGCCATTAAGCTCAAGACGTTTCCTCTGTTTAAATAGTCTTGTGGCCCTTGTGATGTGTAATGTGGAATTGATAATATCTGCTTATTTGGATGTTTTGTTGGATCGTTAGTGCGTGACTGTGATGCAAGTGCTGGACTGAGGCTTTGATTTTCAAGCTGTAGGTTTGACTCTTGACATCTCGCATTGTTGTGATGTAGATTACTTTTATCAGTACCCACTCGATCTGTTCTCTGCTGGATTGGAGGCATCTCTGTAATATGATTTCTCGTTCTCCTCTACAGAGGTTAATATTTTCATTGGGAGACAGTGGGTCATCCACTGGGATTTTATAAGTGGATTGTGCCTCTTTTGTATGTTTGGCTGTTTGTTGGCGGAGGTTTGTTGATCCTTTGCAGTTTTTGTTTGTTTTGTCCTCAGTTATAATAGCATTGCTCATGGTGGGCAGTGTTGTACTGTCTAAGGGGTTCGTTGGTGCTGTTTGATACATATATACATCATAGTTCCCGAATGAGTCGTCGAGGAGCTCGAGCCACTCTTCCAGCTCTCATTGTGTGAGGCTGAGGAGACACAGTAGAAGCAACCACAGCTGGTACTGGTGATCTAGACACAGTTGTAGTCATTGGGCTCGCCTGGCCCTCTGATGACAGAATCTTACTCCTGATGTCTGGAACTGGCAGACTCCGAGGCAGGTGCTTGAAATGCGAGGAATCCCTCATAATTAACTTTCCAGGATGAGGGGAAGTCACTGTGTGTTCCTTAGTAGTCACAACCTGCAATGGATCAGCACCGAATGGAGAATCAGATCTTTGTATTCATCTCTGACTGACAAGGCCACGATCTCCTTTTCGAAAAGTGATGTCCCATGTACATTGAGGCTTGTCTGCATACATCTTCATTGTGGACTTGTGAGATTAATCAGTGATTCAAACTTTCTCGGCATCAATTGCTCTTTCAGTGGTCCACTGGGCAACTTGATACCCATGGCTCTTCCGAACATCAGGGTGGCCGTACTTTCATCGATTGTAAAATGGGAAGTAGATCGGTATGAATGAAGAATAGAATGAAGAACTAACTTGAGCTCAAGTCCTTCTAGCGCAGCGCGCTGTACGGCTTTCTAAAGAGTGCTCATAAAGCTTTCAACAGCGCCATTAGCCTGTGGCCAGAGGGGTGTGCTTTTTGATGTTTGATATTTAAATGAGTAAGAAAGTCTTTGAAATCCCGACTAATGAATGGTGGGCCATTGTCATATTTTATAATCGACGGAACACCCCAGGTTGCAAATATGCCTTCTATTCTTTCAATGACTTGATTATGAGTGTTTGACAAAAGGTCTTCCGCCAGATGTCCATTGTCAAGAGGTTCAAAGAAGTCAACTGCGAGTTCCTCCCAGACATGTTTAGGATGATCCGACATATTCAAAGGATGCTTGGTTGTTTTTGGAGATAAACAGTTACATAAATGACAAGCTTGGAGCTCTCTTTCAACTCGTTCATCAAGATGAAGAAACCAAACATGGACTTGAAGGGTTCGTTTAGTGACGACAATTCCACAATGTCTCTCATGTGCCACTTCAATGATTTGTAGTCTGAGACTTTCAGAAATGACAATTCTCGACCCACATAAGATAATCCCTTCTTGTGTAACTGACAGCCCATCATGCACATTCTTGAATTTCTGATATTCAATGCTGTTGTCAAGAGGTCAAGCATGTGTTCCACAGGACTGATGCATAATAATGTCTTTGAATATGAGCATATTTCTATCTGCATTGGTAGCAGCACTTCTTTGCTATACAGATATGGATTCTGGGGTACTGGATCTCACAATAAAATTATTGTAGGCCTTAGCCACTTTAGAAGGGGTACCCTGATACTGTAGGGCACTGAGAAATAGTAGTCAGCAGGGTTTTGATCTTTTCCCAGCTGGTGCACAATAGTTTAGTCATACTCTTACAATCATAACCACCACCTCTAAATGCGAGGGTGCATCTGCCTTTGGTTTGCCAAAAAATAGTGAGTGGTGCTTGGTGATCAGTAGCAAGCACAAAATGTTTTCAACACATAAACACATGAAAGTGTTCACAAGCCCACACAAAAGTGAGGCTTTCTTTTTCAGGTTAGAAATAAGCTTTTTCACATTTGCATGTCCACTATGTCGAGCAAGAATCATGCCCAAACCCACTGGGCTGACATCCGCAACAATCTCTGTATGCAATTAGGACCAAAGTAGGTCATTTCAGTAACATTTTTCAAATGCATGCTTGATTGCCTTGAAACCGTGATCACACGCCTGTGACCATTGAAATGAAACATTCCGTTTCATCAAGTCTCTCAAAAGGGCACTTACAGTGGCAAAGCCACAGATGTACCTGGAGCAGTAACTGGTCCTCCCAAGAAAAGAACGCAACATAGTTACATCTCGTGGAGGAGAGGTGGATGACAAAGCCTGAACTTTGGCTGTGGAGTCATCCCCCATCAGACAAAATGCACAGAAAGAATTTTAATTTTGCTTTGTGAAACTCACACTTTTCAGCATTCAAAGTAAGACCTGCATCAACAAGTTTACGGCATACTTGGGTAAGGGCTCTATCATTGTGTGGCCCCAAATACTAGTATATCATCCCTATAATTGAAAGCATGCTTGACAGGCTGTATAACGCAACAAATGACATCTTAGAAATGTTTGCTAGCTGAAGACACTCCGAAACTCAATCTTTTGTATCTGAACAAACCAATATGAGCTGAAAAGATAGTAATATACTGAAAATGTTCTTCCAATTTGAGCTGATGATACCCTTTGTTCAGATCAAGGCGTGGAAAGACTTGGGCACTATTCAACTGGGCAATCATATCGGTAATGTGCAGAGCTGGATGTCGTTCTCTATCTATCACTTTGTTTGCTTGACGCATGTCAACACAAATTCGTACAGACCCTCCACTGTCTTGTTTAGGTACCACCATTATGGCTTACACGCATGGCATCGGACCAGTAAAGTGATCAATAACAATATGTTTCAGCAAAGTCTCAATTTCTTTTTCAACAACTTCTTATAGGTGATATGCAGTTCGAAGATTGTGTCTTAAGTTTTCCTAATCCATGGAACAACAATGGAAACTGATTCACTATGTCGTGATGAGCATTGACATTATAATTTACAAAAATTAGTCCCATGCCAGCAGCAGGGCTGAAGCAGAGCAACCATGCACTCATTGAAACTCCCTGAAGGACATGGATTGGGGCTTGTATCATTTTCTTTTTATGTTTCATGGTTGCCATGAATGAACCTTGACTTTGTAAAGGTGTCGAGGCTGCCCACGTAGATAGACTGGTTTTCGATGATGTCAGACACAGCACTGGTGACAGCTAATGGTATTTTTTGTCTGGCATGATATTTATCATTGCACCACTGTCTATTGATAAACGGTATATAGCAACCATTAACCTTCAATTTTGTTTTGGGACAATGTCCAAATGGATTTTATGATTTCACTTGTCGATCCTTTTCTGACTTGTATTCTTCCTTGCATGAAGCCAAACCTACATGCTCACATCCTTTCAGTAGTCAGCATCGACATCATACACCTGTCTTCTTCACTGTCACTCGTCAGTGACATTGAAGAACCTTTTGAAGAGGAATTAGATGACAATCAGCCTCTTTCAGTTTCTACTTGCCTCAACCGTTGTTGCCATTTACTTAGGTAGGCATGACTGAAATGCATCAAGAAATTTTTGGCAGCCATTTTGTCTTCACAACGTGACGCACTCACTTTTCCCCTCGCTTTGCAAACTGTTAGAAAATGGTTCTCTTTCTCACAGCCTTTACATATCTTTCCAATTGCGGGACACTTACCTTTATGCAGAAAGGAAAATCCACATCAATAACACAACTTCTTTGGAGACATCACTTTGTGACCTTCTACCGTCTGCCTTTTCTTGCTCTTTACATTTAATGCCTGTTCCCTTTGGGCCCCTCTGGCCTCCATGTAAGCGGCTTGTTTGTAGGCACATTTCCCTGCTCTTACCACCATGAGCACACGCTGAGTGTTTCTCTCAGCATTCGGCATCTGAAGGAAACGGAAAGCCGTATGGCTTCTTCATCATTGACTCAATTAAATCTACAATATTTGGAGAGGGACTCAAGTTTTTCAACAAACTCATTGATTGTTTCTCCTGCTTTCTGATACTCTTGATGGAAAAAGTACTTTTCATAGTCAACGTTCTGCACCAGATTGAATTTGGTGTTTAACACTTCTTTAATTTGACAGCATGAAGTTTCTCTACCTCCTGATATTTTCTTTATCAATTGCTTCACTCCTTATCCTGCTATGTTTTTAAGATATTTGATGATCTTCTTCGCATAGGTTACTTCCAGGGCATCAATGAAATCATCGAAAGCTTCGATCCAGGCAGTCCATCTATTGTCAACATTCCCGCTTTTTGACGGTCTCAAATGAAGATGGTTGTTTCAGGAACACAGTGGCATCATACTTTGTGCAGTTGTCTGCATCTGCTGCCAGGATTATATGCTGTTCAGGCTGCATGTGACCCTCAGCATCTTCTGGCCTGGTGTCACCCTTGTGAGCATCAGCCCGTTGATGAGTGCTTGGGTCGTTATGCCCAATTGGAGGTCGGCGGGCGCTCTCTTCTTCCCTGGCGGTGAGTAATGGCTTTGTCCCGATCGCTTGTTTGTCATCACTCTCTGCCTTTTCCATCATACCTGCTTTTCACTGCCTTTAGCATTTTTTGCCTTTATCAACTTCTAATCGCAGGGTTATTTTGCACTTTGCTGTCATTGTTTGTTGTATGTTCTGTACCTGGTTATCACTGCCTTTTGTGTTATCGTACTGTATGAATGATGGTTCTGTGTTAGGTTGTGGCATCGTACCTCTCATCTCGGTCTTATTGGCAATTTTATGACCGAAGATAAATTAAATTTTCCATAGGGCCTTCACTTTCTTCGAAGATCTTGCATTGGCTGGAGTTGCGTGTTGACTTCCACATATGCCAACTGTCGATTCTCACTTTGACTGAGGAACACGTGGCATGCACAAGCTCTATCCTGGACCTCAGCAAACTCTCTGGGGAGCACTCTCGACTCTGCAGGTTGTGTGGTTTATGTATCCCCAACTCGTCACCAGTTGTAGCGTCTTCCCCAGCCCGATAGCATGTAAAAGAATCTCACCACACACAGAGCTCGGTATTACAAGTCTTTATTCTCTAGAGTGTAACCCTTAAATTATACATACTGCGTCATGAATTTGATTACCTACTCCCAATCACTTATGGCACTAGACTACAGAGACCGTGAAGGAACAGAGGGGTCCTGCGCACATTAATGCACAAGACACTACATATGTGCAAAAGAACTACACTGTAACCAGCCTCTATGAACTCTTCAAAGTCTCTAAATGAGACTTCAGTGATTGGCCAAACTAGACACTAATCAATGCCTGTCTGATGCATAATCTGGGACAGTTGTGATCCTGTTGAAGCCTGAATGTGCACTGAAAAAAACAATGTACATATCTTTTCACTGCAGCATTAAATGCCCGTCTCTTTCAAGGTGAGTCATCAACATTTAGCTAAAGTCCAGAGTAAGATACTAAATAAATGCAAGGTTATCTGTCACAGAAAGATGAACTTCTGTGAGGTTCTACATAATGTAAACCCTCGTAATGGAACTGGAAGAGCAAGGAAAGCTAACATTTTCAGAACATCTACAATGGGGTTTCAGTCATGGAGGAGGACTAGTAAAGACTGAACCAAGAAAGAGGGATGTGGGAGTAACGCCTGTTTTACTAACTGTTTTCTAGGCACCACTATGCTACCCTGCGAATGAAGCAGTTTTCTGCTTCATTCGACAGGTGGGATATTTGTCCCTGCCCACACTATTATCAAATGTGTAAAGTGGTCAAATCTAATTTTCATAATGGCTTGTCTTATAAGGCAATCAGAAAATTATGTTAGATAGAGCCAGTGCATGAAATGGAAAACATTTATTCCAGGAACTCACAAGTTGGATGGTGGTAGCAACTAAACATAGTTGTATCCAGGAATAGTTTAGCTATGAGGGTTGGAGTCATGTAGAGCAGATTCATTGACAGTCTATAGTATACCAGTATACATGAATTGTTTTAATAAAGTATACCCCTTACGGAAATTGATATCAAGGAAAAATGCAATGGTAAAGCTGTTCTGGCTATCTTTATGGGTGAGAAGCAGAACACTTTTAAAAAAAGTTTGGAGGATTAAGCCTCCTGCTGTAGATGTCAATACATATAAAGCAAGTTTTAAAGTATGGAATTCTTATGATCGCTCAGGTGGTTAATTGCTTGCTAGAGAGATCTGTAATCATGTGTGATCTATGGTCAAATGTTTGAATCATCATGAAATAGCCTAGAAGGAGGAAGTGCCTGATGCAGGGCATTGTCTGCCAACTACAAGGCAAAGGTTTGTTTTCTAATTTGGAATCCTTAGTGTTATAATGTGTGTTAGAAACAGCCTTGTGTAACCGGCTGGTCATGTGTAAAATATCTCAACAGATTTATTACGACCTGCAAAATCTACATGCAAATTGTAAAGCAAAAACTTAAATTCTTGAAGTTTTTAACTGTATCTTTGTTAGGGATTAATAACATTGGCGGCTCCAGGCAGCAGTCCCACGGCTCAATCGCAGCCAGCATGGCTCGCAGGCGGCGGGCACGGGGGTAGGGGGGTGGTCCGGGTGTCGCGCAGGGAGATTGGAAATAAAAAAAAAACTTACCTTGAGGCCGGGTCCCGCGTCTTATCTTCCTTCTCCTGCTCTCCTGACACCGACAGGAACAGGAAGCAGGCAGCCAAGCTCCCTCCCGTAAGCCAATCGCAATGCTGCAATGCAGCATAGTGATTGGTCTGAGCGCCGTGACATGGCGCTCGGCCAGGGGCTGGAGGGGTGGGCATGTTCTCCACACAGGCTATAATGCAGTCTGCATGGAGAACAAGGAAGTGTGCATGACTGTATTGGACGGCCCGAGAGGGCTGAACAAACAGTCTTTGTGCCCTTTAGGAGTGGGCAAACCATTCCTCCCCTGCCCTGCTCAGAGAGCAGAGTAGCCCCGCCCACCCGCCCACCGCAAAGTAGCAGGACACAATACCTGTAAGGGCCCCATTAGGATGGCGGATGGAGGCACCCACACGGTGCTGCTGGAGGCAGAAAAAGGCATTTTTGTCACGCCAGAAGCGGACATCACGACCGCCATATTACAATGGCCAAAGATAGCATATTTACCTTCTGCCACAGTGCTTCCCGATCCGCCAGAAAAATTGCACCGCGCCAGTGTCAGAGAGAGCCAATGGAGACCCACAGCCGGACGGGAAAGAGCTCTGACTGCCTACCGCATAACAATGCGCCAATCCGGTGACCCAAACACGGCAGTAAAACTAGCCCATTCCAGATAGCGGAAACAGGAAAACAGAGAGAAGAAACTTCCTGACACGCACCCCTCCATGTACCTGCACGTCATGGATCCTGCACTACAAGTCCTACCGCTGCTCTACTTGATCCACTACTATCAGATACGATGCCGTCGTGGACCCCACCCGAGGTAAGTCCAGCACACACCACCGCACGCATCTGCCTGACACCAACATCACTCACACCCAGCTCAGAGAATACGAACCTGTCAGTCTCAGACACCTTGTTGGACACAGGGAACCATAGGCAGGTCACACAAAAATGCTGTGCAAGAAGTGCCGTTGTCACCTCATTTTCGGCCGGGCCATTTTGCGGACAAAAAGCAGATATATGGGCTGGCCGTGGCAGTCACGGCAAAGCAGTGGGCAAAGATGGTCACGTGGATGCAGATGTTTCTTAGACGAGGACAGTGTCGCCCAGTGCATGTAGTGGTATCCCAAAATACTGGTTGGGCTCTCAAAGGAGCATGGCGGATGCAGTGCAGGGTGTGCCTTAGAACGCCTATGCAGTAATCCTGTGCTCAGCATGTTGTGCCGCCTGACTGCCAAGCTCGGGCCATTGGCTATGTCAATGGGTGTTAGGTCCATAAGATACATAAGCAACAACAATGCCTTGGTCTCTGTGACATAGGACATTGAAAATACTTCCTAACCTAAATGATGATACTTCAAAAGGTAAAAAAGAGTCCATCAGAAGTAAGCTCAAAGTAAATGGAGTGTGTTACTTCTGCAGAGTGAGGACTATCTGACAAGCCCCAGGCTGAGTGCAAAAATGGAGAGACCAATAGAGACACCTTTAGGCGCCTGCTTCGTAGAACTGCTGGTGTTGAGCACTGGCAAAACTCAGCACACTCAAAACCCTGTTTTTGCCACATCATCACAGCATTCCCTGGCCCACAGCCAAACCATAGTTTTTGACAGAGGTATACCAAAGTACCCTTACATAGCTACTGTAATGAAGGAGGGGCAAGGTCAGCATCAAGCATGAAGTAGAGACGTATCAGGACCATCAGCTTACAATGTATGCAACTGCTAAGTTTACAAAGAGGAAAGTGTGTTCTGTCTGTTGCAATGCATGTGTAGTAATTTCAGCTTACAAGTGGTTTACAAACACTACACATAAGGCAGCACTAAGCTCACAGTCAGCGCAGGCACAGCATCCGTGAGATCATATTGAGCCCACTCCCCCTGAATAGGCGTTGGAGCGCTTAGTGGTCAGTCGCATGACATGCTGTAAGCCATAAAGGATCAGTGATGGAATAGTCCATGTAAATCACATTTAAAGTGAACGGTGGCCATGTGAGTAGGCGAAGTGGATTGCCAATGATAGTGGAGGGAGAGTAGAGGGGAAGGTCCAGAAAGTGTACATTGTGAGATCATAGCAGGAATATGATTTTTGGGATGAGCAATATGAAAGATGTAGGAGGGCAAAGCCTCCTGAAAGTGATTAGGGAGCTCATGCTAGTGAAATGAGGCTTGGATTGATCCAGGGAGGAATAGAGCAAGGAGGAGTACACCAAATGTGAAATTGGAAATCACAGTAGTACAATGAGTTCTGAGATGCGTCACAGAGTGGAGGTAGATGACACATGAAGAGAGGTACCATGCCATACAATCACAGGCCATATCATACCACAATCAGCCAATGACAGGCACATATCATACAAAGGCAGAACATACAGCATAAGGACAGGCCATGCCATTTATCACACCAGAGTATTGCTGGCCTGCTCTGTAAACTTCATGGCATCAACAGTGGACATCTTGACTCATATCTGTTTAGCAGCACAACAATTTGCCATGTGTGTATGTCCTGTGCTCCAAAAACATTACCTATGCAGATAATTAACTTTACTGCTCCAACCCAGTACTTAACAGGTACAACTGTAGGTTAAAGAACTAAAGCTGAATGGATTGCTGATGTGTAATGAATAGGCCACTAATAAAGCGGTGACACATGACCTAAGCAACATAGCAAAAGTCATCATTGTCCCCCCTGCCTTACCCTCCTGTGAATATCCTTGCCGAATATATTATTGAATACTTGACTGCTCTGATTATAGACCTTTCACTGGTCACTCTGCAGGCAGCTCCATAATCTACTCTCTGCCAGCCACTAAGTCACTTTACCCTGCATCGTCCACACTGTGTAAATCCCAAACACCGTATAAGAACAAGTAAACTGTTCCAAATTTGAGCAAGCACTACAATAAATGTTTGTAGAAATGAGTGGCTGCATATGTTGCTGCAAGTAAAGAGGTCTCACTTCTGAGATCACACCTTGTACGTATACTGACCTCTCTGTGGCACAGAGCTGTAATTACAAAGAAAGATATCATCAGTGCACTATCACCGGGGTCCAGCAATGGAAGGCAGCCATTGAAGCACAATTATTGCACATTGGCAACAGGCATCCAGGGATATGAAACATAATTGCCTACACAATTCCTAGGTCAGTATGCCACTGTCACCCTTCTTCTGCCTCTCTGTGCTCAGCCTTGTCAAGAATAATGTAAAATCAAATGTTACATCAGCCCTGACTTACCCGGCCATCACCTTCTCTGCTATACACACTGCTCAATCTCTGATACAGGTGCCACACCATTAGCATTGTGTCCCTGTTCCAGAGTGCCTCAGACTGGATGGTATACCAAATCTAAGGAGCCCAGGTCAAGCATGTCAGATGCTAAGTTATACTCAAAGAAATTCACAAGAACCATCCTCATAGACAACATCTAAATGCGTCCACAAACTATCTGGAGGTGTCGTAAGAGAGAGGGGACAGGACAATCTGCCTATAGTCATACCAGGAACACATACCACTTTTCCATTTGGCCAACCACATAGACCACAGAATCCACACAAACCCCTTTTCTCAAAGAACAACCGATCAATTGGACCCCTCATGAGCATGAGCTAGACCAATATGGCAACACTGCTGTAGAGACTCCACTGGTCACAAAGGGGCCACAGTGTCATTCTCCCTTCCCAAGCATTAGCAGACATAATCCTGACAGCAGATTGGTCACAGATAGAGTGCCAGAGCACAAATGGGAACACTCACATATCAAACTGTACAAAACTCAAGATTGTCTGATTTGACATGTACAAAAGGAAACCAAATACAAAAACAACACACATCTGAGTGCACTTAATGACACACACTCCTTACACACACTCCAACAATGACAACAGAACACACATGCACTGCTCTGTGGAAAGGGCCAATACACAAAATACACTGCACTCATCCCAGTCAAACTCATTTACCATTTACAGTCAGATACATCCCACAGCAAACATAGCTGGAAAAGAGTGGACCTCACACCTATCAAGGGGCATGGTTCTGCCACTGACAGCACTGCATGTGCACAAAGCAGTGTGTCTACATCACAACAACAAGGGACACACATGACTGATGTCAAGAGCATGTTTAACAACATCAAAATTCATCACAGCACACATTGCACTACGCATTATCCATGATTGACCCATACAATACTCCTCAAGTCACTTTCACAGTCCACCCCCTATGCGCATTACAATTAAGGTCACCAGTTACAGCACATCTGCTACTAGGAGGAACATTAGCATGACCACACTGTACACTCAAAACATCGTAGAGCAAACAGCTAATACATGTACATATCAGGCTTTTAAAAAAACACATACTGTCATAGACACTCAATATCAACACATGAAAGGCTATTTAATAAAGAGATAGCATACAGAAAACATCTACGCAGGTGTCATCAACACCCATGCCAACCCCACCCGAAAGCATCAACACAGTGGCAAAGGCCTTCACTCACACATCCATGCACAAAACCAAGCAACTTTGATCATGTGTGCAACATCTCAGCCATCAGACCTCCACTCACATGTAAGTTGGTGTCCCTGTGTCCACAAAAATCAACATGGACTGACCTACACAAACCAATCAAACTACTTCTCACACACAACATGCCCATTCTGTACAGTCTGCAGACCTCAGTCCTCCCTCACTGCACATCCTCTTAAATGACACCATATGCATCTCATGCCACAACCTCAAATGCATCCCCACATATGTCACATACTCATCTACAACAAACATCAGGATGGGTGGGATTTGCTCACAAAACACATCAACACTCCGGATATCACATACTGCTGTACAACGTAAGCAACTACATTTGCAAGGGATAAGCGATGAGCACAGTGTTGCAAACTGAAGTGTACTACAATGGATTTGTTGTCACTGGAATGTTATAGAGTCTCATAGTATAAGTTGGACTGCCAAACACTGGTGAGGGGCACAATGGAGTAGGTCAGAATGGTTTGTGCCACAGTATAGTGCCACACACTGGAGTTGTGGGTAGTAGAGTGTCATACACTGGACTGCTATACAGTTTATTGGTGTAGAGTAGAGTAGCGTAGAGAGGAATGTTGCACAGTGGATTGATTTAGAGTGCCATATGAAATATCGGAGGATAACAAATTGAAGTGGTGGATATTGCTGTTGTGTACACTGTAGTGTCATATAGTGGGGGGCAGTTCCAGCATAACAGCATATAGTGGAGTGGCGTACACTTGCCTAGTGTACAGAACTAGCATGGTGTGTATGAGCATTAAGTTGAGTGGATACAGTCCCATGGAACATGAATGTAGGAGCTATGGCAGGAGATATGGCAGTAAGTAAAAATATCTGGTGCAGAGTTATGCTGCACAGTGAATTCACGGTCACAAAGGAAAATCAGAAATTTGGGATGTCCAGATACCATTGTCTCACACATTAGATCAACACACTCTCCCTAATCACAGTTGATGTGGCCCACAAGTAGCTGGATACTAGTACGCCAATGTCACAACAACACACCGCACATAGCACCTGCAGCAATGTCCCCTTGTGCATACAACCTGTTGCATGTCTCTGAGTTTTGCACTAATCATGCTGTCACCAACTGTCATGTACATGTGTGAATACTTGAGCTTGAAGTCCACAGTACACGTTCCCAGATCTGCAGTACCCATGACAATCAATACGCATAGCTTGTCAAGTCCAAATATGGAAATGTACAGATGTGCCTGTGAAACACTACACATCCAAGAGAACTGACCACCTAACAAGGTGGTTACGCATGAAACTATCCATTCACATATTATGCACCCTGTCCCCCACACAAGCCACACAGTAAGGACACATTGCAGGTCTTGATGTAGAGGAAGCAAATCGCCGATGGGTTTCCAAGCTGAGCCCACACAAGCCAATGTAGAGGCCAAGAGTTGCCTATAACAGATATGTATCATGTACCCACTTACCCTATGATCCACGAATCACATTACCTGCTCAACTTTCTGGGGTCCTCCACACCTGCAAATGACTCTCATGCCACGGTGACATTGGTACCACTATACTTGATTTGACAACATATACACCAACATTGTCCAGCATCATTAGCAAGCACAGCCACAAGGGTCGTCCACAAAATAGTATTTATTATTCAACAAGAACATCTCAGAGTGCAAAAATTTCAAGGCAAAGTGCCAGTCCAAACCCAACAAAGCACATGTGTGCTTGAAAACTTGCCATACAGATCACTGCCAGGGAAACCTCCCTAGGAAAGGGGCATCAAATGGGCACTCCAGGCACCGTTCAGGGGGTATCTGGGTGTAAAGTAGGAGGCTGGCTGAAACTTGGGAAGGACTGGAACTGGGAGGGGAGTGCTGGATGTTGTAGTGGGTGCACCAGACCGCGGAGGGAGATTGCTGGTAGTGGTAGTGTGAGTAGTGTCTCGGGGTGGGCTGGCAGAGCCAGGGGAAGTAGTGGCTCAGGGAGGGCTGGCTTGGGGAGGCAGAGTAGTGGCTCTGGGATGGGGAGGGCTGGCGTGGGGAGGCGGAGTAGTGGCTCTGGGAGGGGGAGGACTGGCTTGGGAAGATGGAGTGGTGGCTCTGGGAGGGGGGCATGCAGGCTTGGGGAGGGGGATGGCTTGGCTCGGAATGGGGAGGGCTGGGCCTGACTCTTCTGGGAATGCGATAGCCCTGAAGAGCTTTCACAGGAATGGTAAGTGAGGTGGCCAGCTCAGCCACCTTCTTCTCAGGACAAGGGGGTGCGGGCTCTGTCCTCACATGTTTTTCAGATTATTAAGTGTGATCATCCTGGTTGTTTCTTTTGCCCTTTCTCCCCTGTTTTGAAGGGACTACCTCCGCATGTGTGCTGGGGCCCACCTTCTCAGGGGTGGCCATGGGAGTTGGAGGGAGAGTTTTTCGGCGCAAGCCAGCCCTCTTCAATCTGGGAGGGGGATTAGCAGTGGTAGGCCACAGGTCCAGTGCACGCAGGGTATGTTTTTTCTGAGATGTGGGAGAAGGTGTGGCGAGGGGAGGGCTTTTGGAGGGTGAGGAGTCTGAGATGTGAGACGTGGATGCATGTTTACGGCGGCTATGTCTCTGAGTGTCCTGGGATGGTGTTGTGGGTGTGGTGTCATGTGTGCTTGGGGGGGTGTTTTGCATATTTTTGTGGGTCTGGTGTGTCTGTGTTTTTTGGAGTTGTGTTGAGGTGTGCTGTGTGGGGATGTCTGGGTGCATGTGTGTTCTGGTATGAGTGTGCTCTGGTCAGGTGGGGGCACTGGGAGTGTGGAGGGGAAGGGACAGGAGCTGGGATGGGATGGGAGTTTGGTAGCTCTGGATGGCTGCCGTCACTGTGGAGGCCAGAGACTGGACACATCTCTGCAGGCCAGCATTGTCCGAATGAATGCCATCCAGGAACGCTACAACTTCTGACAACTTGTTGCCATGATCCTGGAGGGCATTTAGGACTGCAGTCTGACCCACAGATATCTGCTGCAGTATGTCTATGGCCTCCACACTGATGGCAGCAGGAGAGACAGTGGCAGGGGTGGCGGTGCCTGGGGGGAAGGAGAGTCTACCCTTCTTAGGGGAGTGGACCCGGATAGCAGTTTGGGGAGCAGCAGGGAGGGTGAACTCAGTACGTGGTTTGGCAGACGGAGATGCAGAAGTAGAACTTCCTATGTCCGCCAACACCATGGAGTCGCCGCTGGAGTGTGAAGATGTTGAGCTTGGAGTTTCTGCTCCTGTCTCCTCCAGAGCACTCCTGTCCCCCTCCGAGGCACTGGTACCCTCCGTGTCACTGGAATCCCGGGGACCACTCATGCCAGCTGCTTCCCCAACAGTGCCATGGCCCTCTCCTTCCCTGCCCTCGGTAGATGCTGTAACAGATGGAGAAATATGTTTAATACAGTGGCCTTGGAACAAATATGTAGACAAATAGCAAAAACAGAATGTAACACATCAAAACATGAAATTACTTGTACAAGTCCTGGCTGCATCTGCACAACCTTTGACATGTCAACTTGATGTATAGACACATGATGTGCTGACAACGGCAAATACCACTGCAAGTGCCAATCAAATGCATCTTACATTCAATTTTGTGTATGTGCACCTACAGGCTTACTTGCAAAAGAGCTACACATCCAATGGTGCAGTGTTCATCTGAAGTTAGGATGGAAGTCCCTAACCACCACTCATACAAAATGTAACATATAAACATGCATACACTAACATCTCCTTGTCATTAAGACTGGGCAGTGAACTCCACTCCGCTCGCGGAGTTTGCAGAGTTTTCCGCATTTCGCGTTACGCGGAGCTCGCCGAGTTCCCTCAACGTCAAGTTGGCGAGCGGGAGCATGAAATCAACCTCCCAGCGAGATTTCTCAACCCGGGCTGTCAGATTTCTCATTACGAGTGGTCGCGTATGCTTGTGCTGTGCATGGTGCCGTTCACAATGATTGCACAGTGCAGACAAGCACCTGGCACTGAAAATCACAGCGAACTGCATGTATCTAACGCACTCCGCTGCTCGCGGAGCTCCGCTTAGCACGGCGGAGTTGTTTTTACACTTCGTGGAGTTCCGCGTAACTCCGCGAACTCCACCCAGGCTTACTTGTCATGTAGATCACAGACTTTGGATCAGTGGCTTATCAATCCCAATGCATCACAGAGCTGTAAGTGGACTGCATACCTATGTTACACCTCTATTCATCATGAACACTGCTGTCCATTGTCACATGGTGCAACTGTGATAGACACATCAGTGGACTTCATATGTGTCAAATGTTGAATGTTTAAAAGTAAGTAAGCCCCATGTTCAATTGTGAACAATGTCCAAGGCACATTGGCCTGTCTGGGCAATCTCAGTCTAGGGCCCTGCATGCGCTCAGAAATCTTAAGGCATTCATCTGTCAATGTCAGTGCAACCCTTGAAGGACAAAAGGCATCAAAAAGCATACATGCTGGAATGTGAGAGTGGCCTCCACAAGGACAGGCAATGTTGGCCAAAGGCATTGTCTGTTGCCTGACATACCTATGTTGGGCTGACTGCTGACACACAGGGCACATCTATTTCTCCAGAGCACACTCAGTTATACAAATCAGTAGCCACACCTTTAACGCCACTGATGCATATGTACACACATCCTCAATGTACACACAGTAAGCACTGCCACTCAGAGTGACCTAGGCTGACTTGCTCGCAAGGTTCAACACATAACTGTTTCCCCATTACAAATTTCTAGACACCGTGATCCCATGCAACCATGGCAGCACTTAGGGGTATCTCAAAGAAAAAAGGGACTAGGGGCGTTATTAGGTCCAGCATACATGCCCCTT
This sequence comes from Calotriton arnoldi, assembly GCA_963921515.1. Classification (NCBI taxonomy): domain Eukaryota; kingdom Metazoa; phylum Chordata; class Amphibia; order Caudata; family Salamandridae; genus Calotriton; species Calotriton arnoldi. The sequence goes on along the minus strand of CAWUFW010007043.1, from coordinate 667,832 downwards.
CATTATATGATACAAGAAGGTATGCAGTTCCTGAGAGGAAAAGAAGAAAGGAGGGGACACAGGACTGGTCGGTCATCAGTCCAAGGTTATTGGGGGGGCAGGGGATTCCCCCTATAGGAATTAGGGCCCTCACACACCCGGCTGGGTGTCATGCTTCATCATAGGGCGTGCTCCTCGTCAGGTCGGCACTGCAACACCTGACGGGCTCTCTATGAGGAGCTTTTTGCCGGAGATCTATTATTCCCAAATGCCGTTGAGTGCCGTGTGGGTGTGGGGTCTTGTCGTGTAGATGGATGTGAAAAGTGTAGGTGCTCAGAGCGGTGGAATGAAATGGGATATGGAGGTACTCCAGAATATACTTTCATCAGCGAGTCCTCCAAACCCAATTAAAAATAAAGGTGGCATACTGCTGAAATGATGTTCAGAAGTGGCGCAAGTTATATGGTCAACATGTTTCTTGCCTGTGTAGTCGTAAGATCAAGTGGCAATTCGTCTGGACCAAATTGTAAGAACTATCTACTAAGCCTGGGCGGTGAACTATGCTACGCTCGCGGAGCTTGCGTAGTTTCGGCAACTTTGCGATTCGCGTAGAACGCGAAGTTACCGTGCACTACGCAATTTGCGGCGTAGCGTAGCTGTTTTCCTTCTTCGCGCGCTCAATATACGTTCTCGCGTACGCGGTAACGACCTACCGTGATTCTGCATTCGCCGACGCGACTTCCTATCCGTTCACGGGCGCCACACGATTTGGAATCCAGCCGCACGATCCCACGAGAGTGTGAGAACGCGAACACGTCATTCGGACGCGCGATCTGACTTCCGGCGGCAGTGTTGGTAAGATCGCGATCCCGAACACGAAGAAACTACAATCTGGAGAAGAATATCTCTCGAGCATCATAAATCCTTCTCGAAAATGATGATTTTGCTCTAAAAAACTCCTCAGATTGTGATTTGGCTGTAGTTTTTGTGCAAGGAGTCCTTTTTCTTTTTTACTTTTTTTTCCAAGAGGAAGGAAGTGCCCCTGATTCTCAAACTTCCTGTTCCTGTCCAGCAGGCTCCTCCCAGTGCTTTGTCCATGTGCAGTTCATTTTCATTTGGATTTGGAGCTGGAAGGATCACTTTTTGTGTCTGTCTGCTGCATCCTATCATAGGATTGGATTTGAGGACTTTTGGATTTGAGATTTTCCAAGTAAGTTGGAGAATTGGTGTACTTGTTTGTTTGATTGGGGCTTGTTTGTACCTACATTTTTGGGGGGATTTCCATCGTTTTTAAAATGTATTGTTGTGGCCTCTAGTTTCAGTGGGGGCCTAGTTGTTTTGATTTGATTGGAATTTCAGCCAGTAGGCCCAGACTAGAGCCAGAGGTACCCATGGGTGCATGTTTCTGTGGTGTCTGTTGAATTTAAACATCATGTAGGGCATGCATGGATGTCATTGGATTGAATTGTTAAATGTGGTTTTTGGGGTGTATTTCACTTTTTGGGTGTAATATATATACCTTTGTTGGATGTGTGTGTGTGCTTGTTGTGTAACTTTCCAACCTTTTGTAGCCCTGTGGATTTTCGTTTTTGCATTTTTGTATTAAAGCTGTGTTGTTTAGCACTGCAGGCCTCCTTTGTCTGGTCATATTATTATAGGCCTGCTTGAGTTCATTGTTTTCCATGGCCTGTTGTGACTGTGAGTGACAACGTGGCTTGGGGCCATTTTGTGGTGGTAGTTTAGTAGTGTGCTGCTTTTTCCATATAGGCCTGCATGTCTTTTCTTTGTTCCCCTTGGCTTATGCTTGTTGTGAACTTGTGGGTGGCCTGGCCATGTGGTGGCGGCCATTTTGTGGGACCAGCCACTGTGCTTTTGCCATAGGCCTCCAAGCTTGCAGCCTAGTCTGCCAGTAGGCCCAGAGGTAGTCATCCTCATGGGTGCATAAAAACTGTTTCTGTGTTGTCTGTTGGATTGTTGTAAGTGTAACATCATTTTGGCCATGGATGGCATTGGATTAAAAATGTGGGTTTTGTCGTGGTATTTCAGTTTTTGGGTGTGTGTTACATCAATAGGCCTTTTCAGCCACTAGGTAACCCTGTGCGTTCAGCTCGCGGACTTTCGGCACCTCCGCACTGCGCGACAACGCGGACTTACACTTTTTCTCTTCTTCGCGCGCTCAATATACGTTTCCGTGCGCGCGATAACGACTTTTTTGTGACGATCGCGATGCCGAACACGCAGAATTGACAATCTGGCGAAGAATATCTCTCGAGCGCATAAAACCTTCTCGAAAATGATGATTTAGTTCATTTTGCACAAAAACTCCTCAGGTTGTCATTTAGATGTAGTTTGGTGAGCAAGGAGTCACTTTTATTTTGTTTTACAATTTTTTTCACGAGGAAGGAAGTTGCCCAGAGTCTCCAACTGCCTGGTCCTGTCCTTTGTCTTCACTTTCTTGTTATTTTGGGTGGCCTGGCCATGTGGGTGGCGGCCATTTTGTAAAGCCAAGCATTGTGCTTTTGCCATAGGCCTGCATTGTCTGTTTTGTGTTCCTTTTCTTGTTGTTGTGGCTGGCCTGGCCATGTCGTGGCGGCCATTTTGTGGGACCAGCCACTGTGCTTTTGCCATAGGCCTCCAAGCTTGCGGCCTTGTCTGCCAGTAGGCCCGGAGGTAGTCATCCTCATGGGTGCATACAAACTGTTTCTGTGTTGTCTGTTGAATTTGTAACATCATTTAGGCCATGGATGGCATTGGATTTATTTGCAAAATGTGGGTTTTGGGGTGGTATTTCAGTTTTTGTGTGTGTGTTAAATAAATAGGCCTTTTCAGCCACTAGGTAACCCTGGCCATTCAGCTCGCGGACTTTGGGCAACTCCGCACTGCGCGACAACGCGGACTTACACTTTTTATCTTCTTCGCGAGCTCAATATACGTTTTCGCACGCGCGATAACGACTTTTTGTGACGATCGCGATGCCGAACACGCAGAATTTACAATCTGGCGAAGAATATCTCTCGAGCAGTATAAAACCTTCTCGAAAATGATGATTTAGTTCATTTTGCACCAAAAACTCCTCAGGTTGTCATTTAGATGTAGTTTGGTGAGCAAGGAGTCTCTTTGTTTTTGTTTTACAATTTTTTCACGAGGAAGGAAGTTGTTGGGTGGCCTGGCCATGTGGTGGCGGCCATTTTGTGGGACCAGCCACTGTGCTTTTGCCATAGGCCTCCAAGCTTGCGGCCTAGTCTGCCAGTAAAGTAGGCCCAGAGGTAGTCATCAAGGGTGCATAACAACTGTTTCTGTGTTGTCTGTTTAATTTTGCCATCATTTAGGCCATGGATGGCATTGGATTGAATTGCAAAATGTGGGGGTTTTTTGGGAGGGTCTATTTCACTTTTTGGGTGTGTTAAATACATGCCTTTTTTGCGTGTGTAATTATAATTATGTGTTGTTGTTGTAGTGGCTGTCTAACTTTCCAAACTGTTTTTAGCCATGTGGATTTTAGTTTTTGCATTAAAGCTGTGTGTGTTTTATCAGGCATCCTTTGTCTGCCCATATATAGTAGGCCTGCTTGAGTTCATTGTTTACCGTGCCTTGTGCCTGTGAGTCACCATGTTGCTGGGGGCCATTTTGTGGTGGTAGTTAGTAGTGTGCTGTTTTTGCCACATAGGCCTGCGTGTCACTCTTTCCATTGTTCCTCTTGTCTTACTGCTTCCAAATCCATCCCCATTGCCAGCTGCAGCTCCCTGATGCTGCATACATCCCACGTGATGCACAAATTTAGGCCAAACATGCTCTACTACATTTTAGGTTTTGTTCTTTACTATTCTTATTCTTCCAGAGTGTACACACTACACAGTAGCCAGGAAAGCCCTGGCCTTGTTGTCAAAGTCTCATAAATGGCTACACTGTGTGTTGTTGTTCACTGAGTTTCTAAAATTTAATAATTGAGGCCACCACCACACACTAAGTTCTATATTATATTTGTTTGATTTGTGCTATCGTCGTTTGACTGATGTTGTTCTGGCTTTTTTGCTTTTAGGTGCACAAAGACTGAGGAGGAGGTGTGTCATCATTGCCCGTTGCACTGCCAGACAGACATCCTGCTGCTGTACACAACGTGACGTGTGACCTGACCAGACATCTCTGCAACTGAGTGCTGCTGACATCTGAAGAAGAAGATGGGCCCAAAGAAAGCAGGTACCAGGTCCTCCAGTGCCAAGAAAGTTGCTATTGAGAAGAAGGAACAGAAGAAGGAAGTGACATTTAAGTCTGGTGTGCCGCCCAGTACCTTTTTGGGGAAAAAAATTACGCCTGCAGCAACGGTGTCCGGGGGCAAGCTGGGGGCAGCACCTCCGCATCAGTGGGCCCAACCCACCAACCCAGGCCCAAGCACATGAGTGTGGAAGAGGTAGCCAGCCTAATGGTGGAAAGCAGTGATGCTGAGCCTGAGATAAACTTATCGCTATCTCAAAGTAGTACCCAATCAATGCAGGAGGAAACACAGCAGATAAGTGGTCAACAACAACAGCCGCAACCACCGCCCGCAATAGTAGTTGTTGTTCCTCCCGAAGTAGGGGCAGTTCAGGAAATTGAGCCTCATGCAGAGGTAGAAGAAGAAGCCACTCATTCGGAAGATCCATTGTCTTCCAAATCTCCAGCAAGGAAAAGGAGGGGTAGTCCATCAAGTTCTTCGCCAAGCCCCCCTTCTGATGATCTAGATGCCACTTGGAAGCCACAAACTGAGTCTGAGAGGGAGCCACATCCCAAGACCAAGCTAAGGAAAAGGAAGGTTCCAGAAAGCCTTACACTTATGGAGGTCGATGTAGAACAGCAGGATGATGATGATGAGCCAGTCATCACGAACATCACTCCCGGCCCCGAGGAGATGGAGACCAACATTATTACCCTATCCAAAATCGCTGCGAGGGATGTAGCCCGCATACCTCCACAGGTAACACCACCAACACGACCTACAGCTTCCATATTTGCATTAGCAAAGGCCCGGCAGCGACCTACATCCACCAGCACAACCACCACCTCAGTAGAAGTAGGTAGTGGTACAGCAGCAGAACAGAGTCAAATTCAACACACACCCTCCAGTTCATCCGCCATTGGAAGTGGCAGGTCCTCCAGCAGGAGGCCAAAGTTAAGCTCCCCAGTTTGGGACTTCTTTACGGTTAGCGAAAAGGAGGAGAACATTGCTATATGCTCCATTTGTAATACCTCTGTTAGTCGTGGTAAGCTTGGTACAAACTATGGTACCGGAGGCCAAATGACCCATCTGAAAAAACACCACTTGATCAGCTGGGAGGACCACCTTCGCGACATAAAAAAAACTGCAACCATTGGTGTTGGTGGGGATAAAGGAGTAGAAGATCCGATCACGGTGGAAGAGGAAGGACAGGGAGACATTCTCTCTGGTAGTGGTACACAAGGTGTCCCTGACCCCAGCAGTGCAGTGTTGTTAACGTCGCACACATCTTCAGCAACATCTCAGTGGCACAAGAGTAAGAGTCAGCCTTAGACACCAAGGTCAAGAAGTACCGCAATCCAAAAAAGTGCGTTGAGCATAAGAGAAAGGAAAACCATGCAGCCTACCATTATCAGCATGTTTGGTGGGGAGGGGCAGTACTGAACGCAACCACCCAATAGCACGTTTGTACAATGCGAAGCTGGCTAAAATGTTAGCACTGGACCTTCTCCTTTTTCTTTTGTTGAAGGGGTGGGTTTTCTGGAATTTGTGTCAACCATCTGCCCAAAATGGCATGTTCCCAGCCGCTACTATTTTGCCAGAGTTGCTGTTCCAGCACTACATCACAACGTGCTGGAATTGCTTGGAAAAGCCTTGAAGCAGAGTGCTGTTCAGAGTATCCACCTGACAACAGACATGTGGACCAGTTGCCAAGCCACTGATTACATGTGCATCACTGCACACTGGATCTCTTTTGCGGGGTTAGAGAACAGATATCTGCTGGTGTTGACGCTGCTGAGATTTTTCATGCCACTCGCAAACATGCAACTGTAGCCATGTTTGCCATGGAGAAATCTCATACTGCTGCAAACATTTTGGAAGAGTTTAACAGCAAGGTCTTTGAGTGGCTGCGCCCAAGAGGGCTTAACATTGGTTTTGTTGCCACGGACAATGGCAGTAATGTAGTTAGGGCCATGGAAGATGGTCGCTATTTCAGGGTCCCGTGTTTGGCACACTGCATTAACATTGTTGTTCAAGACTTTTTAAAAAATGAATCCAAAGTCAGCAACTTACTGGCCACCTGCAGAAGAATATGCACACATTTCAGCCATTCTTTTAAAGCCCGGAAGCAGCTGAGGGTCATTCAACGTGAGCATAAAATGCCAGTCAAAGCGCTCATCCAGGAGGTGCCAACACGTTGGAACTCAACTTATTATATGCTTGATCGTCTGTTTGAACTGTACATACCACTCAATGCTTATGTCATGCAAAGATTAGGGAACCTACTGTGAGAGGCATGACCGTTGAGATGGGTCAATGGGACCTCATTAAATGCCTGACTGAGATGCTACTTCCTTTTGAGATATTCACACGTGAAGTCAGCAGGGAGGACTGTACTATTGGCCAAGCTATCCCATTGTTGCACATGCTAGAGCAACAGCTGAAGGAGGTGTCTGAAACGTACGCAGGTGTGGATAACAAACAAGACGCATATCATTTGGCGGAGACCTTAGCCGCTCGCTTATCTGAAAATACAAGGATTCAAAATAAAATTTTGTCACAACCACATTACATTAGTGCCACAATTTTGGATCCACGGTACAAAGTATTTCTGAACAGCAAGGCAGTAATTCCTTTTCGGAAGTGGATGTTGCCAACTACAAAACTTTGATAGCTAAGGAAGCCACTATTTTCGAAAACGAACGGCTGTTAATTGCAGGCCCCCACCCCAGGCCATAACAACAAGTACTAGAGGGCATCCAGAGTCAAGTTCTACTTCGGAGCCTGAGGGCAGTGCGTTTGCCTCTCAGCAGTCACCTACATCAACAATAACATCAACAACAGCAAGAACAGGATCATCCACAGTACAATGTGCAACTGATTGGTTTCTACGGCAGGGGTATGGTAAGTCCAGTGCTGATGCAAAGGCAAAAGAGGCCGAGCACATCGGAGCACCCCTGAACATTGAGCGGACGGTCCAAGCCTATCTGGATGACCCAACAGAGGTCATCCCCTTTGGTATCGCTTTGTTCGCCCTATGTTGGTAGGGTATGCCCAGACGTGGGTCCCTTGCTCACTTTGCCACTGGATTCAAGCTAGCCTGGCTGATGACGGCTGAATGGCCAGAAACCGGTCCCAGGATGCTTGTTTCCGGTCCAGGGAAGACATGGCTTGGCAGTTCGGGCTGGACTGTTCCCATGAGGCACAGGGTCAGACTGATTTGCATATGGCCATGTCTGAACTGGGATGGTGGAGTGAGCTAAAGAATGATGATGGATTAAACCCAGATCAGTTGACTGAGGGTGAGTGTTTGATTAGCTCAAACGCTCCGTCCATCATCCCCTTTGGTATGACCCAACAGAGGTCTTCATGGATCGAAACCCATTGGTGTATTGGTATGGGAAAAGAAGCCAATGGGCAGTGCTCAGCAGGCTGGCGATAAAGTATCTGGCTTCCCCTGTCGCAAGTGTCTCTTCAGAGCGTGTTTTCAGTGCTGCTGGTGCCATTGTAACTTTGAAAAGGACCAGTCTCTCGGCCAAAAGCGTGGAGAGGTTAACCATGATCAAAATGAATCAGCACTTTATACCACCGGATTACAAAATACGTGAATCACAGCAGGAAGAGGAGAGCGACTTGGATGACGTAAATAGTGCGTTACAGGACCTACTTCTGTGCGAACCACCAGAGTTTGAGGATGAGCTCCTCTTCCCTGACAACTAGGCTTTCAAATTGTTACTTTCTTCCTTCCTTTATGTGTCTGTGTATCTGTCTTTCTGGTTCAAATCAAATCACAACAAATCCATCACCACCGTCTTCTCTTTTTATTTCCCTATTGGAGTTGCACGTCTGTGCATTTAACTGTCCACTCTTCAGAGTCCTGCTTCATCTTCCTGTCTCGCCCTAGTACATTTGCATCAAGCCAGACATTGGAGTACAAGAAATGTTGCCTTTAACATTAACAGTCCCTCCATAAGAAGTGAAACGTGACTATAGCTATCCTCCATTTTGTTTCCGAGCCGAAACTCATCATCACTGTCCGAAGGCTACAGCCTCGGCAGGCATCCAAAGCTCCTCACTGTCAGAACTTGGGCAGGCATCCAAAAGTAAACTCATCACTGTCCGAAGGCTACAGCCTCGGCAGACATCCAAAGCTCCTCACTGTCAGGACAGAAGGTACTTGGCAGAGAAAGACAAGACTCTTCGAAGAAACTTGCTGACATTTGTGCAAACTCAATTGACCAGCAATGAGCGCTACCCAGGCCGCGGCCCATCATCACAGTGCTGACCATGTGAAGCAACTTAAACTGTGACAAAGTGCCACAGATGAATAAGACGGAAACCGAAACAGCGACTAACACTCGAAATGAATGTGGACTGGAGTAATGATGAGGCTACTGCCCCGTAAAAAAAAAAAAACACACACACCTGTCAGAACTCGGCATCTGATGATCTGACAGCCAAAGAGAGCAAGACAGGTAATGATGGAATGCATTGGATGCTTGCTGACTCTGAGCGATTGCTGTTGTTTGTTGTGTTGATGTTGTGTTGTGCATGAAGTCGAACTCTACTCTACTAGTTAATCTACAAAGTGACTCAAGTGACACTCAATGTTTCCCTTCTTGTTGTTTAATAACCAGATTGTACTCCTACTACTGCAGGTGCAGGCCAATATCTGTTGCAATTTTTAATATGGAATATGGACTTAATCGGAGTCACTACAGACTGAGTTGGAGTTGGACAACACGTACCACAACATGATGATGACCATACTATCTTTGCACGCAGTCAGTCAGTTGGATCGGAGATGATTCAAGGAATAACTGCGTTTCATGAAGTGGCATAAGGTAAACATAAACACAACAATTCAACAAGAAAGTAAACACAGCAGACCTACATGTCCATGTAGTGGTGGAGTCGAGTCAGTGTACTTATGACTGACAGCGGCGCATTGATTTTGTCACTTAATTTTGAAAATGCTAAGTTGCTGTATATATGCCTTTTGTCTGGCTCTGTCAAAAATTAAGGTAAATGGAGGTTGGGTCACAGGCTGGTGCTGTGGTGGGCCTGTTCTGTCCTGTTGTTGTTGTAGCTTAATGCTGTAAACGGAATATACACGATATATCCAAGCCGCCTCAGTCTGAAAGTGTTCTCTCTTCTCTTCTTGGACTCCACCGTAATTGATGCTTTTTTATATTCATTGATTTTTCAATACCCCTTTTGTTTTTCCATCTAGACGTTACAGGCCGGCCTTTACCCTGTGCTATACTGGGAGACTCAACTCACATTTACCTTACCAATCCGCATCAGGAAGGCAACCAAGATTGATGTGCGGAGCGTCCATGGAAGATAGGACCAAGAGGAAGGACGAGATTCAACTCCACAATTTGACCAGGATAATACAGTAACTTTAGTATCATTCATCTTTTAATTAATTGGAATCCTTTTTCTCTTCAATCATTACGACTGTGTGTTGTGTGTTGTTGTTTGTTTGCTAATTGATCCCTACAACTATTTTTTACTTTCTTTGCTATCTTTAAAAGTAAGCCCAGTACAACATGGAATTTGGGTCTCTGTCTGAGGTCATATATTACAGGCAAGGCAAATTGCATAGAATATACTGCTGCCCTGTACTGTCTTGTCTAGTAGGAGTTAGTAAGTACTACTCATTAACCATCAAGTTATCTTCATCATGCATGCATTGCCTTTTTCTCCCTTTATAGATTTTTTGGATAAGATCATGGTCGTCTGCCAAGATTGCGCTTTGCTTTTGCTGTCCATGCGTACTGTTTTTCTTTCTCAAACCTTTCCCCAAACTCCCCTTCCCATCCATTCATCAAACCCTAACCCTCTTCCCCCAGGCTGTGATTTATATTGAGGTGTGATGTGACTACATAAAATGTACACCAATTGATCACAGGCTTGTTGGGGCAGATGTGGTAAAAGCAACACTAATTAAATTTCAAGGCAGGGCGAGGAGCTTCTTCTGCTTGCCCACCCATGCTCAGTCTATGTGCAAGCCGTCACCGGCTAATAGTACATCATAATTAATTGCCAGCATTGATTGGATTCATCATCAAACTCCTACCACACAGCAGTAAAGGTTACGAATTACGATTGTGTTAAGTTAAGTGACTCACTCGACACAACTACAGTTTGTAACTTCTTGTACTAGGCTGTCCCCGCCAACATTATGTTTTATTTGACTTTAGCAGTTGCAAATGCAATATTGTTTGTTTGGCAGTCTTCTTCTGTACTGTATTTGACTTTGTTCTACTACTCCTCCCACAGTCGCTTTCAGGCAAGTGACTGTCTCTTTTTATTTTTTTAGCAAATGCTGCTGGCAGTGTCTACTCTACTACTACCACCACAACCATGGCATCTTCTCCATTCTCTTGGGAAACCATGCAGCCATCGCTGTGCCGAACGTAATCATCATCAATCACAGGTAAGATAAGTTTGGTGGGAGGTATAATGGACTAGGAGGAGAGACTGACAGTACTAGTAGGACAAATCACTCAGTGAGGGGTACCGCATCTATCTGTTTGTGTTACATCATCGGCAGATTATTTAAATCAAACACTGGCTGCGGCCCTGCAGCAGCAATGAAAGAAACCATGTGACGTTAATTTGTAAAACAGTAACCCCCACAAAACATTAACATTGTATGTTGAAGTATAAATATAATTTATTACCCTAACAAAAATAAACTATCCCACACCTGACCCACCCCTCTCCCTAACCCCAACCAATGTCCAAAACGAAAAAAAGTCCAAAGAATGTCCAAAGTCCAAACCCCAACGCCCAATTCCCACCCACCAACAAAACGAATAAAAAGGGGCAATGCAACAGGGTCCTATTATATTCGGCGGGCTTTAAGGTGTTTGTCCACCAGAATTTTAACCCGCTCCTCGAGTTGCTCCTCTAGCCGTGCCACCCGGAGGAGAATCTTGCGTCGAAATGCCCTGCAATGGCATCCAGGGTGGGGGACAGCAGTGCTGGTTGCAATCGATTTGCGGCGGGCGGCTGCCAGACTGCGGCGCCGTACCACTGGAGGTCTGGCCTGGCTGGGGCCCGGGGCATCGGACGAGGCTGCTGCTGCTGCCGCCTCCTCCTCCTCCGCCTGAGCCACCAGCCGCCGGTACTCGGCACAGATGGCCTCCAGTTTCCGGTGCCGGGCCCTGGCTGCCAACTCCTTCCGGGATGGTTTGCCTTGGGAAGGAGTACTATCTATATCAAGAAAGAAGAATATTGTTGTAACCAGTACTCTTAGCAAAACAGTAACACAAAATTAATTCAACACATAATGGCACAGTAGCACTAGCAAGAAGCACAGTACATAACATTTCTGGTATAATAATCTATCTATCCTCCCACTTCCTCGGCCTGTAACATTTGTGGGAGTTTCAGGCATTATACTAGCACTATGGACTCCAGTACACCAGTCTTCTTCTTATCTCTACTAGTTTAGCGAAATGACATAACCTGGTTGTAGCCGGCATGCCAGCTCGGTCATCTATGCTTGCACCCAAGACAAACATACGAGTCATCATGACGCAGACTCACGTTAGTTTGATTTACTACTGTATGCAGGTGGGGAAGCTCGTATTTATTTTTCTATTACGGGTGGCACTGGCAATACTCTCTCTGTTACATGAAGCAGGGCAATTGGTCAATTTCACTTTAACAGTGCCCTGGCTACTACAAAAAGGCAGATTATATATCTGATCCAATGATCATTGCTTTTATGGGACGACGACATAAGGTCAGTAGCGGTCGGTGGTGGGACTCGGGGAGTGCTGCTGGGCGGTGACGTAGGGAGGGGCAGGGTGGGGGGTAGTAAACTATGGATTACGGCCAATTACAGGTAAGTAAACATATAAAGAAATAAAAGTAATTTTGTTGCGCCCACTGCATCGCTTTTGGCGGTGCAGTGCGCACAATGAAATTCGCTTTATTTATTTTTATGTTTACAGTAAACTTACCTGTATTTGGCCGCGTAATACATTGTTTACTGCTACCCCCACCCTGCCCCTACCCACATCGGCTTTGATACTGTGGCGCGGTTTCTTTTACATTCCCTTAAAACTAAAACTGTGCATCCCGTGACAGTCTCCACCTATGCTGTCTATGATGAATACATACAGGCATCCATCCATTCTAAGTAAATGTCAATCATTCTTCTTAATCTCTCCACAAACCTTACTTTGTTTCGCCAACAACAACCCATGCGTCCACTCACTCCATTGCTTGCCTTGGCTTAGAGTTTCACCCAAACACCGCTGATGATTCTTGCTATCCACAGTATCCACCCATACTGTGTCGCCCACCCAGGCAGGCATCCATTCTTCTTTCACCTTCCACCCATCCTTCAACAACACATGCATCTGATTCCTATCAGCCACCTATATCCATGCTTCCAACGTATCCTTCTCTGCCAGTCATCAATCATATTAAATCTCGCCCGTCCTTCCTCCTTCCACCCTTCTTTCCCTTTTTATTCAACACATCCATCAAGGTCATCTGATCTGACTTTTAGTCTCCTCCATAAAACTTTCACAGCTGAGTTGGAGTCAGATAGAAGAGGCCATTGGTTAATCAAGTCACGCTGGTAATGCTATTGCTACTGCATTGCTAATGCTAAGTAAAGGGTGTCTTCTCTTCTTCAACCGTTGTATAATGTTCACTACAACTTCATACCTAATAAGTCTCAACAACAGTACAGTGAGTGAAGTCACTCAACACCCTTCCAGCTAGTGCAATGTCAATACGTAATGAATATAACTTACCATCGCCCGCCACTGCTGCTGGCTCACCCCTGTAGCTCCTGCAGGTGCCGCATCTCCTTCCCCCTCCGGAATGGCCGAATCGCCGCTGGCCCCGCCGGCACTGGTGGTCGCTACTACGCCTAGATAAAAACATGACACATTTTTATATGCCTGTGTACACCTCCCCTATTTATATTTCTTCTTTTTCACTAGCAAGATTGAAAAAAAAGTTAATACATACATATTATTATACATCACATTCAGTAGTCCAAATCGGGTACTAGAGTCAGTAGACACTAGTAGTGTTATGGTCCCTAGGGTCATTATTTATTATACTATACTCTACGCTTTGCAAAGTTAGCCTGAGCCATGCAACCATTTTTCGCTTCATGTCTTTTGCGCATGTTACCTCGCAGCTTGTTGTGCAGTAACAGTAAGACGCCTTTTAGCCCACATGAGCACATACAGCTACTGTCTGAGCGTTGCGTACAAGAGGTCGAAAAACAAGCCACTTTGTTATGGAGTTCGGTTAGTCCGTATTGCTTAGCCATAAGTAACATGTTACACTTTTTTGGCAGGACTGACAAATGCTTGCATTATACTATCTAACGCGCATCATTTTTCTTAGGCAGAAGATTTCCTTCTACGAACCAGAGATTTGCAGAGCTTATGAATGATGCATGTAACCAGTAATTCTACGTTCTACGGTGAGGAGTCTCACAGAATTCTCACAGATCTTTTGTCTTCTAAGTTCTATCATCAATCATCAATGCACTTGTTGTAACAATGTTTATTGTTTTAATCTTATGCATTTAGCTGTTGGAGCTGGCTGGAGTACACTGAATTTTATAGAACAACATACAGAGCTTGTTAGTTGAAAATAAACCTTTTAAACTTAAACATAGACTCTGTGTTATTTGGTGTGGTGGTGGTGGACTTACACAAGTAAGTGAGCGAAAGGGTGTTATATTATGTTCTGGGTTGTGTATTCTCATTGGGTATATTCGGGTGGGGGTTCGGGAACCTAATGAGAGTGAGACACTACACTATAGCTAGTCGTTCAGGGGATTGTGGGTTCACTTCTGACTGAGGTGTGAGGAACGTCCAAGTTCCAAACTCCCATCACCAACATCCTATTTCCTTGTGCATAGTTCTGCATGGGGCTGTACAGAATCCACACATCAGTAGTAGTATGTACTATATCCTATCAAAAATAGTCAAATATCTGGTTGGGCATTTTGTTTGTGGTAATTGTCAAAGCCTCAAGATTAAGAAGCCTAGAAGAGGACAACCGAAAGGACTGGACTCAGCTATTGGTAAATCGGAGTTTTATTCAAAACCGTACAATAAAGAGTGGCAATGCAAACTGGGCAAGCTTAGCGACAGACTAATAATAGTAGTAGTACAGACATTCATAGCAGAGGCAGTTAGAACTTAGAGGCAGGGATAACCAGAATTTAGAAACAGATAGTCAAGATCAAAGAATCTTTTGTAAAAAATAGAATTAGGGAGTGGAACCATAATTAATAGTTCTGGAAAAATAAGGTGCAGTAAAAGTTAGGGCAATATAAATGTTAATATTAACCACTGGAGGACTTACTGGGACCAGCAGCAGGGCCCTCGGTAGAGGAGCGGTCCTCTGGTGGTTGTCCCGCCGACTCGGACCCCGTCTTCTTGCCCCTGGGTGCTGCAGATCAGTGATCATGTAAGATATAATAAAGAAAGACACAAACATTAATGATTGCTGTGAAACAAATAAATTATCTAAAAAAACGCTCAAAACGTTTTAGGAACCAAAAATTGCAATAAAATTGACCTATCTAATCCAATCGACTACTGGCTTGCTGGATTCACGGTAACGGACAGTCTACTTATTTGGGAACACTAATTCAGTGTTTCATTCGGATTGATTCAAATAAAATCCAGAACACTAACTAAGCCTAAGTACCACCTGACCTAGCCCACCTATTCCAGGCGGGCCAATTGTTCATTAAGTCTGCCTTTCCATTTTTTATTGCCCTCATAAATGCATATATTCGAAGGAGGACACATGCATAAATTGGTGCATAATGCATACACCAAATTGTTGGTTGGTTAAGTCTGATGTTCTGCAGCTGACTGACACTGCTAAGCTTACCACTCACTAAACAAACTACAAAAGGTTCTACTAGTAAGGACTGGGGTAAGCAGCACTCAGTGACAGAGGATGCGTCACGCAGACCGCTCAAAAATTATCAACTAATAACTAAACCTACTAACAAACTATCAATCCATCCACCACTATTTGACAGGAGGACAAAGGAAGGACTAGAGTCTCTCTAGAAATAGCATTACCTAACTGAAGTTCTCTAAAGTAAACTCTTACATAATAATAAGGACAAGCGAGCGCAAAGTTGCAAACAAGTAAGAGTAGTGCCCAGCACCTGTGTCCTACAATCACAGAAGATTTTGAAACATAATTTACCTGCAATGTAAGCAGCAGTATTCTTGTTATTTGTAAAAAATGTATACACAAATCACAATACTTATACTACTATACATATTAGCTACTCACCAAGCCCCACGACCTCGACACCTAGCAGGTCCAACAGGTCCTGCTCCCGGTCGAGGATGTCTGACCACCGGTGGGCCAGCTGATTATGGGTGCGCCGGACCCCTGAGCAGCGAAACACTGCCCGGCGCACCTTCGCCCACCGGCGGTGACGCTCCTAGGTCGGGTACCCGGAGCCTGGACTGCCGCCTGCTGCCAAGGTCAAGGGGAGGTGGCGCTGAAGAAAAAAAACAAGGGCGGCCACCTCCGCCTCAGTAAAAAGCTGGCGGGCTTGCACCCCTGCAGGGCGCAGTCTGCCGCAAGGCAGGCGGCGGCTCTTGGGCGCACGCGCCTTGCCCTTCGAGCCGTCACTGCTGCCCTTCGCCATGGTTCTGGGGTGGGACTGGGAGGAGGCGGAAAAGAAAAGTTAGAAGGGAAAAATAAAGTTAGGGGAAGAAGTAGGAGCTTAAAGAAGAAAGTTATATAAAACAGTCGAAAAGTAAAAAAACACAGTTAAAAGTAGAAAAAAATGCAAAATATAGACTTAGGCAGAGAGAGAGATAGATAAGAAATAAAGAAAAATTGAAAAACAGTGTAAAAAACTAAGGATTGCAAAGATTGAGGGAGGATAGAAAAGCAGGCCCAGAACCATAGCATAGAGTGAAAAACAAGATGGCCGCGCCCATCGCGACCGCGTGGGTAAGTTCGCGCGATATTTCTCCCCGAGCACGCAAAAAGCGTCGCGAACACGTACGACGCGTTCCCGAACTTGAAATGCGCATCGCGAGCACGCTATACGCGACCCGGAACAGGAAATAAGGCATCGCGAACGGGCGGGACAAGTGAAAAACAAGATGGCCGCGCCCATAGGCGACCGCATGGGTAAGTTCGCGCCCCGAGCATGCAAACAGCGTCCCGAACACGCACAACGCTTTCCCGAGGAAGAAAACGCATCGCGAACGGGCGCGACAAGCAGCTACGCACGCTCGCGAAGCTATGCGTAGCTCGCGTAGCGCTCCGACGTCTTCGCGTAGCTTCGCGTAGCGCGACTACGCGAACTACGCCCAGGGATACTATCTACACAATGGATGGTTGTCTGGTTAGTGACCTGGATGAACCACACTTAAAACCTACAGTGAGGTACCTGATGGTGGTGGACCGACCTATAGGAATATAATGAAGTACATTAGACTGAAAATCTTTGACATAGTTAGAATTAACCCGTTAAAATCATGGGCTGTCCCCTGAAGAAGCGGCATGCAGTGATCGTTTCTTATTCTCAAGTTAGTGAAAAGTGCAAGGCGCATTGATTAAAAAGAAAGCTGCAGTGGGTGGTTAGTACATCTAAAAATGATGAAAGTGGGGTGACACAACAACCACCATGGTCGCAGAAACATTTTTCACTCACCCCATTCGGGTTGGTTGCCATCAAAATCGATTCTCGGCAAAGAGGACACTAAGAAGTACCTTGTGTCCTGAGTCAAGGTGAGAGAGAGAGAGAGAGGCATTAAGAAGCGGTTTAGTGTAGCATTAGGAATACAAGTAAAAAATGGAGTAGTTAAGGGAGCTCCCGTTCTGCAGGGAGCATAACCAAGATACTCACGCTTGTGGTGCGGCAAGTGCACCATACGACCTACCCACTCTGCCGGAATCACACCAATTGCAACACCAGCAATTGCATCTATACCATCACATGCCTATGTAACTTACGCTACATCGGGATGACCACCAGAATTGTTAAATCCTGCATCATGGAACATCGCATGGTCAGAATGTCTCCACCACCACGCTGGTTCTTTTCATATATATCCAATGGCAGAGACCGCAGTGGTTGACATATACTGGGCGGGTGACACCATCTTATGTTTGCACTTTTTGATACATGTTTCACTGCATTGTGCTCCACACAAGATCCGACATCTAGGGCACCTTTCAAAGGGACTTAAGAGTGTGACAATGTTGTTTTTCCATCCAACACATGAACTAGCTATACACAGATGGTTAACAACATTGATTTTGTCTTCCTCAGAAGTCACTATCATCCATGTGTACATGGACACACATTACCAGTGCGATTGTGTTCCCTGTGTGTGTGGCAAGGTGTGTGATGCACACTCATCACACAGACATGTACTTAACACGATATGTGCAGCTATGTGGAAAACAGGGCGCCAATAAAAGGATGTCTTGTCCTGTTTATAGTTAATGTTGGAATATAGTGCTGATGTTGCTCATCATCTACATCAAGGTGTGTTCTGTTAAGGGACCCTATGACAATTTACAGATTAATTGGTCAGTATGTACATCTTAGCACCCTAATTAATTTAATGATTGCAGAGTATGCATACAGGTCACACGTGCATGACAATGATTCAACATTACTGTTACTTCAGTGCTGGTATGAATCATCGTACACGCTGTACCAACATCTCATATTTTCCTTTTTCCACATATGTGTACACTGCCAGAAGGAGAAGGAGACAAGCGCATGTCTATCAGCCTTTTCCAGACTTGTTGACCATGGAGGAGCGAGACGTTATCCAGAAGTTCAGACTCAATCGCCTGACCATTCAAGAGCTATAGCAGCAGTTGGCGCCTCAGTTAAGGGCTCAGAGAAACTGTTCCACAGCTCTGAGCCCAACAGTGAAGGTGCTGGCTACCCTGCATTTTTTTGCAACTGAGTCATTTCAGTACACTGTGGCTACATCAGGTTGGATGTCATAACCTATGTTTAGTATTGTGTTGCATGATGTCCTGTCAGCATTGTTGATACACATGGACAGTTAAATACAATTCCCAAATATAGGAGATTTGACAAATGTGAAGGATGATTTTCATGTCCTAGGCTGCATCCCACATGTTGTTGGAGCCATCGATGGCACACACATTGGCCTTGTTCCCCCTCAGGCATGTGAGCAGATGTACAGGAACCGTAAACATAAACATTCCATCAATGTGCAAGTGACATGCCTAGCAGATATGACCATTTCACATGTATGTGCTAAATTTCCAGGCTCTGCACATGACTCCTATATCATGCGGAACAGCAACATACTCCAGTTGATGTCACATCTACAACCAGAGAGGGCGTGGCTTGTTGGTAAGTAAGATGTGTCAATATTTTGATTGAGTGTGTGACATGCAAAACTCATCATCAGTGAGGTACAATCTGATTGTGCATCTGTGTGTCTCACAACTAGGTGACTCAGCGTATCCAACCGCCTTGGTTGTTGACCCCATTGAGAAATCCAAGGACACCTGGGCAAGTTTGCTTCAATGATGCCCATGGGAGGACACGTCGGGTAGTGTAGCATGCCTTTGGGCTCCTAAAGGCCAGATTCTGTTGTTTGGACAAGACCGGTGAAGCCCTTCTCTACTCACAGTTGCATGCTCCACAACCTTGCACTGCACAAGGAGATCCCTCTGATTCTGGAAGATGGTGACCTGTAGGAGCCCTGTGAATCCTGACATGGGCAGTGCAGATGATAGTGGGGAAGAGGAAGGTGTGGACTAGTGTCAACAGCTCATCAACAACTACCTCCCTTGACTGTAAGTATGCATTGAGATGGCATGATTTTTATGGTTGCATTTGATGTCTACTGAAGCAATGAGGAATTTGTGTGATGATGACTGTTTGTTGTGCACAACTGTGGCCTACTTTGTGCATAACTGTCTTTGGGCAAACTCCTAGATGATCTATACATTAACGGGGACAGCATGCATTGCAACACAGGCATTGCAATGCAATCCCTTCATTATAAGACATGCCATTACAATGCAGGTCACTCACTGACAAGCACATTCCCTGATGTACTCTCCCGGTGGGGTTAGATTACTTATT
The DNA here is from genome assembly GCA_963921515.1 of Calotriton arnoldi. Taxonomy (NCBI): domain Eukaryota; kingdom Metazoa; phylum Chordata; class Amphibia; order Caudata; family Salamandridae; genus Calotriton; species Calotriton arnoldi. Next base: position 648,525 of record CAWUFW010007043.1, on the reverse strand, counting down.
TTTGGGATGTATGAACATGGGTTGTAATGGCTCACCTTGTATTAGCATGCATTGTACTGGAAGATGCCTTATATTGACCTCATTGTACAGGAATGCGTTGTATGTGTTTGTTCTGTAATGTCATATATCCCATCATTGGTGTCAGTAGGTGTTATGTGATCTGATCCTTGTACTGTGTACTGCAGTAGTGTGGTGTAGTGGATGGGACATGATGAAACTCATCAATTACATCTCCTTGTTGTGTTGTTGGAGGTTCCTTCACCCTGTAATTACCATAACTGGCAAATCAGTGTATTGACATCATCTGCTATCAAACTACTATCTACTCTAGAACACAGGATGGGCTTATCAGGGTCGGTATTCAATTGGTTCACTTCCTTCCTTCAAAACAGATCCCAAAGAATCAAGATGAATCAATCTCTTTCTCAGCCCCGTTCAGTAACTATGGGGGTTTCACAGGGGTCTGCCCTGTCACCCATACTCTTCAATTTACTCTTGGAACCGTTAGCAAATGCCTTGAACTCCGTGAACATTCTTTTTCCTATGTTTGCAGATGACACTCAACTTTATCTGAAACTCACCTTCCCAGAAGACATCATCTCACTCAACTCAATCCTGATAAACACTCAATACTGGCTCACTGACAGCTACCTCATGCTCAACACATCCAAAACTGAATTCCTTCTCATTGCTCCCCCAATCACATTCCCAAGATTGACCTTTGGATGAAACACCTCACAGCCTTCAACTGCTCCCCCTCATTATTGATTCAGATAAATCCCTCGGAATCACGCTAGACATGCACTTGAATATGAAGAACCATATCAGCAATGCAATCAAGGGAGCTAAACATCAGTTGAGTATACTAAGGAATCTCAAACCATTCCTTCCACAGAAAGACTTGGCGGTACAAGGTCTAGCTTTGCCAAGACTAGACTACGGTAGTTCCACGCTATGTGGTCTCCCCAAACAGAGCCTGGCCTCACTAAGGGCTTCCCTTAATGCCGCTGCTAGATTGATTACTGGGACAAAAAGAAAAGAACACAAATCCCCAGGCCTAAAATCCCTAAACTGGTTACCATACAAGGCAAGAATACAGTTAAAAATTGCCTCCATGACACACAAAGCTATTCATTTCAATTCCCCCATCTATCTGGCTCAAAAACTAGAACTATCAGGAAGCTGCAGAGTGTCACGAAGTGCAAGTACAATGCTCCTGAAATCACAGATTTTCCACAAAAAGAGATCGAGTAATAGAGCATTCTCTGGCATTGCCCCAAAGATTTGGAACTCTCTTCCTCTGGAAATCCGTACTATCTCCTCCACCGCTTCCTTCAAAAAGGAAGTGAAAAAATCCTAATGCTCAAGTTCCTGCCCTAATTGGCCTTGGCTCCTAGACTCCATTACTGCCCTCTATTTGGTTGTCTTGATTGACTTTTGACATGGTTATATACCTGGGAATAACATTGTTAGCATGTGTTGTGCATACATATGTTCGAATGTTCCCCACCCATTACTGTATCCTCCCTACCCTTATGTGAAGAGTTCCGAAACCTATAGAAGTCTTGCACGCGCCTTGCATAATTATGTAACAAATGTTTTGCTTCCCAATACTGTATCCCTCTTAACCAAAATTGTGAAGCGGTCTGATACCCGTAAGTGTCACGTTTGCGCTCTGCAAAACTTTATAAATAAATCTGTAGAATGTTGCTGTTCTGCCATACAAATTGGACGTGATGTGTCCATGGGAATGTCTGACACTGTGAGTACAACTCTATTTTGCAGGCAACTTGCACTGCAATGGGATGGCTGTTTGAAGTACAACTTGCTATTAATGATGTGTTGTGTGTTGGTGCATATCCTATGTCTTCCCTCGTGTTCATCACCGCATTGTGTCTGCAAACCAATTCAGGGTTTTCTACTTTTACCTAGGCGGATAACTCTCTATGTGCAAACTGAATGTAGGTGTCCAATGGTGCCACTATTGTATGTGACAGACATCATGTTGCAACACATATTCATGGCCCAATGACATCCATGGAGATGCAGCCACAACTGTTTGGAGTGTACCAGTGCAGACTTGCTGTTTAGATCCACTGATGCTGTGACTGTTTGGCTGTGTAAAGTCTCTTGTCGCATACTTGACATGTCTGTGGCCTCACTGATGACACAACGGTGTGATTACTCTGGCATTGGACAGTGCATTGTGTTTCAAAAACATACTTGTACTTGAGATGTTGGTTTATGTGAACGGTGGTACAGCATCCTACACTGGTGACACGTGTGTTGTCACTCTGTGGATGTGCTTCTCCTCACAAGTACCTATGTTTGCAACTCTGTAATAAAGATGTGTTTGTTTTGGACTTCAAGGTCTGTAAATGTTGTCATGTTTGGTGTACTCATCTGCTATGTTGACTAGAGCTGCACCTTGTGACTGGCTAAATTGCTTTGCACATAATGACATTTTTTGGTAAAGTTACAGTCAAGTTGACATTAAACTGATTCTGAAAAACATGCAACTCTGACAAATGGATGTGTGATATATGATTGTTTATTTAGGTGCGTAACAATGATTTAACAAAAAAATAAGTTGAAACAGTGGGAAGGGGAACACAGAGGGGTTGAGTTGTCCGTGATGGTAGATGTACACATAGGAGTTGAAACCACATTGGTAATGTCCACAGTCCAACATAGTCCTGCCATCAGAAGGAAAATGTGGGACAGGATAGTACACAAAGTAAATGACCTGCACACAACTGGTGACATAATTTGCGGCTCGGCTTACTGGCTTGGGGCGGTGCATTGCCACTAGAATCTCCTGTGGTGATTCTTGGACGTCCCTGCTTATGTTTGGGGGGGATCCACTGCTGCAGGCTCTGTGGAATCTGAGGACAAGGCATGTGCCTGCTCCTCCCTCCCTGTGGCAGCCACAGAGGTAGATGGAGTATCTGTAGACTGGCCACTATATGATGATGGGGGAGGGGCGTATCTTGACCTGCTCTGATGTCCCTCAGAACCCCAAATGAGCTGGCCCATGACATCGATGAGTTGACCAAATCTTGTGTCCATGGACTGCTGCAGCAGTCTGATCCCGTGAGTTCTACCATGACCTTGCCCATCTATCCCTGGTTGCCTTCATAGGCCCAAAGGACTCTGGCAATGCTGGCTAGGGCTTCAGTCTCGACATTGGGCTCCTGTGTATGGCCCCCAGTGCCCTCCCACCAGCCCTGCCCCCCGGACCAGTGCCCTTGGCTGGGCCTGCACCCGCACACTGTGCCCTGGATCCTCGCTGAGCGTGGTGTTGTTGGTTTCCTCGGGGACAGGTACTGTGGTGCAGGCAGCAGTGATGGTGCTGGTGGTGGTGGTTGGTACACAGGTACTTGGGGCAGTAGTCTGCATTGTTCTGGCTGCTGTGGTAGGAGTGGTGTTGAGGCCAGTGAGAGCCACGGATCGTTGTTGCCCTGGCAGGCCAGAAGGGCCAGGTTGGTCCTCAACGTCTGAGTTTCGGGAGATTCGGCATCCGAGAGTTCTTGATCCAGGGGTGTGGACTTTCTTTGCTCAGTGTTCTGAGTCTCAACTGATGGTGATTGAGATCCACCTGTTGGAAAAAGGTTACATTGTCAGGATGTTGAGTTCCGTCCAAAAAATTAGTGACCCATTAAGTAATGTTTAGAAGGCAACAGAAAGCTTGTATTTGTACATACCAGACATTATCCATGTGCTTTACCAGCATGAGATAAAATGGTGGTACAACCTCCACTCTATCGTTCAAAAAAGAAGTGAAAGCTATTCTCCTGTCCAAGTTCACATGAACTATGTTTACATGCTGTCATTCTTTGTATGATGTGTCTGTATCATAACTATTTTTCGTTTGTGTCTATAATTTTATTTGCTATATCTGCTTGTAAAGTGCTCTGATACCCGCAAGGGTCTTGTCCGCGCTATATAAAACCTTCAAAACAACCATTATTTTCTTGGGAACTTTAATTGACTTGAGGATTATTATACATGTTAACATTTGCTGTTTCAGTAGACATTTCATCACCTGACAACTTGATGATCAACCAGTGTATTTTGGGCATGTGTATTAGTCATTTAGTAATTGCATGTTTACAAACTGTGGACATATTCAAAATTATTTTTGGACATTTTGCATTCACCATCATATGCACTTTGTACTTTGAATGTGTGTCCATGCCTGTATTGTTGCTGGGGCACCTTCACGATTGCCATCCAATGTATGTACACATATCATTGGGCACAAGATATGATATGTCAATGTTATGCTGTTCAGGGGTGAAGCAAGAGAGCTTAAGATGGCTACCTACCTATAAGGTTAATCAGAGGAGTGAGATGGTTGCCACATGGCTCTGGGGTCGGGGGAGTGTTCCATGCTATTTGAGAGTGAGGCAAGATGGCCTGGTGGGAGTTGTAGTGGTGTTCTCCTGTGCCCACACTCCCCTCCCTCGTAAGATGTCTACCTTCATGTAAGGTGAATCGGAGGAGTGAGATGGCTGCCACATGGCTCTGGGGTGGGGGAGTGTTCCATGCGGTTTGAGAGTGAGTCAAGAGAGCTTAAGATGGCTACCTACCTGTAAGGTGAATCAGAGGAGTGAGATGGCTGCCACATGGCTCTGGGTGGGGGGAATGTTCCATGCTGTTTGAAAGTGAGGCAAGATGGCCTGGTGGGAGTTATAGTGGTGTTCTCCTGTCCCCACACCCCCCTTCCTTGTAAGATGGCTACCTACCTGTAAGGTGAATCAGAGGAGTGAGATGGCAGCCACATGGCTCTGGGGTGGGGGAGTATTCCATGCTGTTTAAGAGTGAGGCAAGGGAGCTTAAGATGGCTTCCTACCTGTAGGGTGAATCAGAGGCGTGAGATGGCTGCCACAAGGCTCTGGGGTGGGGGGAGTGTTCCATGCTGTTTGAGAGTAAGGCAAGATGGCCTGGTGGGAGCTGTAGTGATGTTCTCCTGTCCCCACACCCCCCTCCACCGTAAGATGGCTACCTACCTGTAAGGTGAATCAGAGGAGTGAGATGGCTGCCACATTGCCCCTGGGTGGGGGAGTGATCCATGCTGTTTGAGAATGAGGCAAGAGAGCTTAAGATGGCTACCTACCTGTAAGGTGATTCAGAGAAGTGAGATGGCTCCCAAAGGCTCTGGGGTGGGGGGAGTGTTCCATGCTGTTGGAGAGTGAGGCAAGATGGCCTGATGGAGGGTTGTAGTGGTGTTCTCCTGTCCCCACACCCCCCTCCCTTGTAAGATGGCTACCTACCTGTAGGCTCAAGATCTGAGGAGTAAAATGGCTGTCCATTGGTTGATGGGGTGGGAGCAGTGGGAACAGCATATGTAATAATTAAATGTGACAGGCTTTCTCAATTGGTATTTAAAAAATAACATGACAATGTGGTGATTTTTTGGTATTTACTTACCAGTCTGCACTCCCCCGGGTATTCCTGTTGAACTCTCTGGATGCAGGATGGCAAGCACCTTGTCCTCCCATCCAGTGAATTGTAGTGGTGGAATGGGAGGTCCCCCGCCATTCCTCTGAACCGCAAGGTTGTTCCTGATGGCTCGTTCTTTGACACGGGTCTTGAGATCATGCCACCTCTTTCTGATGTCACGTGTTGTGCGCAGGGTGGTACCTACTGCATTTACTTTGCTTTCTATCCTCTCCCGCATTTGATTCTTCCTGGCAACTGGGGTCTGTTGGACTAGGTTACCAAACAAATGTGGCTCATCTCTTATGATCTAATCTACCATCACTGACAACTCCTTCTCAGAAAATGTTGGCATTTTATTCTGAGACATGGTGAAGGGTGTTAATAATAGGAATACTATAGAAAATGTGGATGTGGTGGTGAAGGTGTAGGAGGTGTGTGAGGTGTGTGTTTAATGAGGGCTGGTGTGTGGAGATAGGTGGGTGTGATGATGTGCAGTGTGTAAAATGTGCCTCTCCTAGCAGTTGTGTTAGCCTAGAATGCTGGGTTTTGGCAAAGGATGCTGGTCAGGGAAGGGGTGTGTTTTGTACTCAGCAATGTGGGAATGACCAACAGCTGTGTTTTTAATTGCTGAGTTTGCTTTGTGCTTATTTTTTATATTATACTAGCCTGACTGCGGCAGTCAGAACGCAGAGTTCGTTGCGACGGGACCACGGTCTCAACATAATTTGCTCAGCAGTCATACCGCTGAAGGATCGGCATTTGGTTCTCGGGGAAATGCTTTTCCCTCCGCATCGGTCAGAGTTTCGGGTATTTTTGCCGTTGCGGACTGATTATTTGTGGTTTCCGACCGCTGCAGAAGGATTCTGTAGTACATGTATAGTAATTTGACTGTCGGATATTTCCAGGTCATGGCGGGCGGTTTTTCGCTGACACCACAGCGGTCTGAGGGCTTTTCCGTCCGCCATCGTAATGGGGGCCTAAGTTATTGTCATTTTATGTTTCTCACTGCTTAAAAGTGTTATGTTTCATTTAGAGGCTCTAATATAGACACGTTCATATATGCCGTATATGGTCATATTCGCATATGCCCTATTATGGTCATAATCGTATATGCCCTATTTTGGTCATAATCGTCTATGCCCTAATATAGTCATGATCCCCTATGCCCTAATATAGGCATGATCTTTCACCTACATTAGTTCCCTACAGTACACAACGAGCTCTGAGGGTTGAACGTTATCTAGTCTGTGGTTAGAACACTGCAGGGTTTTTCCCGAACACAGGCCTACAATGTACTCATAAATTATACATGAGCATTCACCAGCTACATCTCCCCCATAATATGTATGTACAAAGTTCACCCCTGACGTCTTCCTCATGTCTAACAAAGACCAATACAAACCATACTGAGGGACGAGATACTTTAGGGTATAAATACACCACATCTTGCCATGGTAAGGTAGAGGGAACCGAGACTTCCATGCTGACACATTGACCAGAGACGCTGAGGCTCCTGCATGCAGTCGCTCCAGCTGACAGCGGTCTAACACAGCCCTTGCGGGGTGTCCAACTCGAGAACAGGACGGGGTCCCACACTCTCTCTATTCAGGTAATGGGGTTTGACTAAATCCTAGAAGGATTCTTGGCTCTTAGGCTTTTAGACCTACACATATGCTAGGTACACTCAGGTACATCTAGTTAGGCATCGTAGGAGTACGCGCACTTTTCATAATGCTTTTATATTCATGTATGTATTCATGATTATTGCAATATGGTAGAACTGTTCTATCCCTTCACTTTTATCGTACTGCTGATAGTATATCTCTGCTATAGTCTGCTGATTGCTGCAGCACATATATTTTACACTAGAATAACAACTGTTCAATAAATACTTATTGAAACACCCAGACTGTTTATTCTGTGCAACTCTCTGAGACAAAACCGGATAAGTAAGCACGAGTGACTGAGAGAAAAGTAGTACATTGTTTCCACGATTCTGAGGGATGAGGGTTGTCATGATCTAAGGTTGCCAGGAACTAATCTCTCCCCGATAAGAGGAGATTCTATTGGCACTGTGAGCTAGCTAATGCAAATCTGGCTAACATACTCGGTGGGGGTGCACAGAATCAGTCTAACACCAAGCCCACAGTTTATGTTATCCAAACGCGCAGGTCCTGCAGGGGTACTATAGGAACTACACAACATGGCGCCGCCAACGTTGGTTGGGTACTTATTTAACAGTAGAATCTGAGTAGTTCAGTCATGCTATTCTCATAGAACCTACTCATAAAACCCCAGAGACGTCTGGAGTGGGTGGGCACAAACTCCGCCACAGCTGAGTAGGCTAGATATCCTATTTATCGGCTGTTGGTTAATCAGGCTTGAAGGACATTTAGTTCCTAAATTGTGCATAAAACCTTTAACTAAGTTCTCTTGGAAGAGCTTTTCTTTTCAAAATGACTGAGAGCGATGAAGAAAGAGTAAATCTGCAGGTCTCAGCCGGAGAACAACCCGAAAATGCAATTGAAATTGCACATAAATTCAGACATACGCTTACCATGAAACTATTAAAAAATGGTTTACCACCAAAGGGTGGGGTAGTAGCTCTCGTGATTGAGGCACATGAATCAAATAAAACAGAGGTATTCTATTCATGGGTTACATTCCCAGCAGCAGATGCCGTAACAAAGACATTTCACTACTACAGAGAAGGAGATGCACCAGAGAAATACTGTCCATTCGATGACATAGAGATTCCACTCACGTACCAGGAACACTTATACTGGTTTAAAGGTGCCCTACCCCACTTAAGAGCAAGAGTAAGACTAGGCCCGCTCGGAGGAGACGGGGCCTCATGGCCAATACTAGCGGCTTACACACCGCATCCTGACATTGGCACAATGACACAGCCAGAATTACTCATACAACACAGAGATTTAATTAAAAATCTACAGAAACCTGACACAATTCGTCATGAGGACTCTCACAGTTCAACCAACAACAGTTGCAACAAACGGGACCCAATTCCAGGGTACAGCAACTAAAATTACTCCTCAAACATTACACGCGGTAATGGGCAAAATGCCTGCAAAATGTGAACAAATACCATTCTGGATAGCTCAGAAAATAACTCAGCTTGAGGCGGTATTCCCGAATACTACCACCTATGATAAACACAGAATAATAACAATCTGCTTGCCCATGGGGATCACACCACAAGTAGAGGACTGCACCTCTTGGGGTTCAGTCTTTGCTGCCATATATACCAGAACACATGGTATCCCGTCATTAGCAGTAGTACCTGACGTATTGAGACAGATACAAAATGAGTACGGAGCAGAACCTGCCCTAAACTTAGGGATGAAGTTACTAAACAACTTTGATCAAGTATCAGCCATAATACTAGCTAACATTAAGGGGGAAGCAGCTTCAGTGGCGATCCGCCAATGCCTAAGAGAGTTCAGTCCATTAGATCAACAACACAAACTACCCAAAATAATTGAAACTGCATATGCATAACTAGGCAGAGACAGCTTAGGTGGGAAAGCATTAAAACCACAACTGGTGGGCAGTCCTGAAAAGGACACTACAAAGCAGACACCTACTTATTCTAAAAAGAGGAGCGTACAAAGTCCAGAGACACGCAACGCGCTGCGGACTACGCTGCGGACTACGCTGCGGACTACTAGAAAAGAAGATAAACAGAAACAAAAACCTCAGTTCAAAAAGAAGAAGGTAGCAGGTCTCAAGATCAGACATGCCCAGAATTCTGAGGACACAGCTTCTGAACGGGGAATGGGCTCTGACGATGCTAGACAGCGCGGCAGAAGTAACAATAGCTCGCCAGAACCTGAAGGAATTTCTGGTGACAGCAGAGTTGAGTGAGTATATCACGGTGGAAACACCTGATACTCAGGTAAGTGTCCCACATAAGTTACATGAGATAACACTCTGGATGGAGGGGGACAAGCCCAGGAAAGTTAAGGGTCTATTTTTGAAAAATTGGTCATCTGGATATGACATCCTATTAGCAGAGCAAGACTGGCCGCCAGCATTCATCATGAAGTGCCCTAAGGGAGAAAAGGTAATTTTTCCAGCATTTTCGATCTCGTTCCCATACATTTAAAACATGCATATGCGCAGGAGTGGGCGGTTGCCCTAGCTCCAGCATTGTACAAAAATCATGTTGGTTGGGATGAGGATTCAACCCACCACATGATCCCGTTAAAAGTTTCCCCAAATGCCCAAAGGCAATACCCTATAAAGCAGGAAGCTAAAAAACAAGTCAGGGAGATCCTAGATCAACTTGAATACCAGGGGGTGATAGAAAATTGCACTTCACCTATGAACAATCCTTTGTTCCCCGTATCAAAACCTGACAACACATATCGTTTAGTTTTAGATTATAGACATTTAAACACCTGCACAAAGACATTTGCAGTTCAAAATGCACACAGTGCCGCATTAATGAATAACATTATGCGACAAAAATACAAAACAACACTTGATATCTGAAATGGATTTTTCTGCCAAAATATAGCACCTGAAAGCAGGTATCTGACCGCATTCTCAGCGCTAGGGCTCAACGGCAATTTTGTCGACTCCCCCAAGGGTATAAGAATAGCCCGGGGTTGTTTTCAGCAAGGGTAACAGAGTTACTCCAAAATTTGGACGAAGAAGCATTGTCCTATGTAGATGATATTTATCTGATGGACGATGACTTACCGAGGCACTTGACCAGGGTAAGCACCATTATTATGGGATTCGCCTCTGAGGGCTATAAATTTAATTTAAAAAAATCTAAAATTGCCCATCTCAATGTCCTGTTTCTGGGATATGAGCTGTCAAGTGAAGGAAAAAGCCTAGCAGCTAACTTTTTAGAAAAGTGTGCGCTGCTTCAACCTCCAAAATCATTAAAGAATTTACAATCAATTCTGGGATTCCTAAACTTTGGTCGAATATATATTTTGGATTACGCAGAAAGAGTAAAACCTTTCTACGACTTAATAAAACCTGATTTTTCAGTCAGACAATGGACACAGGAACATACAAATATCCTACATTCACTACAGGAAGACATGATAGCTTCAAAACATTTACAGACACGCGTTAACGTACGCAACTTAGTGATCCGAGTAATAGCGGGTCAAAGCGGGTACACTTATTTAACTTTCAATGAAGGCGAAACGGTACCTATCGCATACAAATCACACCTGTACACAAACGCAGAGATGCGTTTCACTTCAACAGAAAAAATCCTGACAGCAGTGCAGACCGCTGCAGCAAGAGAAAGAGCTATGGCTCGGGGAAAGCACATAATAGTCGTGACCCCAGTACCAGCCTTAGACGCTGTTACAAAGGCTAGCATTCCAAATGCGAAAGCCTTACATCCCAGATGGATACAATGGGCTAATTCTCTTACTGCAATGGATGTTGAATACAGATTTGATCCAAGTTTAAAAACACAAGCATTTCTGCAATACGAACAAGAATATCCTCTACCAAAAGAGATTTTGCCTCTAGATCAGTATGAATACATTATTTACACTGACGGATCTGCTCAACCAGCCATAGGGAGTAAGCAAGCTTACAGCGCGGCGTGTGCAGTCGTGAAAGGTCGCATGCGCGATGGAAAGTTCCATCCCAGTAGCACTAAAACGCAATCTCTAGGAGACTGCACGGCTCAGTTGGCAGAATTAAAAGCACTGATACTGGCACTGGTAAATACGGAACACGAATTCCCCACACTAATTGTGTGTGATTCCTTTTACTGTGTACAGTCGTACAATGAATATTTACATCATTGGGAACAAAACGGGTTCAAAGATGCAAAAGGTGGCACGATTGAGCATAAAATGCTATGGGAACAGGTAGTGGAGTTGAGAAACGAACTACCAAGGGATCACGTGATACATACACTGAGTCATCAGCGTGATGGAGTTCACGTTGAAGGGAATTCATTGGCTGATGAAGCCGCAAAGGGGGCTGTACGCACAGCCGCCGTAGCTGCAGTTACTCGTTCAAAAATGAGAATAGACGGCGAGATTTTGGTAGCTGTCAATGCTTCACGCAAAGGCAGCACAGCAGTACCTAAGAAATTTCCACTCAAGTATTCCTACAAGTTAGATGCACAAAACATTCCATATGCTCAGATTCCTGGAGTGGGGGATAGAGTAATACCAAATATGGATCGTAGGCAAGGCTTAATTCTAGAAGCACACAAGGGTTTGGGTTCTGCACATACAGGCGTTACATCGACTATTTCTTTGCTGAAACAGCGCTACTGGTGGCCAGGGTTAACAAAGCAGACCAAAGATTATGTCTTAAAGTGCGACATCTGCCAGCAGATGAGAGGCTCCATCGTAACATGCCCAGCACAGACACCATTACTAAAATCAGACAAACCTACCGCATGTGTGTATTTGGACCACTGCGGACCCCTACAATCAGATGGGGCCAAGAAATATGTCATGGTTGCAGTGGATTCCTGCTCTAAATTCCTATGGGTTTGGCCTCAGCGCTGTGCTGATGCTCGAACTGTTATAAAAGATTTGCGAGTCTTTATCAGCACATACACATTTGGCACGTTACATTCAGACTGTGGCCCGGCGTTTAGCTCCAGGGCTTACAAAGAGGCCATGGAAGGAATGGGCATAGCATTGCGGTACTCCTCTCCATACCATCCTGAGGGAAATTCTGTTGTGGAGAGGAAAAACTGTGACTTAAAGCAATCTTTAACAGCTAGGGAATTAGGCAAAGGCGGTAGACGGGTCAATCACCTTTATGGGGTCCAAAGAGCAATAAACAATCAGCCAAGAAGCTCTCTAGGGGGTGTCACTCCTTACGAGGTCCTATTTGGGACAAGAATGTGGCTACCTGATCTTGATTGTGAAGGCAGAGTGGCGGATGAAAAACCATTTGATATCCATGATTGTTTGGCTGTTTTACAGGATCTAAATGAATCCAGGACACAACAAAGCAACGTCCACTTAAAACAGACCGCCACTGAGGAAGTCAAGGCAGTAACAGCAAGACCTGTCTGGATCCCAAAAGTCGGGGATCTGGTCAGAGAAAAGATTGCAGACAAGAAAGAATTCGGACCATCCTACAGAACAGCTGTACCGGTCCTAGCAATCCAAGGCACAAGAACTGTACTTCTGCCGCCTCTTGCCGGGAAAAGGAGAAAGGATTTGTCTCAATCGACTTAATCAAACACCCCTATGTGGCCGATACTAAACAGTATGCCTCGTGGACTCCACAATAGCAGACACCCTCCTCTCGCTACAATCCAAGAAGTCCAAACAGAAAGACTCATCACGTTTGAAGAGCCACCTGTACGGAATGAAGGACTAAGCAACAATGCTACGGAACTCGTTCCACTTCATCAAGAAGAAAATCAACTTAACAACCAAGTTGCAATCGGACCGACTACAGACGTTTACGTCAACATGCCTCGTCAAGAGCAAAATCCAATTTCAACAAATCCCGATGCAATTCCAACAATTGATCGAACTGCTTCTGGCTATGTCATGAACTTTGATACGTTTTCACTGGATCCAAGTGAGCCGGAAACGGCGCCAGCCAAAAAATCACTCAAACAGAAACTTACTGACTTTTTGAACTTTTTTAGAAAGACTTACCTGGTGTCACCTTGGATAGAACTATGGTATATCACTGGGATTCTATTTTTCTTTTCTGGCTAGGTTTAATTATAACTTTTAGTATGCTTATTAATGGACGATATCTCCAGCAGAGCTCTACAGCCCAAAGAGTCAATTTGATTTTAAAACCACACCAGTCTTCACATCGTGAACCAAGAGACTTGTCTTCAGTGAACATCACAGCAGTTGCTATATCGGACGGTATAGTATGGGACAAGATTGATTTTGATATATTCAGTCCGACTGAACTTTTAAAGCTTAAACATGTATTTAAAATTTCTTTAAGTAATATCATTGCCTCTAGTACATTTTCTGATGATTGGGACACTGAAACTGTGAATAATATGATGTCTGATTTAGAAAAAACTGAAGCATTTCCGAACAATGAAATGTTAGAAGGTACTTCAGACTATGATACATTGTACTGTTACCAACACTATGGTCATCATTTTTTGCACAAATCCATATCACCTAGAAATTTATTTGAATACCACCAGTGGGAACACTGCTGAACTCCTCCAAAAGGTATTTCGCAAACTTTCGCACAGAAATTCACATACTTTTCAGGGTTCAACACATCTGACCCGAAGTCATTTTATTACAAAGTGGCAACAACGTCAGCACAGAAAATTATGTTGACTAACACCAAACAGATTTACTCTGCTTCCTTTATGGCCCAGTTGTCTACACAGGGTTTCGACCTATGGAAGGACACTATAGATTTAAAATCAATCTGGGATTCGAGGGACTGGCAGGTCCAGGGAACAGAAGCGCTTTTTAGAGCATGCCTCATTCCACAGCAGATGATATTCCTAAATGACACTGTGCAACAGACATCCTGTCTTGGATTAGCCAAGAACAAGGAAATGAACTCACCGGGGTTTCCAGCACCATCACAGATGGGTGGGGGGCAGAATTCAACTACACATGGGGTAGGATTAGATGACATTCTCCAGTACATCTGGTCAGATCCCAATTGGACAGAATGGCTCATTTGGCCCATTGACACAAAGACATGTCAACAGAGATTCCTAGGTATAACCGAGGGGTTAGTATCCGTAGGCCAGATACACGCTATGTACAAAGACAACACCCAGGGGTAGTGACATCCTATAGTGTTGGGAAGTTGTGCCTTAATTGGCTAGAGACCTCAACACTCACAGAAGTAAAACATCACTTGACCTTACTCACATCTGATGTAGACCTTAGGGATTTCTTGTCAGGCCCAAGGAAAACACGTCAGAAACGTTTCAAATATACTGGCATTTATGCCTATTATAATGAAAACTGGAAAATATCCCAACAAGAGGCCGCAGAAAGGATACAGGAAATAGACCGTAATAACCTAGAGAAGGCATTAGCTGTAGTGGATAATGGGTTAACAACTTTGACCTCCAGGATTTACTCCTTAGGCAACATTGTGTCTTCGGCAATCGACATATTAGAACAAGATCTGGCCTTGTTACAACACAGGCAATCCCAATTACGTTCTTTTATGATGCTAAGATGGACGCTGCAATATTTGCGTGCAGGCTATGTGCCCTGGCATTTTATAAACACCACGTCTCTGTTTTCAGAATACAAACTAACTGATAAACAGACAAAAATGGCACAAAGGGGAGCCAAATATACAATGCTGCATATTGAGATACTGGAAAGGTTACCATTCACTGTAGCCGAATTACCATCAACTGAATGGCTTATTCATGGCCAAATCACTTTGCCGGTCACTACGTTTCAGTTTCAATATTGCCTTGAGCAAAGGCAGGCAGGCAAATATGAAAAGATGGGTAAGGGTTACATTAAGGAAACTTGGGAGTTACCATATAGATATTGATGTCAGAATGGGGATCGAGAAGTGTATCTGAGTGGTACAAACTGCAAGAACGCTTTAAGCGGTTCTGTCATGTGTCAGGATATTTCTCTGCACGGAGCATGTAGTGCTTCGGTAGCGAATCTATCTTGTCACATGTCAGGGACCCCAGCGGGATGATCACGCCGGTTTTACAGCTGCTCTCGAATGGGAGTTACTTGATGCTAAACGATCAAGGTTGCTGTGGGATGCTTCCGGGTGTCGCCTATCTGGCCACTGTTAACTCCAGGGTTACTTGCTGTATGCAAGTATTGTTTCTGCCACTGAACACAGTCAGGGAGGCGCTGTTATGGCGTTCATTGAATGTTTCCTTTATACAATTTGATACTTTGAGCAGACTGAAAGCCATGCTTTTACAGCAACCCGTGCCCTTAACCTCCGCTCGAGAAACCTTTGAACTTCAAGTTGTAAGGACCTCGACTGAGATACAGGCGCTTATACGTACGAACTGCCCCTTTCATTTCTCAGAAAGGGTGGGTCGTATCTTTAACATGTCTGATACGAGCGGTATTGTACACCTATTTAAGACCATAGGGTCAGGACTATTAAGCACCTTTCAGACAGTCCTCCGAGTAATCCCAAATTTTATACACTCCGTATTGGGAAGCGTGTTTGGAGGTCTCCCGCTTATCCTGTTCCTAATTGCAGGAGTCCTGATTGTAATCTTACTGCTACGCAAAGGACGGCCCAACTTCCGAGGAAATGGCGAACGTACTCATGGAGCGGAAGTACCGTGAACGCATGGTACAGCTTCTGGGTATACCTTGCCTAAGAGAACTGAACGCCTCTTGGTTTCTATCATTTAGACCAGTCTGGGTGGACTGCATCTTACCTGTTCTTCGATGCCTGTTTTGCAGAGAAGAATGCACATTGGATCTCTGTCTAACGTTTCTATCAGATGCGCCTCCGGACATGGATGCTGTGCTGGACCCCCTAAAGGCCCATGCTCTGCATTGTCCCCAGCGTCTTCCAATTCTGATTAATGCATTCCTTGAGAATCCACAGGTGCCGTTTGCTCCTGCTGGGTTAGGTGGTTCCTCCACAGGCACTCAGGTAACAACTGCCGCACAAACTGCCGCAGCACCGACTGTGGGCAGTGCTGAATTCCATCTATATGCGATTGACGTTCTCTGTGAGGCGTTGGATTTGTCGTCTGCAGTAGCTAACACCGGTAATGCTGTATCGCCCAGCCAGGACACTTAGGGGCCGATTCCGATCTCGGCCGGTAGGGCTCCGAATCGGATTCGACTTAACCGGATCCGATTCGGAGCCCTCTTTCCCGACCGATTCGGACGTGCGTCCGGGCGAGCGAGTACGATGCGAGCGCTCTCGAAATCGCCAACCGACTCGTTCGCGGGACCCAACCGCACCGACCGACTCGCACGGACACGACTCGCACCGCGCAATGGAGACGTTCCCCGGCCGGGTAAGTACGATGTGCGCCTCGAGCAGTCCGACCGACTCGCGCAGTCCAGCTCCAAAGAGCAGTCGGAGCCGCACTTTGGGGGTCCGTGTCGGACCCCCATGTACGCGTAGCCGCGTGAGTCGCACACAGGGGGGACCCATGGGTTCCCCCTACCTGTGCTTGTACGGCACGAGTCACTTCGACGCGTACCCGCTGTAGGGGGCGCCCTTGTTCGCCTTGCACCCATTGAGTCAATGGGAGCCCGCGTACGCGTTGTACGACCGGCTCCCATTGACTTCAATGGGAGTCCGACCGAATCGAGTCCGATTGCATGCGAACGCATCATACTCGTTCGGTCGGACTGCTAGGGTCCGATTCGGTCGGAAATCTCTCCGGGTCCGGCTCGGTCGGGGAGATTTCCGGCCTGAATCGGAAACGGCCCCATAATCTTGAATTGGCTCATCGCGTCCTGGGAAAGAATTTGGCTTCTCCACTTCGTTTCATAAATAAACCTCACCACTCCTGGTAACAACTCAGGGCGTGAGGCAACGCTCTATCCGTCGCTACCTCGGACCGTCTTCTGGTTGTTCCGAGCGGTACAACCAGAAGACGGTCTGAGGTAGCGACAGTGGTGAGGAGTCCACCCGTACTCATACGGGTGTCAACAACAATCCTGTAGTTTCTTCAAAAAAGCAGAACACAGGTGATTGTGGATTGTAGCGTTCCCTCTATCCAGTCCTAATTCACTGGTTTTTTACATTTGATTTTCACACCTGTTCTTTTACACTTGATTCTTGCAGTAGTAGTACCATCAAGGTCCTGAGGAAGGCCACGATCTAATAATGATCATCAATGGCTGAAACATGTAGACCCTCTATTCAGACCAGCGCGCTCGCAAATTTGTTTAGACCGCACTTGCACTGTTTTTTAACCTTTGACACCAAGAGATGCTCAATAAAACATTTTTTCTCCTGGTAGCCAATTTTATATCACAATTCACGTTTTTTACACTGCAATATGTACACTTTGCCATGCTAAATTGATCTTAGGAGATCTAGCCCTCTGATTTAAATCAAAACATCCATGAGCTCCTCCCTCACAGTGAAGGAGTTGTAGCTCCTTGGCTGTACTAGGTTTGCAGCCAAGAGGAGATCCCAGATGATGAAGCATGCCACTCCGGTGGGTGATGGGATTCCGTCCTCTTAAATAGGACTTTTTTCCATATTAGATGAGATTATTTGTTGTTTGTACTGAATGTGCTTTAGATTAGACCCGCGGACTTCTGTGTTTTATATGTATTAAAGTGGGGATCTAGTTCGCGCAGGTCTGTAAATTCTCCCTCAGACCCTTCTCTCTCCTTGTTTTTTACATAATCGTATATGCCCTATTTTGGTCATAATCGTCTACGCCCTATTATAGTCATGATCTCCTATGCCCTAATATAGGCATGAGCTTTCACCTACATTAGTTCCCTACAGTACACAACGAGCTGAGGGTTGAACGTTATCTAGTCTGTGGTTAGAACACTGCAGGGTTTTTCCCGAACACAGGCCTACAATGTACTCATAAATTATGCATGAGCGTTCACCAGCTACATCTCCCGCATAATATGTATGTACAAAGTTCACCCCTGACGTCTTCCTCATGTCTAACAAAGACCAATACAAACCATACTGAGGGACGAGATACTTTAGGGTTTAAATACACCACATCTTGCCACGGTAAGATAGAGGGAACCGAGACATCCATGCTGACACACTGACCAGAGACGCTGAGGCTCCTGCATGCAGTCGCTCCAGCTGACAGCGGTCTAACACAGCCCTTGCAGGGTGTCCAACTCGAGACCAGGACGGGGTCCCACACTCTCTCATTCAGGTAATGGGGTTCGACTAAATCCTAGAAGGATTCTTGGCTCTTAGGCTTTTAGACCTACACATATGCTAGGTACACTCAGGTACATCTAGTTAGGAATCGTAGGAGTATGCGCACTTTTCATAATTCTTTTATATTCATGTATGTATTCATGATTATTGCAATATGGTAGAACTGTTCTATCCCTTCACTTTTATCATACTGCTGATAATATATCTCTGCTATTGTCTGCTGATTGCTGCAGCACATATATTTTACACTAAAATAACAACTGTTCAATAAATACTTATTGAAACGCCCAGACTGTTTATTCTGTGTAACTCTCTGAGACAAAACCAGATAAGTAAGCACGAGTGACTGAGCGAAAAGTAGTACATTGTTTCCAAGATTCTGAGGGATCAGGGTTGTCATGATCTAAGGTTGCCAGGAACTAATCTCTCCCCGATAAGAGGAGATTCTAGTGGCATTGTGAGCTAGCTAATGCAAATCCAGCAAACAAACTCGGTGGGGGTGCACAGAATCAGTCTAACACCAAGCCCACAGTTTATGTTATCCAAACGCGCAGGTCCTGCAGGGGTACTATAGGAACTACACGACAAAAGCAGTGGGGTGACGCTCCTCTGCCATAGCGGAGGAGCCGCCCCTGTCACGGCTCATTAGTTCAAAATCTATTATATTTGTATTACATACAACATAAATGGTCATTATTCACCATTTATTCGCTTACAGATATTGATACCGCACAGAGATGATGCAGTAAAACACACTCTTTTTTATGTTTTGGCCAAGCTCTGAAGTGAAATATCGCAGTGTACTGCTGTTGCCCTTGAGAAACTGCTGAGGTTTGTGGCTAGGTATTTGCACCCAGGTGGGCTTATCTGACCTTTGATACCTGTTATGAACGAGCAGACACAACTCACACAAATGTGTTGTATTACAAGTGCACACTTAGGCTTGACGTTCCCAAATTCAGAATTTTCATTCTAGGGTAACATCTGTATATTAACATATTTAGATCACTGACATAATATCGACAACCACAATATCGAGGTCCCAAAATATCGGGACCTAAATATCGATGTCAAGAAAATCGACATCCTATCTACATCATGGTAAGTACAAAAATATCGAAACAAAAATATAGTTGTTAAAAATATCCATGTTAAAAATATCGTTTTTTATGTATAAAGAAAAAGTAAAATAAATTAAATAATACATATAACTTAAAAATAAATATTTATAATTATTAGAAAATGTTAACAATTATAAGTAATAAATGTAATCTAAAAACAAATTAAACACATATATAAAATATAATATATATATATATATATTTACTTAATAATAATTAATAAATAAATAATTTAATAAATTATAAAATGTTAGAAATGTATTAAAATTATAAATACATATATATATATATATACATACACCTCTAACATAAAAATAAAAAAATATATATATTATAAATTAAAATGTTAAAATATTTATTAATTTTTAAAACTGCATTTGACACTACAATAATTACAACAGTAAGGATAGTGTTAGATAGCGGATGTGAATAAGGGGCCCATTACGATGGCGGGCGGAAGCACAACCGCCGTGCTGGCGGATGCAAAAACCACCAGTTACCGCCGGCACGCAGCAGTCCACACGCCCGCCCAATTACGATGCGAAAAGTAGGCCAAACACCGCCGGCAAGCCAGCAACACCGTCCGCCATCAAAGTGCGCCCGTACACGTAGCGGTGCAGCCCAACTGACACACACCGTCCGACGAAAACACGTCCCGCCCGGCGCATAAATTACGATGCCGCAAACAAACGGCTCCCACGGCCAAGAGATACCGTACGACAAACCGAAGCGGTAACACGGACGCCGAGCACGGACAACGAAGAAGCGGCTCCCCCGAGCATGAATCCAGCACTGCAGGCCCTCCCCATGCTCCTGCTGATGCACCACCAAGGACGCAACGTACCGCGGAGACGCAGGTAGGCACACACACAACAAGTGCACGCAAACAGCGCACACAGTGCAAGGGCGGAAAAAGCGGACAACCCCCCACCACCGCGTCTACACTACACATCCACCATTGCATCCACATATGACACACAGGCCAAATCGTAACATCGCGTAACACATGTGTACACACCACCTGGGACTAGGAACCAACGACCCCGTCACGGCCCCAAAGCGGCGATGACGCCGCCACACATGCGCACAACGCAGAGGCCAACCGCAGCGCCATGCATGCGTCGCACACAGACACAGGGACACAACCAAGCAGCACACACATCAGCCCCACCCCGAACGCACATGACACGTGACAGGCCTGCCACAGACATGTCCCCAACGCCCAATTCACGGACAACACCCAACGCCACACAACCGACGCACACATGTCAGTGAAGTCACGCAACAGCAGGACACACCCCAGTGTAACAAACATGGTGAAGCACACAGCGGTGGCAACACCAACTAGGAGAAGCAGGGCCCCTTCGGGAAGAGGAATGCCAGTACCACACTGAAACACCCATACCACCCTGCACATATGAACAAGACACATAAAACAGAACACCAAAGAGCCCGGGGACCGACAACAGGTGGCCCAAGAATAACATTCACACACAAGGCCCAACGCAGAGTGGAAAGGCAGCCTGCCGCCCACACAAGGGAGAGCAGACAGCACTGAATGACCTTCCATTCCAACTCCGAAACCACAGCCCTACGACAGAAGCCGGTGAATACAGCCATTGTCCAAGAATAGACCAACACAAGCATGCCGAGGAGACCGACCACAGGGCAGATAGCGCATATCACAGAAGCACACAACGGACGGGGAAGAAAGAAGAAAACACTCCCCATGTCGGCCACATGCAAGTTAATTGGAAGGAGTCACACATCACTGACCTTGAACTGTCTGAGAAGCATGTGGGATGAGGGCCCGTGTCCTCCAAACAAGCCAACAGAACACAAGTCCTGTCTCCCTACGACTACACAGAGCTCACAGCAACCTCGGAGCGTGCACATTGCAGACTGCACACACAGCCGGAGCACGCCACCACAACGCACCGCTGCGAAATGGCAACCGCAACACACCTACCCAACTACGCCGGACAGCTCAAGCTGTACAAAACCAACCTGTTACATATATTGGGATGCGATCTCCTGTCCCTGCTGAACGTAAGTTACCGACTGACTTACCGCATCACATTGTTCAGCTGCGTCATGCCCGTCTTCTACTGTCGGAGGTGTCCCTACCAGCATCCCGTGGAGATATGCCTCTCCAACCCGGCATGTCTAAAGGCGGACCTGCTACCACTACTCCTCCCTCTGGACGCACACGACAGGGCCTGCTCTGCCTATGGGGGCATGGCGTATGTGGCCAACATCGCACCCGCACTGAAATGGGACAACTGTGCCTCCACACGACGGATCATCGAGAACAGCTACATCGAATGTCACCCAGCATGCCCCATCATGGTCCTCCAAGGGACAACTTACGAACAACACCTTGACAGCCACCATCCGCTACATTGGCTGGCAAACATGTACACCACCAATGACATGGAAGCCCTGCTGGACGGCATCGCATACCTGACAACCTGTAAATTCGTCGGACCACAACGCAGGTTCCCGATTGACCTATGATGTCCAACCCCGCACCCATGCTTAGCTTCCGCACGGACTGGCCAGTCACCACCACAACAGCCATACCAAACGACCGGCAACTGTAACCACACCATCAACGACATCGCCATGACATCGGATATGACCGGGACATGCACACTGTTCCCCATCACATCCAGGGACACCGCATGCATCGTGGGAGGCAGTGGCATGGGGTCTGTGTATCGCACCCACATGGACGGAACTGCACGAACAACCAGGACACGACATGGATCCAGCGCCCATGGACACACACACCGCTCAGTGGACATGAATAGGTCGCCTGGAGTCTGTGGGTGCTGCACCCCTCCCACCCCCGCCCCGGGAATCCCATACCAGGACCTTTGCATGGACGACAAGTGCATACAACAACAACACGACCCCAGTGACTGTGACATGTCCAGTAACCACCACAGTGCAACAACAAGTGGCACGCCGCTGCATGCACGCAAGCACATGCCCTGATGTCATCACACATGCACGCGTGCATGAGGAACAACCGCAGCAAACCTGTCACATGGAACTGAGATGGACTGTGCCCATGATGCCAAGCGGTCTGGTAGGCTACATGTATACCGTCTGTGTCAAAGTCCGCAGCTCCGCAGCTATACGTAAATGTACATTAGCACAGCCTTGGCCAAGCAGATGTAACTCTGAAGCCCACATCCCACATGCAACAGCCAATCACATGTAACCCCACACCCTATCCCATTTGCAATCATGCTCAGTATATCCTCAACATGTATTCCGCTGCCAGTAGTGTCCACTATACTGCATCACAGAGGACAGAAGACTCAATATAATGTTTGAAACCAAAACTGTCTCCGCTGACTCATTTCACAAGTACGAATGAGAGAGGATGAGAGTATGTGAAGTACACGGCAGTCGTGACATGACCATGTAGTCCACTGGTATTGGATGTCAACGCAAATGAGTAGCACAACTGTGGAAGACACACATGTGTCGTGTGAAGTCGTATGAACGCAGTGCTCAGGTGGGTGGGTGTGACGGGTAGATGCGCACATGCCAAGTTGGAGCACGCCGTGTCGGGAGGGGTCATGAACAGTACACCACCGCTTCCCTGGGCATTGTGAGAGGACACCTGTCGGGGGGAGTGAACACGTGTGTGCACAGCAGCCGGGCACACGTACAAAGCGGTACCAGGCGCACCTCAGCCCACCCTCTGTGGACAAGCTGGATCCTGTTGTGCGCCCGCCATGCCTCTTGACAAGGCACACACAGCCCCAGTCGACCAGGTGTAACCCCAACATAGTCAATCCGCACAGGCGATACAGGGCACGGGATGGCAGTGGAGCATGGTGTGTGAGAGGTCTCCTCGCGCTCCTCATGGTCATATCACGCAGGCAATAGAACCTCAACGTCTAGCATGGCACAAGTCAAATGGAAGTGTAGGGGGGACGCAACACAGCACGAGCAGCACTGACGTCACGGGAGGTGGCTCGCACCATCCCATCCATTGCCCATTATACCAACCACGCCACATGCCATTGCGACTAAGTGCAAGCGCGTGCGCCACCACCCCCGAGCCCTCCCCAGAGAGGCCAAAGAGTGAATGTGTGGGCCATCAGTCACAGACGGACGCGGCCTGGCCGCAAGGGCAGCCACAGCCACTGGGTGTCGCAGGTGGCGGATCCGGAAGGCGAAGACTGTGATGCATAGTCCATGCAGGCCGGGTCTCCATTTGGGGCACCACGCAGGTGGACGGCGTCCCGCAACACATCATACCCTGAGACAGCCCACTCGTGCAACTGGACCCACACATACACTCCTTGCCCTCTCTGGTGCGAGCTTGGGGCTGCCTGTGCAAGCGCTAGCCTCGCAGGTGCACATGCATATTGGGGGAGCGAGGGGAGGACATGAGGGCTGGGGCGAAGATGACTGTATCACTGTCAGTGAGTACAAGGGATGACCCAGATGTGGAAAGGAAGAGACGTGTCCCGTGTGTACTGCAACTAGTCGCCAATCCAACTACCCCCCATGTCCGGAATGTAAGCCCGCACCTAGGCCCGCCCATCCGCCACATCGAACATACCACCAGCACGACAACCTTCCCATTCGAAACACTGACTGGGGGTGGCGACCAGTGAACAATCATGTGTAGCCTACCCACGCGTACATGTGGGCCCTCCATGATCCATGTCACCTGCGGCAAAGTCATGACATGCGCAATGAGGGAAGTGAGGAGAGCTGTCCGCCCCACGCACAGAAGGTGCATCAGCTCCACAGACCCAGCAGCGAGTCCAGCAGGGGTCACATGTGCAGGGGCAGCTGTGCCTGGTGTGAAGGCACATGCATATAGACAGCACATCGACCAATGTGTAGTCTGCCCACATCTACAGTCCATCATCATGCGGACATAGGAATTGAACACAGGGCAACACATCTTAGTGGGTGCACCCACCGTGACCAACAATGCGCAATCATCGACGTACCCGCCCTGTGCATGGCCCCCACCCAACGGAGGCACATCAAGTGCCACCATCCCACACACACAAGCCTTCCACGGAACATGCTGTGTCCAATGGTCAGTACAGAGTCAGCGCCCATCTGGTGGATCCTGAACAGGAGACACATGCACACACATGCCAGCTCCCACTATGTACGTCTGCCACCTGGCACGTGCAATGTAACCTCTCACCTGTGACATGTGACTGCAAGCACACAGCCGTCTTGGCATGGGGCTGTCAATGTGGACACCTGTCAATGTTTCGGGAGGTGTGATCCGTACAGTGCTGCACATAGGGTGCAGTGCTGACACCTACTACTGTCTCATATCCCCTCGTGCCACAGGTCCCACTTGTTTTGGCCGCTCAGCCTGTGCCCACATCGTCGTCGTCGTGTGCCATACTCATCCAGCCTCGGAAGCAGTTCCATGCTCAGCAGACATTCATGTTGCCGTGGCGTTGCCGCTTGACGAATATGCAGTCAGTCCCCATCAGCACGCCCGCAAGTCATTGGGGCCTAGATCCCCATGTGCATGCACATGGCAGTGGTTTGTATCACTAGCCATTGCCATTGTTGGGAGACCTGTGTAAGTGTATTGTGGCCGTGCCGTCCCAGCTTGACAGCTGGGCTGTGGCTCATGTGCTTGCTCAGTCATGTCAGTGATGTGTATGCGAAATTGCTATGTGTTGTGTTGCTTTGACATGTGTCCACTGCCAATTTCCCTAGGCGGAGACCGAACATTGACCGCCCATACCAATTGCTGGCGGACATGGACGATACAGAGGTCATTAGGAAGTTTCGGCTGGACAGGCCAACCCTGCATCGACTGTGTGCCATGTTGGAACCCCATCTCCGTCCCCGCAGGGTGTATCCGACAGCTGTCACCCCCACGGCTAAGGTGATGGCCGCCATGCATTTCTTCGCCACTGGGTCATTCCAGCACACAGTGGGCAGTGGAGGAGGGATGTCCCAGCCCATGTTCAGCAAGGTGCTGAGGGATGTACTGGCAGCCATGATGCTGTACCGAAACAGGTACATCCGCTTCCCCAGGACTCGTGAATTGGCGGCAGTGAAGGGTGCATTCTATGCCCTTGGCAGAATCCCACACGTCGTTGGAGCCATTGACTGCACACATGTTGGCCTTGTTCCACCACAGGCCACTGAGCACCTGTACCGCAACAGGAAGCACACGCACTCCCTGAATGTGCAAGTGGTGTGCCTTGCGGACATGGTGATCACCCACGTGTGTGCAAAGTTCCCAGGCTCGGCCCATGACGCACACATAATGCGCAACAGCATCTTGCCACGACTGATGTCCAATCTGCAACAGGATCGTGGCTGTATTGTCGGTGAGTATGTGGAGTGGTGTAGCGTGCTGGTTGTGCGATGCTGTCCCCTGTCCAGTTGGAATAGCAACGGTTCTCTGTGTCCCTCACACCCAGGTGACTCTGCGTACCCGAATGGGGCATGGCTGCTCAGTCCATTGAGGAATCCTCGCACCCCAGCAGACGATCGCTACAATGAGGCACATGGGAGGACCAGACGTGTGGTCGAGCGTACCTTTGGCCTCCTCAAGTCCAGGTTCAGGTGCCTGGACCGCACCGGGGTGCGCTGGCGTACTCCCCACAGAAGGTGTGCCAGATAGTGGTGGCGTGCTGCATGCTGCACAATCTGGCCATTCGGAAGCAGATCCCCCTCATCGTGGATGACGGAGATCAACCAGGGCCCCAGCCCGCAGACCAGGACAGCTCGAGTGAGGAGGACAGCGGAGAGGAGGAAGCTGGTAATGTGCGGCAGCAGCTCATCGTCCACTACTTCACTTGACGGTGAGTGTCCATGTACGACGGCTGATGTGGCTGTATCTGTGCAGGTGTGTGTGTGCTGTGTCAGGGTGGCCTTTTGTTCACTGCGTGCTGTGTGTCAACGCTCCATGCCCAGGGTTAGTATGCCACTGATGGTGGCTGTGGCATTGTGCCCTATTGCTCTGTGCGATGTGTGTACATTGCTTGTAGTTGTTGACATGTACTGTGTGATGGGTGTGTGACACACTCATTGAATGTGCTCCTGTTCTGTCTCCCACCCCTAGGTCCCTACAGGCCCTCCGGTTCCATTGCCATGCCACGCATCAGGTGCCTTTCCGCCCAAGGTGGCCGTTGTATTCCGTACAAATAAAACACAGGGCACAAACAGCAGTTTGTGTAAGAGGTGCATTTATTTCAAACTGTGACATGTGATTGTGTGTAAGGTGATGACAAAAGTGGTGCGTGCAGTGACAATGAGCTGTCGGTCATGGCTGCGTGATGCTCAGGGTGTACCCACTGGTTCTATGTCCATAGTCCAACACACACATGCCATCCAGATGGCTGTGTGGAGTGGGATCGTAGTCCAAGTCAATGCAGTGGGTGGTCAAGGAAGGCTGGCTGGCTGCCTCACTTGCGTTTGGAGCGTGCGTAGTCCTCCCGGGAGATCTGTTTCCACTTCGGACGGCCCCTTCCACATTTGCGAGGGGGTGCCTGCTTGCGACCTGCTGGTGGTTGAGGTGTGCTCACTGGCTGTGGACGCAGGGGAACTGGACACTGCTGCTCGACCCTGCGCCCCGGCAGGTGGTGGCGGAGGGGAGCTGCTGTCCCTGGCTGTGACCTCACCGCCACCACCAGCTGGCCCATGAGGTCCACGAGTTGGCCCATACGGGCGTCCATGGACCTCAGCACCCCCAGCACCTCACGCGTGTCTGTAGCTGACCTGGCCCATTGTCCTTGGGCCTCTTCATAGGCCCCAAGGACTCTGGCCATTTGAGGCAGGGCATGGCTCCCAGGGGAGGCTGGCGTTTCCCTGACCCTGCTCCTCCTACCAGTCCTGCTGCCACCGGCCTGCCCACTAGCCACATTGCTCACCACGGTCCTCGCTGTGGCTCCCAGGGTGGATCCAGTCGGCCGGGCCACCACCTGCGCTGGGGCTGGTGCCAGCGAAGACGTGGTGGTGGTGGCGGCGGTGGTGCTCGGTGCGGCGATGGTGGCGGTTGTGGCAGTGGTAGTGGCCGCAATGACCGTGGGTGTGGCCGCAATGACCGTGGGTGTGGCCGCAATGACAGTGGCAGCAGGGGGCTGGGAATGTTCAGCAGCCCTGGATGATGGGTTGGTGGGTAGGAGGGGTCCTGGGGAGCGGCTGGGCCCTGCCACACCAGATGGGCCTGCTTGGTGGTCCGTGTCCGAAGAGGTGGACAGATCCTCCACATCCGTGTGTCCTCGTTGGGGGCTTGTAGGCTGGCTGTGCTGGCTGCTGTCTCCATCCCCAGCATCCAGCAGTTCGTCACCTGTGGAGAGAATGAGATTTGTTATTGTGTTGCACCTGGCGAAGTATGTATTTGTCGTCTGACATTCACAGTTCGTGCAATCTCGTACATGGGTTTCCCGGAGGCGTGTGTGTGGCTGTACCATTTGTAGTTGTGTGTGCTTGGCAATGGGACTGTGTGCTGTGCACATGTGGCATGGGACGGATTGGCCATGCCGATGGGTGTGTTGCTGTGCCCCTACTTATTGTGACTCTGGTGTATGCGGGCTCCTGGCCCATCCTGGGTCTGGTTTGTACTTTGCTTTTGGTGTTCAAATGGGACGCTTAGGAACGCATATGGCAACATGGGGGCCATGCCCCAGATTCGCATTTGGGAGGGAATATGCTTTGGGGTTCAAATGGAACGCTTAGGAACGCATATGGCAACATGGGGGCCATGCCCCAGATTCGCATTTGGGAGGGAATATGCTTTTGGGGTTCAAATGGAACGCTTAGGAACGCATATGGCAACATGGGGGCCATGCCCCAGATTCGCATTTGGGAGGGAATATGCTTTTGGGGTTCAAATGGGACGCTTAGGAACGCATATGGCAACATGGGGGCCATGCCCCAGATTCGCATTTGGGAGGGAATATGCTTTTGGGGTTCAAATGGAACGCTTAGGAACGCATATGGCAACATGGGGGCCATGCCCCAGATTCGCATTTGGGAGGGAATATGCTTTTGGGGTACATGCTGTGAGCCATGGGTGCCGAACGTGACATGTGTTGTGGCAGCATGACAGTGCATGGTCTGAGGTGTGTGCATGCCTGACATGGCCTGCATATTTGCTGTCTGTTGTGATTACTGGACATGGCATTGGACGCATCGTTATGAGTGAGTGATGGTTGTGTGCCAGCCAACGTATTGCAGTTGTCCCATCTCCTTTGTGTGCGTGCTGCCCTGTGCCATGTGCATCACTGCAGTGCTCGTGGGGGGTGTGGCCCATGTTGTGTGTTGTTGCTCACAGTGTGTCGTGCGCTTCATTGACTTCTGGCACATGGTTGGTCATGGGCATGTATCTTAGCGTGACTGCTGTATGTGTGGCAGCTGTGCGGATGACATGCCTTTCATGAGACTGGGGCTGACGGATGGGATGGATGGTATGTTGTATGTGCATGGTGTGTCTGTGTGTTTGATGGGTTCAGTGGTGTTCGTGTGCATTTATGTTGTTCCGCTCTGTTGCGTCTAGTGTTGTTTGTCTTACATAGGCGTAGTTGTGGGGTGTGTGGTTGACAGGCAGTAGGGGCTACATGGACAGGACTTCAATGGTGTTTTGGTTGTGTGTGATGAGTTGCACAGTGGCTGCCGTGTGGTACTATATTCAGTGTGGCTTGTGCATGCAGACGTGGCTCCTTGGGTGTTGCTGTGTCTGTGATGGGTCATGTGAGGTGTGAGTCTGTGGTTCATGTCCGTGTGCACATTGTTCATTTGTTCGTGACGGTGGGCGGTGCTGCGTGTTCGTCTGCTACGTGACATGTCCCATGTGTTGGTCGTGTTACGGTCCTCATGCCTCCAGTAATCCAGCCCTGTCCAGTTTCCCACCTGCAGGTTGTTCGTGCGTGCACTGTACTGGATGCCACATGGTTCTAAGCGGGGGTGCTCCATGTTGCAGGTCTGTGGGGGTGGGGGGGTGTTGTGGGTCGTGGTGGTGGCTGGACACCCACTGACACCGATTGCTGTGGACCGTGATGTCTACCTTTCGGCTGTCGTTGTGCACTGCGGTGGCTGACACGTGGCTGTGGGGTGTGGGGGATGCTCCTCCTTGCTGTGCTGTGGGACTAGGGGCCTGGTGTGTTTTGTACTTGGGCTGTCCACCCTCCCACCCACTGCACTTTGTGTTCCTGCCACTTACTTGTTACTTGTCGGTTAGTGCAGCTATGGCGGACACATCGGTGTGGTGGGTGCTCGTTGTGGCACTTCTGGCATATTTGGGGACCTGTTGGTGGTTACGTGGCTGGCTGAGTGTACACATGTCCCCACGCATCTTACAGTTGTTCTGTTTGGGCTGTGTGTGGTGGTGTCTGTTGCATGTGTGTGTGATGTGTTGTGTATTGTGTGCTGGATATGGGGGTGTTTGTCCCTGGGAGCTGTGGCATGGTGGTAGTGCATGTGAGTACATAGCGGTGTGCTGGTATACATTAGTTTGTACTTACCAGCCTCCACTCCCCTGCTAATCCGGCGAGGATCTCGGGATGTATGATGACTCGCACCTTCTCCTCCCACGCTTTGAAGGTCTTGAAGAGCGCGGGATTCCCTCCGCCAGTGACGGCTGCCAGCTCTCTGTTCTTGGTCTCCTTCTTCTTGACCAGGCTCTTGACGTCATTCCACCGTTTGTTAATTTCTACTCTGTTCCTGGGCAGGGTCCCGACTGCATTGACCTGGTCTACGATCCGGTTCCACATTCTGTTTCTGGTGGCTAGTGGTGTGTGCTGGACCATGTTCCCATAGATTTGTGGGTGCACCTTGATGATCTCGTCGACCATGACCGTCAGCTCAATGGGCGTGAACTTGGGCATTCTTTGTGGTGCCATGGTGTTTGTGGTGCTGGTGCGGTGTGTGTTGTGTAATGTGCAGGGGGTTTGTGGTGCCGGTGTTTGGTGGTGGTGGTGGTGGTGGTTGTGATGTGTGCGTTTCTGTGGTGTGCTGCTGTCCTTGCTGTGTCACTGTGTCCTCTCCTCTCCTCTCTAGTTTGCAATGTTGCAAGGGGTTGTGGTCTGTGGGAGTGCTGCTTTTGTACTTACCTATGTGGGTGTGTCCTCATGGTCTGTTGTTTTCAGGTGTGTTGTGTCTGGGGTTCTGGCCTTTGTAGTTTTTGTTTGTCCAGGGGGTGTTTTCGGGATGTGTACTGTGCTTGTGTATTTATGCGTGCCTTGCTGTGTGGACTTGTTGGCCATGTTGTGTGCGATTGTTTTTGTCAGAGGATGGTTTCTGTGCAGGGACGTGGGCGCCATGGCTTCTGCCGTGTCGATTCTCATTGGCGTTGTTTGCGCAGGCGGGCGGTGTATTTGTAGTTTTCCCGCGCTCATGGCGGTGCGATCGTAATCTCACGTGCGGTGTGTCGGCCGTGAGGGCGGGTGGTTTTGTGTTGTCGTGCGTGTTTCCGTCCGTGGCGGGCGGTTTGACTCCGACTCGGACGATGGCGGGCGGTATCTTGTGTGGTTTTTCCGCCGATGGCGGTTTTCGGTTTGTGTAATCGTAATGGCGTGGTCGGTGTTCAGACGGTGTGTGCGGGCGGATTTTTGCCGCTTCCATGCCTGGTGGATTCTTTTACGCCGGGTATCGTAATGGGCCCCTAAATTACTATTCCCACTCCATCAAGTGCAACAGTAGGGAAAATGTTGGATAGCGCAGGGTTAAAAATTACTATTCCCACTTCAGAGAGTGCAACAGAAGGGAAAGTGTTGGATAGCGGAGGGGATTAATTTACTATTCCCACTCCAGCAAGTGCAACAGTAGGGAAAGTGTTGGATAGCGCAGGGATACAAATTACTATTCCCACTCCAGGGAGTGCAACAGTAGGGAAAGTGTTGGATAGCGTAGGGGAATAATTTACTATTCCCACTCCAGCAAGTGCAACAGTAGGGAAAGTGTTGTATAGCGCAGGGGTAAAAATTACTATCCCCACTCCAGGGAGTGCAACAGTAGAGAAAGTGTTGGATAGCGGAGGTGAACAATTTACTATTCCCATTCCAGCAAGTGCAACAGTAGGGAAAGTGTTGGATAGCGAAGGGGTAAAAATTACTATTCCCACTTCAGAGAGTGCAACAGAAGGGAAAGTGTTGGATAGCGCAGGGGAATAATTGACTATTCCCACTCCAGCAAGTGCAACAGTAGGGAAAGTGTTGGATAGCGCAGGGATACAAATTACTATTCCCACTCCAGGGAGTGCAACAGTAGGGAAAGTGTTGGATAGCGTAGGGGAATAATTTACTATTCCCACTCCAGCAAGTGCAACAGTAGAGAAAGTGTTGGATAGCGGAGGTGTAAAAAATAATATTCCCACTCCAGTGAGTGCAACAGTAGGGAAAGTGTCGGATAGCGGAGGGGATTAATTTACTAATCCCACTTCAGCAAGTGCAAAATTAGTGAAAGTATAGGATAGAGTAGGGGTAAAAATTACTATTCCCACTCCAGTGAGTGCAACAGTAGGGAAACTGTTGGATAGCGGAGGGAAATAATTTAGTATTCCCACTCCAGCGAGTGCAACAGTAGAGAAAGTGTTGGATAGCGCAGGGGAATAATTTACTATTCACACTCCAGCGAGTGCAACAGTAGAGAAAGTGTTGGATAGCGTAGGGGTAAAAATTACTATTCCCACTCCAGTGAGTGCAACAGTAGGGAAACTGTTGGATAGCGGAGGGGTAAAAAATTACACAATTAACATAATTAATTAACAATTAATTAATTAATTAATAACAATTAACAATGAAAATATAAGTATATATTAATAAATTAATTCAAACAATTAACACTATAAAATCATAAATAACAAATATGACATAATAAATATGAATAAATATATTACAATTAAATTACCTCCTACCCTATTCCCCTATCAGCCCACAACCCACTCCTAAAAAAATGACACAATTAACATATTTACTAATTAATTAATAATAATTAATAAAAAATTACTAAATATTTAATTATAAGTTATTTCCCACAATTAACACTATAAAAGATTAATTAATTAAATATGAATTATGACAAATATTAATAATTTAATTATAATTAAATTACTTCCCACCCTATTCCCCTATAAACCCACAACCCACTCCTAAAAAAATTACACAATTTAACATATTTACCAATTAATTAATCAATAAAAATTAACAGCCAATTATTAATTAATTAATAATTAATTAATTACCATAATTAACACTATAAAATAAAATGTAAATAAATACTAATAAATAAAAATTATTATTCAATTCATTATTTTTAAATTACTTCCCACCCTATTCCCCAATAAACCCACAACCCGCTAAGGAACTAAAACGCAAAATGTAATTCAAATAAAATTAAAAATCAATTCATTATATTTAAATTACTTCACACCCTATTCCCCTATAAACCCACAACCCGCTATGGAACTAAAACGCAAAATGTAAATTAAAAAAAATTAGTAACTCCTAAAAATGTAACACCTACATAAAAAATAAATGCAATACTTAGACAAAAAAATATAGCACATAGATTTAAAATGCACACTAAAATACATAACACTAACTAAAACAACAATATTTTTAACAACTATATTTTTGCAAACGATATTAATGACCGATATTTTTTAAAATGATATTAACAACTTCGATATTTTTATAAACGATATTACTTACCTTAGACTCGATATTCTTGTCCACGATATTCTGACTGTCGATATTTTTGACAGAAGATATTCTGAACTCGATATTTGTGCTAGTCGATATTTAAAACTCAATATTTAGACTGTTTACCAACATATTTGTTTCCGACTTATTTACAAACCGGAAACCATCAGAATTTGCTCCAATTAAGGACAGGAGTAGATCCCTACGGGGCCGATTCACAGAACTAATCTGAGATAAAATCCTAAACTTACTACTTTTGGTATTCACAGAAGACATTTGGTAGTAGTAAAGTTAGGACTACTAACTTTACTACTACTAACTTGAGACAAAATCCTAAACTTACTACTTTTGGTATTCACAGAAGGCATCTAGTAGTAGTAAATTTAGGACTACTAACTTTACTACTACTAACTTGAGACAAAATCCTAAACTTACTACTTTTGGTATTCACAGAAGGCATTTAGTAGTAGTAAAGTTAGGACTTTATTTTCTAACTTGTATCATGCAGTTTCCATGCAGCTCTTTGATGACAGCTCATAGCTCACGGTGCTTGAGAGAAATTGGTTTGTTGGTTGAATGGTGGGTGACCCCTGTTCAAGTAACAGCCACAATCCCTGTCAGGGTGAACCACAAAAGTCACAAAATCATCTGTGCTTAAGCCTTAATAGTTTGGCACAAAAATAGTCAGGCTTGACTTAGAGGGAATGTGTAAAGTATTTTTGCAGCACACAAACAGTAATACAGAAAAAAGCAATGCAAGAAAAATCCCACACCAATTAAAAAAAAAATATAGTAAATATTCATAAAATATTTGACATCAAAATCCCAAAAATCCAATCAGTAAAACCAGAGTTATGCATTTTTAAAGTTTAAGGTGAAAACTAGCCCCTAAAAGATCAAAGCACCAGCCGCAGACACCTAGTTGCTCAAGACCATGTCAAAGTAATAAAACATGGCCAACTGCGATGGAGAAAGAGTTAGATAGAAAAGTGGATTTGGCCCGGTGGGAGATTACCTTTGGAATTCGAAGACATTTTGAAGAAACTGTTCTGAGTAAGCAAAGTTCAGCAGGGAAAGGCAGCAGGCGTTGTCTGAGGAGGAGGGGTTGTTGTCAGGCGGCTGCCGGATGAAGTTGCGGTGAACCTTTCTAGGTTCGGACTTAGGGGCCGATTCCGATTCGGGCCGGAAATCTCTCCGACCGAGCCGGACCCGGAGAGATTTCCGGCCGAATCGGACTCGGGCAGTCCGACCGATCGAGTACGATGCGCACGCATGCCATCGGACTCGAGTCGGTCGGACTCCCATTGAAGTCAATGGGAGCCTGTCGTACAACGCGTACGCGGGCTCCCATTGACTCAATGGGTGCGAGGCGGACAAGGGCGCCCCCTTCAGCGTGTACGCGGCGAAGCGATTCGCGCCGTACACGCACAGGTAGGGGGGACCCATGGGTCCCCCCTGTGTGCGACTCGCGCGC
This sequence comes from Calotriton arnoldi, assembly GCA_963921515.1. Lineage (NCBI taxonomy): Eukaryota > Metazoa > Chordata > Amphibia > Caudata > Salamandridae > Calotriton > Calotriton arnoldi. The sequence continues at coordinate 613,999 of CAWUFW010007043.1, read as the reverse complement.
CTACGCGTACAGGCTCCGACAGCTTTTTCGAGCCGGACGGCGCGAGTCGATCGGACTGCTCGCGGCGCGCATCGTACTTACCCGGCCGGGAAACGTCTCCATAGCGCGGTGCGAGTCGTGTCCATGCGAGTCGGTCGGAGCGTGTTGAAGCCGCGTTCGAGTCAGTCGGAGTTTTCGCGGGTGCCTGCATCGTACTCGCTCGGCCGGACCCGCGTACGATTCGGTCGGGAAACAGGGCTCCGAATCGGATCCGGTAAATCCGAATCCGATTCGGAGCCCTACCGGCCAAGATCGGAATCGGCCCCTTAGTCTCTTTTTTGAAGTCAAAAATCTCCACCAGGTCAAAGCTGCAGGATGTAGCTGCCGAAAGTTCCACAAGGCTGTATACCCCTTTGGAGAAGGACACAAGTTACCCCCTGCTGTCAATTCTCTGCATCTCAGCCATAATACAGATTGGGAAACTGGGAAACTAAATTAGCCATCCCTTCCAAATAAAGTTTCAAGAAAAATAGAATTGGGAAACTAATGACAAAACTGCTTGCTGCAACTGCCCTGCACAGCGGTTTCTCAACTCTATGTTACAGGGTGAAAACTCAAGCCATTCAAGCCATTTACTAGTACTCCCAGCACCTTAAGTATTAAAAGCTGCATAAGTCAGGGCACAGATGGAATCCAGTGGTCTTCCCGCTTCCTCTTCAATACTGGCTTGCAAACAATTATCCAACAGACCCTGGAAGGACCATTAGGGCAAGAGTAAATGTCAACTTACGGGGGGTTAAGACGACAGTGGGATCAAGTAGGAGGATCCTGGAAAATAAAGTGGTGCACCCCTGTTTTAGGTCTGTGCAATTTTACCACCATTATAAATTATTGCTGTCACCATTATAAATTATTGCTGCCTAACATATAGGGCACTTGAAAATTAAAACCTTCAAGGAGCAGAGGCAAACACTCAAAAGAAGAGGGGACAATGGACAAATGCTAAAAGTGCCCCACTTCAATAGTAAAGTGATACAAGGCCGAAATTGCTGTGGTGCTGGTGGGGGCAGGATTACACTTCTCGTGTGGACCAGCGTCTTTGCCGCCAACGATGCTGCAGCTGCTCCAAGCCAGGAGGCATGTACAAATTGGGGCCAGGGCTCCCGCTGCGCGGATTGCAGAGATTGCCATGGTGCTAGTGGGGGCAGGACTACATGCCCCGTAAGGAACCGCAGGTTTGCCGCCAAAGACACCGCAGCTGCTCTACGCCAGGAAGCGCGTACAAATTGGGGCAAGGGCTCCCGCTGCGCAGGATGCATGCGGGACGTGACCGGGTGCCTGCCGGGGCAAAGACTGGGCCAAGAGCGGGCCCGTCTGTGCCCGAACGAGGCTGGGCCTGGCCACCCTGCTGGTATTTGCTGCCTGAAGACCTGCCATCGGAGTCAAGGGAGATGGACATGGACCAGGCCAAGCACCCATAAGGTACAGCGCTTTGCTTTGTGATACTGCCAGGCACTACAAGCCAAGTGAGTACTAGGGCTGTGTCTGGCTCTACCGCTGGGAGCGGGCATCAGTGGGGGTTGCCATTTCGCTGGTTAGCACTGTCCTGACACAGCGGTTACTGCTAACCCTGTACAAATTAGTAATAATGGGGAAACTAATTTGCATTGATGAAAAGCAAGTGCCGCCCCCGCAACTCGCATCATCATTGCCCCAGGGCTATAGGTGTGGTGGCAACCAAAATCGAACTAACCGAAAGGCGGCTGTCTCCAACTCCTGACTTACATCTCTCTCTGATGGGCTCCGATTCCCCCCATACCACCCTTGCCCCGGACACTAATCCTCCCATGTCCCAGCACAAGGACCATGCAATGGCGTGCGAAGCATCCAACGTTAAGGGGACGTCATCCCAGGCCCTGCCAAAAATGGGAAAACCAAGCAAGTAGTCAGAACGGGGGCCAAACGAAAGAAGCGTGACGATGGGACACCTGACAATGGAGACCCCCTGGAGGATTTGGACCTGAACAGGGGATCTGCAGGCAGTGCACGAGGAGCCCCGGACTACCGTTTGGGTGACGAACTTGGTGATGGATCTATTGTAAAGGATGAGCTTAGTTCCTTGGCAACACAGGTTGACAAGCTGGCTGAACTGCTAGAAGCAAGGGTAGGTAGCCCAGCAACAATCTCTGGGGCGGGGACTGGATGCTAGTTGCCATGCAGATATTGTACCCGTAACCTCTAGAGAAAGGCCTGAGCCCCCTCATGTTCAAAATCCCATTCCCACCCCCGATATCAACCTGGTCCACTATGAGACAAAAAGCAGAGAAATGGCACACCTTAGTACGCTAACTGAGCGAGATTGCAAATATTGACAGTGGCCCAGTGCAGGAAGGAGGCTGGCCACATTTCTAGCACAGAGGCGAGGGAAGTGAGGACAGTTCTGCCCTCCATAAAACTACCCCCTGCCTCATCCTCATATGTAATTATTCTAGCAGGCGTACCCAAGCTTAAAATGGGGCAAAGGGAAACTCACCTTGATCTTAGAAACAAGTGCATGTTCTGGCTGGCCAGGCAGAGGCAATTAGTCTATAAAGATACAGGTGAGACTCTCATGACATGTAGGGTTAGCTGGGTGGGTAACAGACCAAAAGATGTGCAAGGGTACTGCATAGTGATCAACTTTACAAATCCAACAACTGTCCTAAGCCTCTTAAGTTTGAATCACTGTAGGCAGGATGTGGGCATCAGGTCTCTACCGCTAGGCTACTTTTACACCCCAGGTCAAGCCCCAGCAATCAGAGCGAAAATAAGACAGGGGCTAGGGCTGTGTGACCACATTTGCCAGTTAACTAGTTTGTTGCAGGAACCCCCTCGTCCCTTGCCATTTAATATACCGACAGCGAAGAGATTTGGGGTCCTAGAAGCGGTTGACTGACTCAAACTACTGTGTCATCTGGAAGAGAAATCCACCTGCCAGGGGAAATCCCGGGAGTGGGCCGTTCCAACTAGGGAGCTCGACTAACTTAGTCCCACACCCTGGTTGGGGGCTGGTGGAGGGAAGGGGAACCCCAACGCAATGCAGGGAGGAATTGACAGGGGGCCATCGCCTAATGTCGCAACAAAAATCCCACTGACGAGATCGCACCAAGGGGTAGTGCAGGTCAATAATTTAACTACTATAGTTGTCCCATATTCCCCAACACCCACAGTTGAAAAGAGTTACGTCAGCATCAGATCCATGGTGAAGAGGGTAAGCGTCCTTTAGAGGGAAGCTAGACCACCCGAAGCAGAGACCCAGTCCCCAAACGTAGGCAGACACCCAGACCCAACCATGATGCAGGTTCTGTCATGGAATGTCACGGGACTTAGCTCCAAACTGGTTAATCCTGACTGGGGGGTATCTGTAGACCAACATGATGTTTGCATGTTCCAGGAAACTTGGGCCAGGGAGGACCCACAGCGGCAGGGCTATGTGTCATTTAGAAAGGATGCCGCCACTAGGGAAAGGTTAGGCCTTCAGGTGGGCTCTGCACATGGGTCGGCTCTCACTTGGGTTGCACAGCCAAGCAGCTAGAATCCTCCTCAAATGATATCTTGTGTATTCTCCTCACTTTCACACCAAGGGTCAGAATCGATCTGGTAAATGTTTACTCCAGGCCTGTAAGTAATAGTCAAGAATCGCAACCTTCGACCAATTGACCATCTTTATATCTACCGTTCCTCACAACTTTTTAGTGATTATTGGTGGTGACTTCAACTGCCAGTTTGAGCCCCTGAATGGCCTTAACGGAGGAACTCCCAGTGAAGAGGACTTTCACTGGGCAATCCCCGAGCCAAACATCCCGCCAACTAGGGTCTGGACTCCGCTGGTGCTCCAGATTAAATCTTTCACTCTGAATCATTCCCTAAGGGCATGTAATGGCCGTACAATATCAGATTCACCTGGGAATCACACCTTTAATAGAACAGGACACTCCTCCATTTTAGATTACATCCTGGTAGACATGAGGTTGTGGCACAGGGTGGCTGACTTCGTGGTCGTGCCCCGACACGACAGCGAACACAACGCCCTGATCCTGGAGGCAGCGATGCCGACTTCTGAGGCTGTCCATGATCCAAAATCTACGCCAGATGAAAACCTAACACTTACCAACTGCAGGAGAAAAGTCCAGTGGACAGCTATATACCAATCTCCTGATAGGTTGGCCACTTTATACAAATCTATTATCCCGTTATTAATGGCAGTGGAATACTCTATCTCTAATGAACGCCTATCCATCTCCCCTACGCGAGTCGGCCAGAGACATAAAGCATTGACATCGACCCTGGACGATATTTTTTCCCCACTCAGCAGAATAAGAAAGCATTAGAAGGCCTTACACTCCTGGTTCAGCGATAGTTGCGGAATGGCCATGCTAGCTCTCATTGATGCAATCAAAATCAAGGACAGGCCCTCAATCAGAGAAAAGAGGCCGTTATACAAAAACACCATCGCCGAAGCAAAGAAAACGTGGGAGATGGACAAGTGCGACTCTCTGAGAAGGGCCTTATCCAATCATGACATGAAGACTTTCTGGAATAGGGTGGCAGCCTCTACCTAATCTTCGTGGACCTAAAATCTGCGTTCGATCTGGTGCCAAGAGACAAACTGTGGGCGGTCTTAAGCGATCTTGGGGCCCCAACCTATCTATGCCTCCTGCTAAAGCACCTTCATGAAGGCAATTATGCCCAAATCAGGATTGGCAAACTTGGAGAACTCACCGCCCCTATACCCATAGATAGAGGAGTCCGACAAGGTTGTGTTCTCGTGACCACCCTCTTCTGCCTATTTATAAACGCACTTGTGGAGACACCTAATGCAGGGAAGGACATTGATGAGCCCAAGATATCGAACCGTAAAGTGCCGGCAATGATGTCTGCCGATTATACTCTTTTGCTCTTTAAATCACCAATGGGCATTCAGAGGATCCTCGACAACTTCAATGCCTTTTGTAAATGCAGGGGGCTCGAGATTAACACCCAGAAGACCAAATACATGGTCTTCAACCCAGCTAGCTCAACTCAACCAAACCCCTGCCTACAAGGCATTCTGCTGGAGAGGCTGTCTGTATTTGAATACCTTGGGGTCACTTTAACAGAAAAAATGGACTGGGGAGCCCAAACTAATTAAGCCAGTCTAAAGTTAGCACAGACCACGGGGGGTCTGACTACGTTATTTAGGAATTCATTACACAAATCCATCGGTCCGCTTGTCGAAATATACAAAGTGCAAGAAGAGGTGCTGCCATGTATGGGGCTGAAATCTGGTGGGCACTATCCACCTCGAAACATCACTAAGATCGAGAACATTTTCTTCAGGCAGCTATTTGGTCTTCCCCTCAGCTCCCCCCTCACACCGCTCCATTTGGACCTTGGGGTAAGGCCAATTGCAGATGAAATCGCCCTCAGACCCCTTACATTCTGGCATTGTTTATGAGTTACCCCAGAACTGGTTGAATATAGGGTTGAGCTAAGGGAGGTTCTGAGCCTACATGGAGTGGGAAAACTACCATGGATAGCCCACGTTAGGGACACACTTTTGGCTATGGGTTGAGCGAGCCTATGGTTCAATGCAGAGGCAGTTTGCCCTACAATTTCTAGGAAGGAAATGGCCTGGAGCTATAGGGAGAGCAAACTCGCCCACCTTCAGGGGAGCTCAATAATTGGCTGTCTAACTGCATTGTTCCTGAGAATCAAATAGCAGTATAGTATAGAGCCAGCCTTGGATGATATTCAACCTGCCCTAGCTAGGAAGCTATACTTACAATTCAGGTATGGAGTCCTCCCGTTGTGCACCTTTACTAATAAATGGGCTGGCTTTATCCCTCTAGGCTGTCCGGCCTGCAGTAATGCAGAGGAGACAGAATACCACAAACTCTTTTTCTGTCCTGGCTACAGGAAGGCTAGGCATTGCTGGTTGCTCCAACTATGCAGAAACCTGGGAACACAGCATTGCGTAGAGGCATTTAGAGTGCTGAAATACAACACCCAATTGCCTATCGTATTTGCAGAGTTGCGCTTTTTATTTTCCATGTGGTGTATACGCAAAAGTCTTTTGAATATCAACCCGCAGGACTAAGCTGATAACTCTATAACTTTTTAACTGGACTTGTTCCATTTTACTTATTTTTATTATCTGTGGTTATAAGTGTGTTTTTAGTGTTTTCAACATGTCATATACCTGTTTTTATCAATGTCTTATATTTGTACATATTTCTGTCTATTTAATGGGGTGCAGGCTCATAAGACGGCAATCATAAACTAGGACTTGGGGGTCCAAGCCTGTGCTCCTATGGACTGCTTTAATGAAATGTTATTGCAATGCACAAGCACTTTTATGGTCTATTGACCAAAATAACGTTCTTTTGAATTGAATTGAATTGAGACAATGACAGAGAGTATATTCAAAGGAAGTTTGCTACTCAAATCCAAAGTCTAAGACAACAAATACAGAAATATGTAATACAGCAAGCACAGCAAATACAAGCTGGGCCCACTAAACTGCTTGAATAAATCACCTTTAAGTTACCTACCTGTGTGGACCTTCGTTACTACACATTTCAATACAAATCATCCATCACCAGCTTGTGATCGCTCGCTGTTGTTGCCCAGAACCTTGTTCCGTTCTTCATTAACACCACAGGGCATCTGGATTCCTGAGGCAAATACCTCTCTTGATAGTGTCAAGTCATCTCCAATCAATAAGATATCAGGGGGATCTAACTCAGAGTCCAATAGAAGCCTCTATTATGCCACAGACAAAGAACTCATAGAGCTGAGCACAAATGATCTATGGAATTATTCAGTGCATCCTGACCCTGAAATCAATGTAATACAAGATATGAAAAATTACTCCACCAACTAGTTTGAGTTTGCAACTGCTCTGAATGTAATGATTTCAGCCCTTTCCAGGCAAAATTTGAAATTGGAAAAACAATTGGTGTGCTTTCATAACTTTGAAATGAGAGGAAAGGGGATGGATGCAAAAGTGCATGGCCTGAATGCCTTAAGCAGTAAAGTCCAGGCTGTTCCAATAACACCCAAACTGGTATGCCCCCAGTTGTGTTAAGCTATCATCAAAATTGGAGGAGGTTCCAACTATATTGACATTATTATAGAAGACTTTAAGACAACAAAATCATGTCGATCTGCTCATTTGCCAAGTGTAAATCTAAAAAAGGAACAATTCAGGAACTCAAACCAAAGTAGTCATTACTGCTGCAGAAGTGCAAGGTTGCCACAATCTCATTATCTCCCTCACCAAGGAGCCCGACATCACCAGGCACAACTTCCAAGAAGGGATAAAAGCTGTCGCGAACTGGATGAGGAACAGCTGACTGAAGCTCAACTTGGAGAAAACAGAAGTCCTCATCCTCGGCTCTACCCACTCTGCAAGAGACGACACCTGGTGGCCCCCCACCCTCAGAAACCCACCCACCCCAACAGACCATGCACATAACCTCGGCATCATACTCAACTCATCACTCACCATGAATTGCCAGATCAACGCTGTATCCTCCGCATGCTTCAACACCCTCCGCATACTTCGCAAGATGTTCAAGTGGATCCCCCCTGACTCTGGGAAAACTGTCACTCACACACCCAGCACCAGCAGACTGGACTACGGCAACACCCTCTATGCTGGAATCAACAAAAAACTCCTCCGCAAACTCCAGACCATCCAGAACACCGCAGCCAGACTTATCCTTGATATCCCATGGCACAACCACATCACCAAACACCTCCATGACCTCCACTGGCTCCCCTTCGAAAGAAGAATAGCTTTCAAGCTGCTCACACACGCCTACAAGGCCCTCCATAACGCCAGACCCCAATACCTCAACGACCGAATCTCCTTCAACGCCCCCAAGAGAAACCTCTGCTCAGCCGACCTCTCCCTAGCCACCATCGTACATTTTTACAGGACCAGAGCAGGTGGAATATCCTTCTCCTTCCTCACAGCCTAGACCTGGAACCAACTCTCCTTCACCTCCAACGGAGCCCGACACTGCACCAATTCAGGAAGGACCTCAAGACCTGGCTCTTCGAATGACCCCAATGGAGCTGCTCACACCCACCCCCAGCGCCTTGAGACCCTAACCGGTGAGTATTGTGCTTTACAAAACCCTGATTGATTGATTGATGCCAGTACCAAACATCTTGCAATTAGTCACAATCTCAGAGAAGAATGGGCAGTCCCCATCCGGCAATATAAAGCAATGTGAAAACCTCAAATCCTGCATGCCGCTGTCATAGATCCAAGTGTAATACAAATTAACAATAAGGGCGCCATCATGGCAGAGCAACCACAGCTAGAGGGAGATTATAAAAATGCTGTGAACTCTTGATCCAAGGAAAAGACAATGCCCCATAGCGGAAATGGTGGAGTCACAATCAGCTAAGAACTCCCAACAAGTGACTACTATAAAGTAGGGATGGGCGGAATTTGCGTAGTCGCGCTACGCAAAGCTCCGCGAAACGGTAAAAAATCTCCGCAAGCACGCAAAAGTTCAGCGAACACGCGGAATTGCTTGTTCCGCCCGGTCGCGATGCTTTTTTCCTGTTCGCGAACGCTGTTTGCGTGCTTGAGGAGAAATATCTCGCAAACACGCATTTTGAAAGCGCGAACAAGCAAAAAATTCTGCGAAGCCGCGGATCGCGGAATTTTTGGCAATTCCTCGTTCTCCGCGGAACGCGAAATTACCTAAATTCCGCAAATTCCGCGAGCGGAACGGAATTTACCGCCCAGGCCTACTATAAAGGACCCAAATAACAAGGGTGAATTCCTCCCAGTTCTATCAAAAAAGAACCACAGGAGGCTGGGGAATTTAAATAAAGGGAAATCCAGTGCAAAATTGGCACCAAGAGAGCACCGAAGCAAGGCAAGATGGCGTCTGACTAGAGATCATCGCTTACCTCTCTCCACCTGGTTAAAGAATCATCCCATGTTGTGGCGGCTGGTATGTGTGGAGGAGTGGCTGGCATCAACGGGGACTTGTGGTGTCCTCGAGTGGCCCTGATCGAATTCGGTCTGGACCGGGCACAGACCTTACATCGGCGGGGGCTCCTGTGAAGATCGCTGGGAGGCTTTGGCGTGGCTGCTCCTGACTGCGGTTGCCGGGGCCGGGCGTGCTCACGTCCCGTGGCGGTTGCTTGGAAACAGCAACGCTTTCCCGGAAGAAGCACTGGAAGAGCCGGCTACAATGGCAGCACAGGGAAAAGGCAAGCAGCGAGTAACCACCGTGGCTGTCTCATTGCGGCAAGAAGACTCAGATCTTAAAATTGATGTTAAAAAAGGAGATGTGCGTGTTAATAAGGGTGACAAACAAGGAAAATCAGAGCTGGAGAGAAATAAACCTCCAGGGAAGCCAAATATTCGGCGGACCAAGCTGCATAATGAAATCCGGAAAACACAACCTGCTATCTCAAGCATATTTTCACCCTTAGGTGACCCTAAGATCGAAAACCAAAAGAAAAAAGTGGGTAACGGCAGTTATAAGGGTGAGGCAGATAGCGATATAAATAATTGGATGTTGGGGGCAGCTCAGATGGCAACATCCAGTGTTCCGGCAGAGGAAGCCCGGATTGCCGCTGCCTGCCTGCCTGCTGCCTGGGAGGACTACAAGCCCCGGTTTGCCTCACGGCCTTGGCCACCACCAACGCTGTCACTCGAGCACACCAGGAGGTGCAAGAAAAAGTGAGGAGAGCTCCCGCAGCGCGGGAACCCCGGATTGCCGCTGCCTGCCTGCTTGCTGCCTGTAGGGACTACAAGCCCCGGTTTGGCTCGTGGCCTCGGCCGCCACCAACACCGTCACTCGAGCGCGCCAGGAGGTGCTAGAAAAAGTGAGGAGGGCTCCCGCAGCGTGGGAAGCCCATATTGCCGCTGCCTGCCTGCCTGCTGCCTGGGGGGAATACTAGCCCAGGTTTGCCTCGCGTCCTCGGCTGCCACCAATGCCGTCACTCGAGCGCACCAGGAGGCGCTAGAAAAAGTGAGGGGGGCTCCTGCAGCGCGGGAAGCCTGGATTGCCGCTGCCTGCCTGCCTGCCTGCCTACTGCCTGGGGGGACTACAAGCCCTGGTTTGCCTCGCGGCCTTGGCCGCCACCAATGCCGTCACTCGAGCGCGCCAGGAGGTGCTAGAAAAAGTGAGGAGCACTCCCGCAGCGCGGGAAGCCCAGATTGCCGCTGCCTGCCTGCCTGCTGCCTGGGGGGACTACTAGCCCAGGTTTGCCTCGCGGCCTCGGCCACCACCAATGCCGTCACTCGAGCGTGCCAGGATGCGCTAGAAAAACTGAGGAGGGCTCCCGCAGTGCGGGAAGCCCGGATTGCCGCTGCCTGCCTGCCTGCTGCCTGGGGGGACTACAAGCCCCGGTGTGCCTCGCGGCCTCGGCCGCCACCAACGCCGTCACTCGTGCGTGCCAGGAGGTGCTAGAAAAAGTGAGGAGGGCTCCCGCAGCACGGCACGTGCGCAGGCACGCCCAGGCCAAGGGTAGGCCCATCTGCGCCCGTGCGTGGCAGGACAAGGCTGGGCTGGGCATATTCTCTTGGATTTTTGGTCTATCTTTTTTGTATTTCACCTGGACCTTGATCTACAAACTGCGAGAAGGTAAAACATTTTCTTTAATCTGTCCTGTTAAAGTATTCTGCATCATGGGAAAGTGAAAAGTCACCCCTACACCCAAGACAGTGGACACAACTTTGGACAGACATCTTCAAAAGGCAGTAGGGGCCTTAACTAAGAAAATAGAAATTGCGGAGCGAAGACTCTCATGAGCACCCTGCCCGGCTATTGCAGTCCCAAATGTTTCTCAAGTAACTACCTTGGAACTTGTTACGGCCCAGAGACCACCCCCTCCTTTATCTCCAACTGTAATTCTCCCAAGTCAGGATCCCACGTATACAGTTATCGAAGGGGCTGATTTAACATCTTGTCCAGAGGCGAAAGGTCCTGTACTGCCAACTGCCACTGGAGGGAAACGTAAACTAACAGACTTGGTGGGGGGAGAGTAAAATAAAAGGACACTCACCGAGGGTTAAGAGAACCAAGCAAACTCACCTAGTTAGAAATACCTCTAGGACGCGGTCAGGTGGAGGGAAAAGCAGTGCAACAATTGAAGTAGATAATATTGTTGATAAGATCAGTAGAATTGTACACGAAGCCCTGACACCCATTCTATCTAGATTAGCCTGTATTGAGGATCATCTTGCTGAAGTGGTGTCGGGTTTAGGTACCAAGACGGCTTCTAACAACCAACCTGATAATGCTTCTTGTTCAAGGAACTTAAATTTGAAACACCATGAGGTAATCCCCAGTGTCCCAACCTCCGTGAGTGTATCATCTTCTGCAAATAGCCATGTCCCGAGCATAGAGCCCCTTCCCCTCAGTGCCAGTATTAATCCTTTGGCCTTTATAACACAGGATTCAATTCTGACTGGGAACCCCCGTAGGAACATTGAAAACCCGGGTCAGGGGGACACAAATCAGCCAAGATCGACCATGAAAGATAGGGGTACACCTTCACGCAGGATTCTAAATTCTACTGGTCCAAGGCAGGATTTAAAAAATGGGGGGGCTGCACAAGACGTTCTAAATTTTCCACCGGAATGTACACCATATATTGTGATTTTGAAAGGAGTGCCCTGTCTGGCTCCTGGTCAGCAAGAAACTTGCCAAAGCCTTATTAACAAATCGGCTCATTGGTGCCATAAGAAAATCTCGCCGAAGCTAAATTGGTCTGAAAAAATTATAATGGCTAGGCGAGTGAGCTGGCTAGGTTACACGATTAAACACGGGGTAGGGGACTGTGTCGTGCTTAACTTTAACAATGCATGATGTGCTCGTTTTGCCCTAACGCACTTAAGAGATTTGCCTGGTGATTCGATAGAAATCCACCCTCTGGGTTCTTTTTACCCCCCATATCGCGGAGCTATAGTTAGAAAACCGCCTGTATGGATAGATTCAAATTCATATCCTCCTACACAGCCTCCCTCATTCATCCATCCTAACCGGTTTGATGCTCTTTCAGGATGACTGAAATTGATTGACTACTTGGGTGTTTTAACCACTCAGCTGTTGTATCTGGGTTGGTTCTGTATCGTAATAGCCAAGGGAGCGAAATTAATTTAGATGATCATAGTAATATGGGCCTGATGGACTTACTTGAATCCCCCTCCTCTAGAATAAATACTAGTAGGGAGAACCATGATAAAGATATAATCTACCCACTGATCCCAAATGTTATTACTTCAAGTCAGGTGCCATACTTGCCTCCTATCGTAGTTGAGCAACCCACGGATGACAAACCTGAGGGAGCGGTAAATCAAGGTCACATAAAGGCTTTAATCGAGATCTCTATCGGTCAAGTACCGCCCCCGCTTGTTACCCTAGGTGAACAAACCACGATCGATGAGTCAGGGGGATTGGTTAACCAGGGCTACATAAAGGATTCACTCAAATGTATTTCATGGAACATAGCAGGAATTCGGTCCAAAATGACTGATGAGGTGTGACTAAGTTATATTAGAGGCTTTGATGTTATTTGCCTACAGGAGACGTGGTATAGGGAAGACATAGTGCTGAATGGTTACTGTTCTTATACGGTTCATGCAACACCTTCCCCAGCGGGAAGAGCTAAAGGAGGGTTAGTGGTGTTGATTGCAGTTAAATACGAGGCCATAAAAATCACCCTTGTTGTTACATCTCCATGGTACCAATTAATTCTAATTTCTAACATGCTACAGGTTAAGCTTTTAATTGTGAACTGGTACCACAATATTTTTAACCAAAATAATTGTCAGGTTATTGAGGCTTTGCGGGCTGAAATTAACAAAATCTCTGAGAAATGGCAACCACTGTGCATCCTTTGGGTAGGCGATTTTAATTGTTCTTCCTGCCCATATAGTTCCAACCATGCTTGTGGGTTGTTAAACACAGAGGGGCAGCCCCTCCTGCACTTCATTCATACTTCCCAGGGTGAGGCCCTAAATTCTACTATAATGGAAAACGATTTGGGCCTCATTAACGATTTAGCTAGTAACTGCCTAATGCAGTGTCCCACCTTTGTTGGAGGGGGTAGGGAAAGCTTTATCGATTTTATGTTCATCTCACAGAAGTTCATAATGCTTGTTGATGATTTTAAGGTGGAGCCAAACAATGTTAGCGATCATAATCCCTTGATAGCTACCTTTAGCATAATAGCCCAGTCTGGGAAAGTTGATGATTGCCCTATACATTTTAATTCTAATAAAGGGGTAAGACTCAACTGGAACAAAGTAAATCCATCTGAATTTGAGGCAAAAACAGTTATAGCTAACTATGACTCAATCAAGAGGTGTCTCCATTATGGTTTGTCCCCAGCCGAGATCATCCGTGATTTTGAACAGATATGCTCAGACATAGCTAAAAACCTGACCAAATCAATTAAGGCCATGAATCTCCCTGAGACAAGGTGGTTTATTGCTGCCTGTTCAAAAGCTCAAAAAATACTAAAATTGGCTCTCCACGCTAATCCTCGTGATTGGGCACAAATTAAAAATGCCAGGAAGCTCTATAAAACTACAGTTAGGCAGAGGAAGGAAGAACTAAGGTCAATAGCCTGGGATGACTTGGAGAGAGGTAGCTCCCTCAAAGACTCCAAAAGCTTCTGGGAGGTTATAAATCGTCCCTTTTTTACAGAAGAGGTGAGGAAGATAGATTCATTGATCCCAGGGGAGGTTTGGGAAACTCACTTTGCGGCCATATTTAATCCTTATGGCCAACATCTAGAGGCTACAAGTGGGGATCTGTCTTTAAACGTAACTTCGGCTTCCAAGTTAAATTCATCTATCTCAGTGGCAGAGGTCGAGGAAGCCTTAGCTAAAGGAGTCTGCATGAAAGCGCCAGACCCCGACGGGTTCCCTCTAGATCTTTTTAAAAGTAATCCCCAGCTATGGGCCCCATCGCTGACTAATGACTTTAAGGCAGTGATCATTGGCCCAATTCCA